>JAUPFZ010000013.1:3017500-3517500 GCA_036937285.1 Euphydryas editha | reverse complement strand
CATCCCCACTTATGACAATTGTTTGGATATGCCTTACATAAATTGTCGCAGTTTGGACGTTTATGTCGTGTGTTTTCCGACGCCCGATACAGCATTTAATCCTTCTGGGACCGGCTGAGTGTAAGATGTTTTAATATTTCGTATGATGACCTAAAAACTTATAAATTACACAAGAGAAATTATATACTTTTACCTAAGTTTATTTTCTATAAAATCTTATAAAATTACTATTCGACAAAGCCTTTATTTTATTTAACAAAGTAAACCTTTCCTCGCTAATTGGATACGGGTACAAATTTACCCGCACTAAGAATTCGATACTTTAATATAGGTCTAAAACATATAAACTGATACTATATTTAATGATCAAAATTATTACTACAAACTATAGATATTAATTAAAAAATAATAATAACTAGTGGTCGCCCAGTGGTCGAAATTTGACCTAATCTATAATTGACAGCATTGTCAATATCATAAAAATATGATTACGCATAACATAGTGAGCATATACACTTATACAGTAGTTATAGGACCTGATCTGTGATAATAAATTTCGATAAAAAATTCATTGCGAGACCTATATTTAAGACCGTGTTGACAACAGACTTTGACTTGACTGATCTTTACAAACTATAAATTTTATTTACATTTCATATAAACTGTTTTAAAAAAAATATCCAAAAACCGGACGCGTTATCTTTTTGAGTGGACAGTTCGATCTCATGTGAAACTCGAAAGTTTTTACGAAATTATATTTCGAATTCATTTAAATAAATATATTTGTTATAATACTGAAATGTGTACGATGCCCCACAACTTTCTAGAAATACGAACCATTAAACGCAGAATATCATGTTTGCTAACTATAATAATTAACCTTCTTGGTATTATCTAAATTAAAATAATATTTAAATTTTATACCACATTTACATAATTTCACATACAAAAAATAAATAGTCTATTAGTGAAAGAGTGAGAGTGAGACTGTTACATGTTTTAACAAACCTTAAATTTAGTCCAGTGAGTCTGTTATACCCACTTAAAAAGACTTGGGGACTAGCTAAGACTGGCCGCGGTAGGTTCGGGGTCAATCAGGTGTGGAAATCACAGGACGACAGAAGGCAGGTATGAAAATCGGGTTATATTCAAAAGTATTTTAGCAAGTCTGTCGTTATAATATTTCATTACATAAATATACTGTAATCGGTAAATAATAATGGCAGACAATTTTAGCGGTTCTGGCGTCACGGCAGCCACTTTTGAACATTCTAAAAAGTTTAAATTTCAAAAATATTTTAACAAATTTGAAATTTATGTATGTTGTTTAGTAAACTATTTGAAGCTTATATTAATTTTGGCAGATATTTTTGCCGGTTTAAAAAAGCCGATAAACAGCTCAACCTTTCGGCCAGTGCGTGCATATTATTATATATATACTTACTAGCGGCCTGGCATATATCATAACCTATACTTTCATCATGAATCACTCTATCTAATGGTGAAAACCGCATGAAAATCCGTGAGGTAGTTTTTGAGTTTATCGCGAAAAGACAGACAGACAGACAGACACTGTTGAGGACTTTGTTTTATAATATATAGTGATACGAGTATTATTTTAATAGGATGAGACTTTGCCAAAGATTGGCTCATTTACATTCTGTCACATAAAAGTATTAGTATCCTCAATATCATATAAAAGAAAATGTCTTCGATCTTATTATAAACAATAAAAATAGAACTTATGAAATTAAATTTTATTTATTTCACTAAAAATAAACCGTTTCCGTTACCGAAAACATCAGTTAAATAGGTTAGTATCGACCATTTCAGATGTCGAACACAGGACCGACCTCAATCGGCCGATAGTTCTGTTTGTAAAGGAAACCTATACCTATTTATATTTGTTCTTGGACTCAGATAAAATTATTTACAGAGATTTATTTGTAAGAAAACATTATAAGACTTATTCCGCTATTTAATGTACTTATGTCGAACGAAATTCCCTTTTTTATAAAGAGATTTATCTTCTTTATTTTTCGTTTAAGGATTTTGTCCTGTCGAATACCATTATAATTCAGATTACCATTGTCAAAGCGATTTACTTATTTTTGTAAGCGTTTAACATTTAAATATTAAATGTATTTCAATTAAATATATATATATATATATATATATATATATATATATATATATATATATATATATTGGTAAGAAATTCTTTTAATAGCAATTTTTATTTGTGTTTGTGCATAGCTGTTGACGAAATCACGTGTATTTAATGTAGACTTTTAGTTTATCTACTTCTATTGTTACAAAGTTTTATAAATATGAAAACAAAGTGATATAATATAATAATAGCTAAAAAGTGGTTTAATAAAGACACGGTCGTCTGTTTCTAAGGTATATGTTTAGATAATATGTTTAGTTATTTTTTCTAGGTAATATGTTTTAGGTAACAGCCGACTGATACACACAGTTATTAATATTCTTTTTTGTAATAGTGTATAATACATATTATAAGAAATACACCCATACTTAGGGTGGGATTCGAAAACTCAATCCTGATGCCCTACCAACTGCGCCAACGCAACGGGACAGTCAAATCATTCAGTCTTTGTTCTTAATGGTATATGACGCACTTGTCCATCAGTGGGACATAAATATGCTGTACAATAATAAACAATATTAAAAGAAAATGCAAATGTCGAAAAACCAAAGAAAGTACTATTATAAATATTGCTTAACTTGGTAATTTGGTAACTAACTCGGTAAAGGAAAATTGGACAAACCACACGAAAAATCTCACGAAACAATCAAGTGGAAATTACTCTAAACTGTCAAATATTATATAATTAACTTTAACAAGATGTGATGATGATGTCCTTCTTAGCGTATTCGTGGCGAATCTATTACGCTAGTTTTTTTTTAAATAATAATAATAAACGTCTCACACTCAACGGCCCCCAGTAGGATGTGAATCCTGTTTCGGGGGTCCGGATACACACACAATACACAAGCACAAACGCCCAGACCACGACATACATCTGTGTGGATAATACAAATATTTGTCATGTGCGGGGATCGAACCCGCGACCGCTAGCGCATCAGCCAGTTGCTGTGACCACTGCGCCAACGCGTCGTCTAAATGGAATTTGGAATGTGAGCGAAGATTAGACGAAAAACCATATGTAATTTAAAAGTTTTATTAAACAGCTGGCGTGATAACGCGATGATAAAAACGAGAATGAATGTACTGAAGAAAATCTTACACTACGACAATGGGAACATTAGATCGATTAAATAAAAATGTCAGATTTACCAATTTGAATTACCAAATAGAATGAGACGGTAACAATGTAGTAAAGAATAAGACGAACAAAAGAAGATGGAATCTAATTTCGTATTTCGAGTACGCTTTAGAAAGTCTTTGTAGGTACACATACTTAAATAAATTAGATTATTACTTGAGTAAGATTTTTATAGAGATTATTTTAATAAACCTATACGCTATAAGGTTAGATGTACTTAAATGACAAAAATTTGTGGGTTTAATAACACTAACTCTCATGCAGGACATAATTATGACGAAATTTATAATTGTTAAATGGTGTTTGGACGAATTTTAACAGAGTTTATTATTAAGTTTATTATATTATATTTATTTATTCCATCTTAAATCTAACATTAATGAATAGTTATCCTAATGCGTTAGTGTTATGTTATATTCAATAAAAAATTACAATAATTGACTCATATTCAATTCTATTGATTCATTTAACAAAAAAAACTAAAATATTAGTTTAAAATTTAGTTTTGTAAGAACGAAAATCAATTAAATCCAATAAAAGTACTATAGTTTACTATAAATAAATAAATTACATAATCAATATTAAGAAAAACAATAATTCCATCAATTCCATAATCAACAGTAAAACAATATTAAAATAAATTGAAAATTAATAAAAATTTTATTCGTCAAAATAATTATATTTCAATCATTAGCAATAATACAATTTAAAAAAAAAATGAATTTGAGTATCTTATCGGCTCTTCAGCAGAATCTACTTTCCAAAACCGGCGTTAGTTTTGTATTAATTATAATATTCAAAAGTGCTTTCAAAACCTTTTTAAATAAAGTAATTTTTTTATTTTAATACTGTTTGAATACTGGTTAAAATATAAATTAGAATATTATTCATACATTCGTACATGCGAAATTAATTTAACAAATTATAACTGGAGAATGTTGATTATATTGTGGCAGAAATGTTGGTACTACAATCACTATTGGGAAAGTAAAAAATTACCATCACGAATATTGCCAATGAACTGGTGAGTCAATTGCCAATTATTTAAAAAGTTAATTGCTGGAAAAATTAAAAATATCTGAAAAATTTAACGAAGTTTATAATCTCGAGCGTACCGATCAATCTCGTTAGTGTTTTAACCGACTTCAAAAAAAGGAGGAGGTTCTCAATTCGTCTGTATTTTTTTTTCTTTCTACGTCACTTTGATGAAATCTATGTTCCTTTGGCACCATTGCAAGCCATATGAATGAGTCTTTTTTTTTTCAAAATACGATCTAAATCGATACACAAACAAATGCTTAATATCACTTTAAATCTTTAAGACAAACTTCCTTCTTTTAATTTGAAAAAAAAAATTCACTACAATTGCTTCTACCACAACCACCAGCACAATAGCCGTTGGATGTCCACTGCTGAACGTAGGCCTGCTCCATCATCTCTAGTGGGAGGAGGAGGGATGCTAATACTCGCCACGCTTGGTAGTTGGTAGTTGACGAGCACAGTGTATTGTGGTAGGATATGCTGAAGCTGCTGATGTGGTAGGATATGGTGAATGTGAAGGTGCATCATCATCCTGGTTGATGTATAGTTGTTCGCAACAGTCGCCTTTTACAACACGTCGGCAAGAAAGAGGTCGGGACTATTCTTCTGCCGGTCACAGCACGGCAATTGTTTATATACTAATAACTCCACTTCTAGACGGTGTATAAAATGAACCTGCACCAGATTTCAAGTAAGGTCAATCTCGTGCAGCAGACTTTGTATGATGCCAAAACAAAGATACAGACAGACAGACATTCTAATAATAATTGTTTTTGGTTATATTGATCTCATAAAGACGCTTATAATTTGTTTTTCCCAACTCTCATGTACAGACATAATAATAATTATTAATTTTGGTAAAAGTACTAATGGTATTAGATGAGCATCAGTCGGTTGTTATCTAAAACACAGTCATAAAGTTGCGTACCTTAGGAACAAACGACCGTGTGTGTGTTAAAAAAAATGTATGGAATAACTGATTCCCAGATAGTCGTTATTTAGTATTTTAGTTTGCTCCTTCTAAAGTAATAGACTGGTAGATTGCTAACGGAACAAAAAGTAAATTGGTTCACCGCCAAATCTAATGGCGTAACGCGATACACTTCGCAATCTAGAGACCGCCTTGTTTCCTTTATCTCTTATTTGCCTCTACGAATATTTGCTTTAAAATTTATCGCACCAATATCCTATGCACTAGTATTTCGGTTATATCGACGGTACCTAATATTGAAAGTGTAACATTAATTAACGAAGATTGGTTACAACTGGCTGTTTTGCTAGAGGTCGCAGGTTAGACCACCAGTCTAGGCGTTTATGTTTATCTCGTGTATGTTTTCGGACCCCTGACACAGGGTCCCATCCTGTTGTACCTATATATAAAGTCTTTGAAACATCTATTTATTTGTGTATTTTGTTAATTTTTGATTGAAATATTTTTGACAAAAAATTTTGTACTTGTAAACTTGTATTACTTAGTTAAACCAATTTGTCAATTGATTTAGCTTGTTTTTCAAATTAGTAAGGATATATATATATATATATATATATATATATATATATATATATATATATATATATATATATATATATATATATATATATATATATATATATATATATATCATCCATATCTTTTAAAAGACTAATAACACTGTTTAAGCTGACTAGAAAGACAGGATATAAAAATAAAATTTAGAAGCTAACACCGGTTCAAATGGAAATTATACTGAAAAGAAAATAATTAAATATTAAAATATATTAAAAAACAACTTTTTTTTTCAAAATCGTAAATTTCTTAAATTATCTTCACAAAAGAATTTCCTTAAAAGATACTTATAATTATGTAACAAATTAGTTAATTTTAAATATAAAAATAATTTAACCTTAATTATTAAGTTTGCGAAGTCATTTTAAAATATTTTTAATGTAAAATTATTAAATTTAATTTTATACTAGCTGTGCCCGCCACGTCACTCGCACATAAGAATTACTTTATTTTATTTTTATGATTGAAGGTACTAAGTAATCGAGTTCCAAAAACCACCATCAGCGCCATCTATTATGATAGTTTAGTACTTGAAACTGTTGTACTTTGCGTAAAAATAAATCCCAATACGAAATTTTGTTACTTTATTTTTTCTCGTTTGTTGAGTTTTGAATATAATTATTAATTATTATTAAATTAAATGATATAAAATACTATTTTACACAACGTTATTACAATGTTTTAAATCACATTTAAATGTATTAAACTTAACTACTCTTATTTAACGCGTCATTAAATATACAAAATTCAAATTACTATAACTTTTGATATAGTGATTTTTAACATACACTTATTACTTTAACTGTGATACGAGTGCAAATAAACAGACATACAGACATTTCTAAAAATAGCAGAGATGTATAATATTAGTGTTTTTAGCCCCTACAGAAAATTTGGTCAAAGAATTCAGAAAAGAAAAACCAGACGTAATATTTACAATTTTATTCTTATCTTATATCTTTAAACAGGCAATTCTTCAAAACCCGGGTTCGAATCCAGATGGCTACAAAGCATTTTTTTCCCTTTTTTTTTTCATTTTAATAACCAGTTCCTATTATTTTACTAATATGTCGGTAAGATTGAAAATATTATTTATGTTTCATCGGTATGTAATGTATCTACGAGTAAATATAATTTAACCGAGCAAAGCTCGGTCATTCAGGTATATACTTATTTTTATGTATAGATAATCATTTGAATTTAACATTTTAATGTGCTAATTTAAAAATGTGTAATTAATCTTGGTTAATGGAAAGTGTTGCGATAAGTTTCACCAACTCCGAGCAGTATCTCGAGCATAGCGTAATTTTTTTTGGGGGTAACTTTAAGATATATAATTGGGAAACTTTTAATGATGGGCGGTAAATTTTTACAGTTTTTTAACATTAAAAAAAAAAGAAAAAGAAATAATTATAATCAAACGACGTAAAATTATTAATTGAACGTGTTTGAGTAACCGATACCCAATGAACTAAATCGGTTCTCTTCAACTGATTCTCGAACTACGATCTTTAGAGAATTTAAGAACTAGTTCGATCGCTTTTAAGAAAACTTTCGTACTATAAGTTCAGCGTTCTGTTGTTCTGTAAGATTTAAAAGAAATCGTTCGTTGGTCGGTTTTATCAAGATTAACTTTACATTTGAAACTTTGGTCATTACCTTACAATAATACCAATAAGGTACTTTCGGTAGTGAAAAATAAATTGTGAAATTTGATAAAAATTCAAATTTATCTGGAAATATACTTAAATATTCTGATTTTGAGTCATTAAAGCACATTATTGTTTCATTATATTGAAATTAAAAGTCGTAATTTTTAATCTGTATATCATGTGATCTAAAACACGAGCCGCCATGGTGTGACGTCATGAAGACAATGTTTCCGATGTACACTGCGAGCACTGCTCAGTGCTCTCACTGGTGAAAAATTATGGAGTGCCAGTGCACTGCCGTAATTCATAGTCATAAATAGCCGCCATTTTTGTACTGTAAGCACTGGCGCTTTCGAGGTAAGGTGCTCTTATTACTGTGATCACGTGATCAAAAATATAACAGCGCGAATGATTGCTATTATTAATAATTAATATTGTTATTCAAAAATGTCAATAATATTCAAATAATATTTTTTCTTGCTGAACAGAAAAGTATTGGTACATCATAAATATTTTTATTTGAAAACAATGTCGAAAAATGAAGATGATAGTATACTGGACTACGTTCCGTTTTATCAGTAACCAGCATAGCACAGTATAGCAAACTAAAAAGGAACGGCTTCGCAGTATACTGAATTGACGTCACACCTCTGAGTGTTCTCAGTGTATATCGGAACACGGCCTTTACACATATTACGTCACCGAAATGGCTGACAGCGTTTTCGCAGGAATAAAAAAGGTTTAAAATTTTATTTTATTTTGTGGCAAGAAATCGTGTTTATTTTGCCGATATACATATATTATGTATATATTTGTTTTTGTGGCTTTTTATTGGGAAAATCAACATTTTGAAGTACCTTTTTAAACATAGTAGAATACTCTATTCGTACAATAAATATATATTTTTAGTTTAAATATAAGACTAAGCATTAGAAGTTTTGTGAATATTAGAGTTCTAGGTTGATTTCAAGTTACAATATTACTGCTATTATAAATACAAAAGTTTAGACGGAAGTTTGTTAGTCAATCACGCCAGAATTACAAAATGGATTTCGGATAGGTCTGGAATACAAGACTATTCCAGAAAATAACGGAAAAAATTGCGATTCTCGTTTAATAGATCAAGAACATCGCAAGGGACCGACATGACATTAACATGATGACATTAACATAGTGGTACTTTAAAGGTCAGAGATTAACATGGTCTTTTCATCCCGGAAAAATGTACGGTTCCTACTCATCAAAATTTCCATCCGAACCAAGTAACGGTCAATCGCTAGTGTAATATATAAGAGTGAAATGTAAGTGATTCAAAAGCAGATAAACTTAAGATAAAATATAAAATATTTCTTTTAGCGCTTAAATTTATGATATTATACGATCGACTTATTCCCGGACTTATATAGCCATTAAGATAAGGCAGACTGGAAACTTTGAGACTGGAACTCGTTATCTTATTTCTTTTTTAATGTTATTTAGATTTATGATCGTAATAGAACTAAAATTTTATAGAAAAAAAATCACTTTCCATATGTGAAACTTTTATTTCAGGATGCTCTTAATAAAAGTTAAATGCAAATTGAAAAACGAAAAGAACCGAATAAATACGAAGGTAGCCAAATAGTATCGTATGTTCTGTACTAATAATATGCTAGTCCCACTACTGGTCAAAGACGTTTTCTATTATGTAGAAGATTTGCATCTTGATCTACACTACTCTTATCTCACTTATCTACTGACGTATATATTTGTATCCTAAATTGTTTTTTTTTACCTTTTCTTCTTCGTTCAACCTTAGAGATTGTAGAGAGAGACAGACATATCGGACTACATGCTATCTCTCTATAGTCGCACGCTACTGGCTGTTGCTTTTCTCCCTTCATCCAGTAGTATATGCTCTAAGGTTTCAACAATCATTGTGATTTAATGGTCCCTAACACTGACCCGATCGTTAGCATAAGCAATTGATAACGATTTTTATTCTTTTTCGCAAATTTAACAACGTTCTTATTTCTATACTGGATACGAATGTAGAAATAAAAAAACATGTTCTCACCATTTTTTCTATCCTTTACAACATTAGTCACAATGTTGTAGAAGAAATCGTGAGTTTTCTTCGGTATCGTTCGCATTTTAAAGAACAACACAAACGTCGGCCACAAGTGTCGCATCGTTCTGAAAATTATTTCAAAATTTTATCATCAAATTGAATAGTTAAATAATCGCTTATTATATTTAGTTATTGAAAGATTATCTTATAAGAATAAATGAACGATATATAAATAATACTTACTCTACAGAGATACTAAATCTAAATAGGTAATCTAATAGCTTAGGTGGTGTGAAAACTACCAAAAAAACCGTATTTATAAGGTAAAAATTAACGATACATATAGCAAGCCGATACCAGTAACTGAAGGCACAGCTCAAGGCTCGGTCATAGGGCCGTTGCATTTTTTAACCTACGTTAACGATATGTGTAAGTGCTTGAAGCACAGTACTTGCTTTCAATTTGCCGATGATACATGTATTTTAATAGCTGACGATGATCCAATCAAAGCCAACGTATTGTTGCAGGATGACTTTAACAATCTTAACAAGTGGTGCCATGATGCCGGCCTAGTAATAAACACTAAAAAGACCAAGTTATTAATTATCAAATCACCGCATCTTATGAGAATAAATAAAGCACGTATTGTGGCCCATGAACATCCCTGCTTACATACTCAAAACAATAGAGATTGTAAATGCCCCAATATTGAGATTGTCAATAGACACACTTATCTGGGTCTAGTAATAGATAACAAATTTAACTGGAGCTATCATATTGAAAATATTTGTAACAAATTAAGACAATTCTTAGCAAATATCACAATACTAAAAGACCGCATTCCATTCAAAGTTAAATTAATGCTATATAATTCGCTAGCTGAATCTTACATACAATACGGACTTACTAGTTACGGAAGAACATACAAAACGTACTTAAATGAAATTTATAAACTCCAATTAAGAATTTTAAAAAAAATTGTGTCAAAAAATAATTATATCCAATTTCACGATGACCCATTGGGACTATTTAACCACTGCAAAACTTTACCCGTACATTTGAAATTAAATTATATGTTACTAAAAGAAAACTTTTTTAATAAAACATTACAGCACGAAATTGAACATCGTTTGTACACGCGATCAGTTGCACGGAACCGACTCCAGACGATAAGCGCCTCAAATGTGTATGGCGAACGAACGACCAGCTACCTGATTCCACGTTTAATAAACGATCTACCCACCGATTTACGCGACAGTATCAAACCATATAATATTAAAAACAAATTAAAGAACCACTTCTTTAGTACCTACCTTAAAGATAACAGATAAACACTTGATGCGCTTGCCTAGTTTTGTCTCTAAATAAATTTTTAACTAACCTACTTAATAATCTAATTTTATTGTTGCAAAACTGTAAATTATATAAAAAATGTAAATTATATGCAAAATTGTAAACCTCAGTGGTTTTTAATGCATATATAAATTAAGATTACTGTACCATCATTTGTAAAGTAAAGTAAATAAATAAATAAATAAATACGTCAAAAGATTGACTTTTACAATTAAGAATAACTCAACAGTAACTAAGGATACTTTTAAGGAAAATGTACCGCTTACTAGACAAATCCTACGATTTAATCTATATTGAGATTTTGTTACATCCTTTCTATGACTAATAGAATATCTTATATCGTCATTACTCTCATAAGTAAAGGCACTATATAACAAAAATAAATCTGATCCAAAATAATTACAGAAGGTCCTGAAACCGTGTTTAAACTTAAAACCAATCTATAAATATACAATATAAAAACTTTATAGTCAAACATGATAAGGAACAACAACATAACATTAAAGTTAATTAATGGGCAAAATATGCTGGCTAATCTTATCACAAGAACGTGGTCTCATGCAAGCTGTTTTTCAGTAAAACCCATAAAACAAAATTACATGTGGACGAAATCATGATGGACATATCATCTTAGATCTATATAATGATTGAAATTCACGTACTTTTCAAATATATTATAAAACGACAAATCATAGAAGGCTCCGAGTGCAACGGCGAACGGATCGTTAGGATTATTCATCACATGGCTCTTGACGCCAAAAGCACATGGCACTATAGCGTCAGCCGTATACCCTCCCAACAGTTCCTCTGAATCTACTACCGATGAATGAACCTCGTAATTGTTATTATCGTTATCATTAGAATCTTTTTTATTTTTCGTTTTATCATTCGTTAATAGTTTTCGTACTCGTTGAACAAATTCGTTTGCTGTATTCTCTATTATTGGCAGCATTCCCTTCAATTTAATAGGTCTGAAAAGGTGTTAAGTATTAGATATTATATAAAAGTAATTACAATTTTATGTTAAATGTATTTCCTATTCTTGTTATAAATTTATAAATATAACAGCAACATTTCCTTGTCGAAGTAAAATTCCTATTTTGTTCTAATCAATCAACAAAACCTCTTTTAAGCAATCAATTGTAAGTCAAGTAGTTAAATATTTTAAAATATAAATTGAGTCATTTAAAGAAAGTTACTGTTATGAAACGAAGAGAAAATTGTAACATAATATTTGGATCATCTTACAATAATTATGCGACTGCAGAATGTGAATATTATTTTATATCACTTCCTTGGTATTCAGCATTACATCAAATGATTGATTTGAAATGAAATTATTAGGATTTTTGTTTAAAATAAAATAAGTCTTACTTTTGATTACTTTGTTTGTTTCAATCGTCTTTTTAATATATAAAAAAAACTTTTACTTTTACAATTAATTTTTAAAAAGTCACCATCATCAAAACTAATAAATAGAATAACATTAAGTATAGGTATAGACAAGTGTTAAGTTTCCAATTTTACATTAACTATAATCAAACTCGATCGATTTAGATTATATACAATACATATTTATAAATTTAAAACTAGTAAGCACATGATTTTCGTTTTAAATATTCAACAGCCACTCACGAGAATATCGGAGATATTTTCGCTCTTAATTTCTTCCACTCATTCCCTCGCAGGTACAGCACGGACTCGGCCAGAGGGTCCAGTTCCCTGTCGAAAAAGAACCCTCTGTCTGTGAAATGGGCGAAGTCGTTGACACACATTCGCTTAATAAGCTCAGGGTCGCAGACCACGAGTGTTCGACGAAAGAATTGGTGAATGCCTGAAAAAATATAATAGTCATTTTGTATATTAATTCACTAATATAAAAATTATCGTATAAAATAAAAATACGAAAAAAAAATAATATTTTATGGAATAAAGAGATTCACAAAATTTGAAGTTGAGGTCTCTTTTAAAGCAATTTATTTTTGCCTGTATTGGACCTTTTATTATAGTTAATTAGATTATTAGAAGTTAGTATAATTATGTGACATACTATGTATAGATATATGTAGAAATGATGCACTATCGAGGCTTAGTAAAAAAGTTTCTAACCTGTGGGACACGCTTTACTGTGGGTAGTCTAACAATAAGATACGCGGGCCTCTGTTCTTAAGCCTTGTTTGGTGGTTTGCACAAAGCTCAGAAAAAAAAATTGCATATATGTATATGGTGCAATATTTTAAATAAATTTTTATTGTAAAATGAATATCATACAAATATTTTAATTAAAAGACTAAAACGGATTTTATCGCGTTTATTGAAACTACAGTTTAACGATTTTTTATTTTATTTCCCGACGTTTCGGACCCTTTACAGCGTCCATGGTCTCGGAGGACTGAGGTGGTGGGTGTCCGAATAATAAATTATTATTAAAATACTGAAAGGCAATAAAATAAAAAATCGTTAAACTGTAAATTTTCAATAAACGCGATAAAATCCGTTTAGTCTTTTAATTAAAATGAGTAAAATTCGCGTAAATATAAGAAAACAGTATCATACAAATATTTTTATCTACATAAACACCTACATATACTTACATAAATATGTAAACATATATTTATACCATGAAAACTTAATACAAAAGAAATGTTTGAAATTATAAGTGTAATACATAGGACGAACAGATTACCCGTAAGATTTACCAACTATAAAGATTTTTATGTCTTTATATTTTTATGTATACCTTCTTTATATACTCATTTGCAAAAAAAACGGGCGGTTTCGATTTTCTTCCTGGCTGAAAAAAATAAAATACCAAGAAGGTTTTAATCATTTGAACATATTACTGGCCAGTTATAAAAGTGCCATAATGTTTATAAGAGTACATTCCAAATTCAAATTTTTTGACTGAGCCTGGTTTTCAAAGAAAATAACTTTTAACTACATTTTGTGGCGCGAATTCCCTATAGTTAATATCGACTCTAATTAACTTTTTGTCAATTTTTATTAAATTATCTGGTGTCCTTGACATTTAATAGTATTGTTTTTGCTGTTTAGCAATCTCGAAAATGGTAGATAAAGTGATAAAAGCGAGCAAAATTATTGCGCTGCTTGAAGAAGGTTGCAGTCAATGCTTCGTGGCTCAGAGGCTAAATGTGAGTCGGTCGACAGTTCAAAGGACCTGGCAGCGCTATCAAGAGACCGGTTCCGTCAAGAGAAGGCCTGGTTCTGGCAGAAAGACATGTACCGAACCACGGGATGATCGTTTTCTAGTTAGTCAAGCGTTGAGAAATCGCAAATCTTCTTATGTGGACCTCAAGAACACCCTCGAAGAAGTAAGAAATGTGCAAATTAGTCTATGGACGGTCAGGAGGAGGCTTCTCGCTGCTAATATACACAGTCATCGCCCGGCACGCGGCCCTAAATTACTCCGTGGACATCGAGTTGCCAGGCTTAGCTTCGCTCGAAATTGTGTGTCATGGACTCATGAAGACTGGGATAGGGTATTGTTCTCCGATGAAGCCAGGATATCTCTGCATGGTGAAGACCGACGTCGGCGAGTGCTACGTAGACGAGGAGAACGCTTTACAGAGGCATGTTTTGAATAAATCACACCTTATGGAGGGGGCTCTGTTATGTTTTGGGCAGGAATAAATTCTATGGATCGTACGGAGTTAGTCTTCATCGAAAACGGTACACTGACTGGACACCGATACATAACGGAAGTTCTAATTTCTTATGCACAACCCGCTTTAACCGCTCTTGGCGAAAACTCAATTTTTATGGACGACAACGCTCGCGCCCACCGGTCTGGCGGTGTGGATGCGTATATGCTAGAAGTCGGAATTCGTCGTTTGGACTGGCCAGCTAGAAGTCCGGACCTCAATCCCATAGAGCATGTCTGGGACGTTCTGAAGCGACGAGTGAGATCAGTGTAGCCGGCTCCGCAGACCATCAGAGAGCTAAAGAATGTGATTACCGCGGAGTGGGAACGTATTCCCCAAGAAACCATAAAAGATATACTCACTAGCATGCCCAGACGAATGCAAGCTGTGATTTCAGCAAGAGGGGGTCACACTCAATACTAAACTTTTATCTGCTTTTAATGTATTCAAGAAAAACAAAGAAATTAACGCGTTTCATTTTTATTTAGCGAGCAGGTACAATCATAGTGTTTTGAGCTTAAACATTATTTCTTAATAATTTAATTAAAATGTTATGATAAAACTGATGAAAACTATTCCTTCCTAATTAATTTATAAAATTCTGAGGATAACAATACCTAAAATTGTCAAACAAACTAATAGTAACTATAAAATAGTTCTTTGCTTAAGTGCCCGTTTTTTTTGCAAAAGAGTTTATATATAATAAAATTGTAACATTCACGTGTCTGTTCTTTTCAGAATTTTATGACGAAAATTTTTGTAGGGATTAAAAAAACATAAACTTTTTACATTTCTATCATTTTTATAAATGTCTGCCTCATCTATCTGTCTGTTATTTTGTAAATGTATTACTGTTTGAAAAAATAAGTAACTAAATGCTCTGTTTTTATTTTAACAAAATCGTTTCTCTCTGTCAAAGGATATTGTAAATTGAATTTTGTATTTTAAACGACAACGTTAAAGACGACGTTAGAGAAAAGTAGATGAGTTAAAACATTTAAATGTGATCCAAAAATAATAATAATATTGTGTAAAATAATGTTTTACTGCATTTAATTAATAATAATCAATAATAATATCAAATTGTCGCATTGCGATTATTACGCAGTGTTGAGTTTGAAGTATGACACCATAAATACCATAATAATAAATAGATGTCGCTTTCTAAATCATGTTTAGTTACTACTGTACCGTAGTGGAAGTAGATTTGTGGGTAAAGTAATATTTATGTACAGCTAGTATGAAATATTTCAAAACAGATCTATAGTGTCTGTCAATACTGAAAATTTATTTACGTTCTAGGACACTTCAAAAAAATTGAACTACATATGAGAGTATTTGAAACTGTCTGGTGCAATAAAATCAATTAGCCTTCGATTTCAAATTCTAAATACCGCAATTCACTATCGGAAAAATATTTTACGCGTTTTATGTGGATATCCCTTTCCTACTTCCGTTAGCAAATTGCTACTACTGAAAATATGCTAACTAGACTTTAATGCGTTGCAATCAAGGTCCACTTAAAGATAATTCATATCCAACCGGGCTAGCATGCCTAACGATATATCTCTTGACGAGAGAGAGAGAGATAATGTGACTACATCAAGTATTTTCTCGATTACCCACATGCGCATGCGATAACATGCGCACTACGAGAGACAAAATTGTCTTCCGAAGAAAATTAATTCTAATTACTTTATCTTGTCGGTAATATTCTTCTTCAAACGTCAAAATCACGTCAAAATTCGACAAAATTACTATGTCATGTTAGCTCCCGTAGAGATAAGTACCACAGATATCTAAAACTTAATGTTATCTCTTCTATCGACGTAACGAGAAGAGTATCATGTGCACGCATGTTAGCTACTGTAGACATAGAGAAATAATACGAGAAAAGGGGTAGACGAAATTTTGTCGTGCGCGCATGCTAGCCGGGCTGGTAACAGAAACTTATACACGATTAGAAATTAAAGAAACCGAATCAGTCTGTAAACATCCCACTGCTAATCAAATACCTCTTCTTCATATAGGAGAAGGATTGGAGCTTAATCCACCAACTGTTCCTGAGGTAAACAACTTAACATAACGCCTGTGTTTTAGGTAACAGCCAACTGATATACATATACATTTTAGTAGATACTCATATACATACATGATATATAAATATTACACCCATATCCGGGGCGGGGATCATACACACGACCATAAAGCGGAAAGCAGGGCTACTGAGCGCCAACGGACCAATCTTATTTGAAATTTTAAAAAAAATTATAATTTTTTTCAATTGTCGAAACAGAACATTTTAAATTATTATCAACAACCTAAATACCGATTTTTACTTAGTTTATTTATATTAATAAGTTCATAAATAACAAAGTTCCATAAAAACTTTTTCCTCTCATTCAACCCCTTGACGGAGAAAGTTTCCTAAAATCCTTTCTTAGCTGACATCTCCTACTCCGTGCTAAATTTCAACTTCATAGAATTAGCAGTTCTCGAGACTTCGTGATTAACTGAATAGTCAGTCAATGAGTGAATGACCTTTCGCTTTCAAACATATAAATCTATATTAATAAATGCTTGGTGATGAAATTCCTTTAGGTTAGTTCGTCCTCGTAATTAAATTCATGTTCTAATCTCGGTCGCATCGATTAATCTCCTTCGTATCCTCCATCCTACATAACATTACTAAAATTGTTTCAACTTAATACAACTAAAACCGATTAAAACAATAGACATAACTTAATCATTTTGGTTGTGGGTTCAATTCCCTCTCTGATTCTGGGTGTAATATTTATTTACAAATGTGTTACCTAATATAATAAAAGGTAGCCTATACGATATGGTTAAAAAAGTTAATAATATCTATCCACTACCTCTAACCAACGTAAACATATAAAATAAAACCAATAAAACAAGCACATACATAAACATAAAAAAAAGTCTTACATACACAAACATACAAATAAAAAAAGTCACGCACACACAATCAGAAGTGGTAAATTTGTTACCTGTTTTTAAATGTTTATTTACTTTCTAACAAAAAACTTATACAAAGTATTTGAAATTCAAATGAAATAAACTCTTATGGGCACCAAGGAATTTATATATAAAACTGGAATGCGCAATTAATTATTAAATTAAAACATGTTTTAAATATATTCAGGCATTTATATACTATGTTCTACTTGATCTAGTTTTTCTTATTTCATTAATTAAATACCTATGTAACAATATAACTAATCTGTGTACATATAAAATAATTAATAGCTTATACTCAAAAATCATCATATCAGCCATTGAATGTCCACTGCTGAACGTAGGCCTTCCCCATCGACATCCAGAGCGACCGGTTCAAAGCAGCCTCCATCCAACGGCCTCCGGCGACCCTCTTCAAGTCGTCTGTCCATCTCGTGGACGGCCGTCCGACGCTACGCTTGCCGGCACGTGGTCTCCACTCGAGAACTGTAAGCTCCATCGGCCGTCAGTTCTACGAGCTATGTGCACTACCTACTGCCACTTCAGCTTGCAAAACCGTTGGGCTATGTCGGCAACCTTCGTTCGTCTGCGGATCTCATCATTTCTGATTCGATCTCGCAGAGAAATACCAAGCATAGCCCTCTCCATTGCACGCTGTGTGATTCTGAGCTTGTTACTATACTCAAAAATACTTACTATACTCAAAAATACGTTACTATACTCAACAATAACACTTATACTCAAAAATAAAAATATATATTTTTACATATAAGCTATAATTCTAAACATACTCCTAAGACTTTCTTAACCATTTGTGGAGTTATGTTGCTAAATTCACACGACTGCTTCACAGATTCGCCAGACGCCAATATACATATTCCCGACACAGAAATGCGGTTTTCCTCAGGATGTTTCCTTCGCCGCAGTTCATGAGATGAATTTTAAGCACAAATTGCCGCGATGTTCCAGTCAAGAGAACGTTATGCAAACAGGGAAATCGTAATCAGTTTCTTTCAAATATTTTTGCATTTTATGTTTTTATCGAAATTTTTATGATAAGGCCGAGAATAAGTGCTTTTTAAATATATTTATTAACTGATATCATTAGGTATATCATATGTATATGTATGTATATATGTATAATGATGGTTACTAATTTTATTATCTTTTTTTGCCTTTCAAACAAAATAAATTTTCTCAATTTCCGATTTTGCACACCTACAAATGTTCGCTCTTGTACGTCCGAAGGTTGGCTGGTAGAGACTACATTAAGCATTAAGCCCGCTTTTTGTACAATTTAATAACAATATTATATTATATTTTACAATAAAGTATGAATTATTAAATAAATCATTTTGAAGAAAGATTTGCTTTGTAATCGATAAACTCAAATATTATTTAAACGATTGTAATTATTTAAAATTAGAAATCTAGATTATCCAGAACTAACACAGTATAAAGTTGCAGAACAGTAGCTACCTGTAAATATCAATACCTTCATTTTCGAAAGAGTGATTAAACACTTTTTTATTAACTAGGAGAGCGATGTTTAATTATTTAGTAAGTGTATTAAGGTCTTTATGGAGTTACCCTTTAAAGATTAAGAAGATATGACATAACTTGAACATAACTATGACAAACGATCTGACGAAACTTAAACATACACAAGTCAGTAACTGCCGGTTACTATAATCTATTTACCGTAGATTAGTTAACTAAAGATAGAATTTTAGGGAAACAACATACGAATTTTATCTCGTAAAGTGAAAATTAGGTATAATTTTTTTAATTACCTACCATATATTTACAATAATATCATTTATAAATATAAAAAAAAATACAACAAAATGTTACCTATTTTAAAAAAAAACAGTGACAAACATTGTATAAACAATAAAAATAACAAAACTTGTAACTCTATGTTTTCGAATTCGCAAAGTAAATGTTCTTTTTTTTTATATATAGTTGTAATGGAATAGGCGTTTGTCTTCCATCTCACCTGATGGAAAGTGTAGATGAAGACGAAGGTGATACACGCCCATCCAAAAGAAACCTGTTCACTCTACTCTTAAAGGCTCCAGAGTTAAACCTATCTGGAAAAATAGACCTAGGCAGGTCGTTCCAAATCTTGGCGACTCTCACCAAATTCTCTTTTGAGAGCAAGGTATTCGTGTATTTAACAGTCAATTTAACAGTTGCGAATTTACTGTTTATTATTTTTTAAACAGATCTTAATAGCTAAAGCATGTTATTTATTACAAAATTGTATCAATAAAATATTTTTATTTGTGTGGATTTAGTAACGCTGTTCATACAACTACAATAACATTTAGTGTGACTGTTAGTTTGGTACGTCTCATCAAAATCTATATTCCGAATTGGTGGTAGCTACACATTAATTCCATTCTATTCCGTTGTATTCCAGTCTATTTAATTCTATTCAATTCTATTGTTTTCTTTTCCATTATATTCTATACTATTCTATTGTATTCAATTTATATTTGATTTATTAAAACACACTATGACTTATATAGAGGAAGCAATAATAGTAAACGTCTTTGATAAAATTCAATGAATTCAAAACCTGTTTTTCAATTTTCTTATTTCTTCTTCTCATCGTTTCTTAATATTTTGTTACAATAAAATAAAATAAAAATTGTGTGTCAGCTCCGACGCACGACTGGAGTTTACTCCTTCAGTACGATTGTCTAAACATACGCAAAAAGAGTTTATCCAACTGAAAATAAGATTAATACCATATTAAAGGGTAAATTAACAAATTAATGAAAATAATATACATATACAAATATATTTTTATTCATTTTATATACATTTATTATAACTAATCGGCGAAATATTTTACATTAAACTTTTCACAATAGTCAATTTCAGATGTGCACAAATATTTCATTAGGAATGTTGATAAATTATGTAATTATTATTATCTGACAATTATCATTTATTTTTTAAATATTATATTTCAATATTAATTAGAGCAACATTACTTTCGCACCGCACCATAGGTGCGCGCGCACCGAAAAAGTAACGAGGTCATTCATCAGTACATTTTACCTCTCATATTTTTCTCATACCGGGCGCCTTATATATGAAAATCGATTCTTAAGGAGTAAACTCCAAAAATATATAATAAATTTATACTTATAATCAAATTATAACAGGTCCAATATGTGGTGAGGTTTTAGAATAACAAACCCTTTTGAGCCTAAGGTGATTAATGGACGATCCCCTAGTTCGTCGTTCATCGTTCGTTCGTTCGCATCGTAGCGGAACAGTGGCCATTAATGTGAACACGAGTGAAACCGAGGGTAGAATGCATGAGATAGTCTATTTATTTATGACTAATGAAAGTTCCATTAATTTATGAGGTTCGTGAGTTCGATTTCCGCACGGAGCTGGTATTAGTATTTTACGAATGTTATCTGTTCATGTAGGATGCACCACTGTGCCTTGGAAAGCATGTAAGGCTGATAACAATCATTTTTCTTACTAGAGAAATTGTCCATCGACCCGCAATGGAAGATCATGGCTAATTATGCTCCAACTTTTTTTTTTATTGAGAAGAGGCCTTTGTCCAGCTGTGTGATTTTTAGTCAATTTCAATTCACTTTACTTCAGTTCTATGTTTATTCAAAAAAAAAAAAGGTTAGGTATAAATCATCATATTTACTATGGAAGTGGAGTAGTAACCAAAATCGGTAACTAAACTGACAATTGTCAAAACTGAATGCAGGTAAAACCACGTAAGACATCTAGTTTATTGATTATTCTATTATGATAATGATTACGTATACAACGTTATGTTAAACAGTTTCAGAGCGTAACGATAATGAAGTAGACGAGTTCGATTTAAAAGGTAGGGGCTATACACGTAGGGTGATCGACTGAATACTTTGCTTTATCAAGGCGTCAAATGTATGAATATTATTAGAGATAAAAATTCTAAAATCTGTAAACCACTTTAGAGACAAATCGACACAAATTATATCGCCAATGTTATATGGGATGGAAAAGACATAATGGATTGTTCGGTGCAGTCAAGAACCCAACCCTAATTAAATTTTGCAAATATTTTAAATAATAAGTATTTCATTACAACTCTGAAGTGTTTTATCTCTCTCGTCTTTAAACAGTCTGTAAATAGTTAGTTTAAGTTTTGCATTGTAAATTTAAAATAAATTATGTTATTTTGAGTACTCTTTAAAGAAGATTCAACTATTCAAATATTTTTTTGACATTTCAAAATGTATTTAAGTGTCATAAAATCATCACTTTACTGAATGACTACAATGTCATTTTCATACAATTACAACATTATTTGAAAAACGATAATAGATGCATCAATATAATCTTTTTTTTTTATTCATTAATTAATTAATATTTTCTTTTATAAATTGTACGGCTACCATCTTCTATTTTCTGTCTGTAATAGTCCTTTTCGGGTGTGCTGGAAGAAATCTCTTCTAATGATAAGTACAGCCTTCATACTTGTGTTTCAATGACATGTATCTTTTTATAACACTGTACATTTAATAAATTGTTAAATAAAATTAAATTAAATTATTTTCAATCAAATATAGCTTCTTTGGGGATGGTGGAAAATATATTTAGTAAGAGTAACGATCGCTATCACATGTCTATGATAACAACCGAGACTGACGGCTTTAAAACGAAATTGCGACTTTCTTCACTGATCTTTCAAAAAGGTGCAGTTTTGTCGTGTCCCACCCTCCACTTACACTCATTGATAAAACTCTGTCAATGAAATTAACCCTTAAACCTTAACCTTATAATGTAACGTCGCAGCTCAGCGGATAGGGTAAAACACCCGGTAGTCAGCCCAGCTCCAGTACTCAGCCCTTAGAGACTTTATTTTCATATAAATAGTGTTGAAATATATTTACATCTTTAAATTCTTTTTTAATCGAATCTCTGACTCCTTATTGACTAATACGCACACCTACCAAATAATAGCACGTCAGGTTGACGAGCTACACTCGTTCATTTGTATTGCCGCCAAAGACATGACTAGATACGTCGCTGTTACAATTTTTTTCTTAAGGAAACGTGTTCGAGTTTTTGGTAAGTTTTTGTGTGTATTTGCTGTAATTTGTGGTGGATTGTTATATTTTGTTACAATAAAATGTTTATTTTGTGATAAAATTAATTATTATATGCATTTTATTTGTTTTATATGTTGTAAATTGGGTGGCCGACTACTGGGTTTCGAATTTTTAAGGTAGATCCAGTACTCGGCCATAAGCGGCTGACTACTAGTTTTTTCGTGATTTTCTTATATCGAGTTGAAACTAACGGAGTGAATAGTCCCAATTTTGCTCGTTACTTTGAGCTTATCTCTTATAAGACGAAAAGTGTATTTTACCAGTAGTCAGCCGCATATAAATGTAGTTCCACGTCAGGGCCGACCAATGGGTCTACAAATCCCAGTACTCAGCCGTTAGTCCTGTTAAACAAAATAGCACCTTAAAGCTTTTTAAATTAGGGTTAAATTTATGCAAGGTTATTAGAGCATAAAAAACATTTGTTTTAGAATTCCATCGTGTCAAAAAGACCAATCCATCAATACAAAGAAGAGCAATTAACACAAGCTTTGGCGACGATTAGAAATGGGATGAAGATTAGAGAAGCCAGTTGAGTTTTTAGCGTTCCACGAAGGACACTACAAGATTGGCTACATTTAAGGGCTCTAGATAATGATAAGAGATAAGGTATAATGGGACCAGACTCGGTGCTGACCAAAAAAGAAGAAACTGTCTTGAAAGACTGGTGCCTACCGTTAGCGAAATGTGGCTTCCCTTTAAAATGTGATAATCTCCTTAATACCACCCATAATATTATTTTTGAAGAAAATAGGCCGAATTTATTTGTAAATAACAGGCCGGGAAAAAATTGTATCAATCATTTCTAAGACGAAATCCTGAGTTAAGTTAATGGACACCCGAAAATATATTTAAAGGTCAAGCGTACAGGACGATGAAACGGACGATGACGGAGGAAAGAAGAAAGACAAAAAAAAGAAAGAAGAATCACAAAAGAGGAAAGCTCTTAAATTCCAAAAATAGTAAAAAAAGGGAAGAAAAATACGACATCTACAATAAACAGAATAAGATGTAAAAACTGTAAAGAGGAGTTGACTAGCGATACAGGAATAAATAACCTAGAGAATATTGGATGTGACAATTGTCATGCATGGTATCATTTAAAATGTACAGAATTCGCTGGGAACATATATGAAAATGCCCGAGAGGTAGTCTCTGACTATGGGCCCTTTAAACAAGCTCAAAGTGACACAGCGTTCAATAGAGAGGGTGAGGTTCAATGTTAGGTATGCTTGGTATTTCTCTGCGCGATCGAATCATAAATGATGATACCGCAGACGAACGAAGGTGACCGACATAGCCTAATAGATTTGCAAGCTGGAGTGGCAGTGGGCAGGGCACATAGCTCGTAGAACTGACGGCCGATGGAGCAGAAAGGTTCTTGAGTGGAGACCACGTACCGGTAAGCGCAGCGTCGGAAGGCCGTCTACGAAATGGACAAATGAGTTGAGGAGAGTCGCCGCAAGCCTTTGGATTGAGGCTGCTTTGAACCGGTCGCTCTGGAGGTCGATTGGGGTGGCCTACCTTTAACAGTAGACATCCAATGGCTGATATGATGATGATGATGATGATCATATATGAAAATATATATAATAAGCATTTTCTATGCCAAATATGCAACAATAAGTCAGAGGCTGACTACAGGGTAAGACATGGCTGACTTGTGGAGAAATGAGGTTGACTACTGGTGAAAAGTGCCATAATTTGTTTAATGTTAATTTTGTCTATAATTCTATTAGAAATATAATGTTTTGTTAATTTCTTTAGTAACTTTAATAAACAAA
Organism: Euphydryas editha; assembly: GCA_036937285.1. NCBI lineage: Eukaryota > Metazoa > Arthropoda > Insecta > Lepidoptera > Nymphalidae > Euphydryas > Euphydryas editha. Next base: position 3,492,984 of record JAUPFZ010000013.1, on the reverse strand, counting down.
CTTTCGGAGAATAATAGTTGTTTTTATTGATAGTGTTTAATATTTAAAATACAGTTGAATAAAATTTAAATACTCACTAAAAGGCTGACTACTGGGTGCTTTACCCTATACATGTCTCAGAATTCCTTCCTAAACGTGCACCGCTTTAACAATCACGAGGTTTTATATTTCTTTTTGATTTCATTTTTTGAATTTTTGATTTATAATTTAGACATTAAATAATTAAATTATAACTTAATAAGGGTTCTAAATTTCCTTAAACAAATTGAAAATAAATTTATTAAAAAAATTAACAGAATTACAGAACGTAATCATTGTTACATAAAATATGCATACCTAATTCTTAAATGGTAACTTATTTCTTATAGGTAATAATATACACAATATAATAACACTAATAGAAAATACGTACCTAAAATCTTTTTATCCTTATATTTGTCGTAAATTTTTTTAAAGAATATTCCGTTTTGCTCTTTCCCCGCTACCACGGATCCGATATGTCCCACGACGGGCAAAGCCGAGGGAGAGAACACACCTCGGTTTATCCAGTAATCGTAATCGTACGTAGATACACATAACACTAAGTTTAAATATATTAAACATGCTAATATATAACACAGAATTTCACTTCCATATGTAAAATTTTGTAAAATCCAAACCAAAAATATCACCGACTGCGTCAAACTATTTTTAAATCCGAACATTTTCAAGTCTTTTGTCACATTATATTTTCATTAATTTTGGTAATTCAATATTTCACTTTTCAAAACGCGCCAAACAGTTTCATTTTTAAATTATTTAAGTTTAAGAACAAAATTATTCAGCCTTCTTTAAATTTTTAATCGAACGCAACACAAATAAAAAAATAATAAATTAAGATTTCATTTTCAAATTAATTTTTACTAAACAGAATGTTCACAAAAAATATTCTTTATAAAAATAAAGAAAGAAATACGTTAAAAGAGAATTTGGCGCGCACGAGACCACAGCCCACGCATGCGCAGTGGCCGAATGTGTTAACAAAACATGCGCAACTCGATGCTGTAAGAGTGAAAGTTTAAAGATTGTCCGGTCGCAGAGCGATGCGATTTTCGGCAAACTAGTTTTAAGTCCGATTCACATCGCTGAGTCAACCATTCATCCGTTTGTCTTTAAATAAATTACTTAATAAAAAATAATTTTATAATCTGCGTACCTTGACTTCGCATTAAATGCAATAAATAATTAAATAAATAAATTCTACGATTCATACTTTTCTAAAAATATCTATTCAATTACAAATTTCTGTTCTTTAAATACTCTTGGATAGAGTAGTATTTTTTTTTCAACCAAAATTCTTTTATTTTTTAAATTTACTTACTTTTACAAATGAGAAAATCGCAGCGTCACCATATCCTGCCACAACACACTACGCTATTGGCAAACCGCGGTCAAAGGCTAAATAGGCTCTGGATGTCGATAATGAAGATGAAATGGTAGTGACGCGCTATAGCCTAATTATTTTGTAATTATCAGAAGCGCGAAGCCGAAAATTTTTAGATGCAGTAACTACAACATACTGTTTTTTTTTATTATTTAATTATATTTACCTATTATAATATAAACATTTTCGTTAAGTACAAATACCGCTTAAGAAGTTTTGTAATTATTTCTCAACTTAGGCTATTATGCGTTAGTTTGTTAGGCAGGGCTGGCAATTATTTAACAAAAATCTAAAACTACTTGGAATAATTTTGAAACAGATGTTTATTTGTATCGCCATCAGACAAGAGTATTATTTAACAAATAGATTTATATTTTATTTTAAATATCGGTTTTTTTTGTATAATATAATTAAGATTTTGATATATTGAATGTGTGATGTAGACCTATGGCTGAGAAGACTCTATACTAATCAAAATTTTTAGACAAAAGAGAGCCAGCGGTTGCTCCAGAGCAACCGGTTCGAAGCATCCTCCATCCAACGGCTTTCGTCGACTTGCCTCAAGTCGTCTGTCCATCTCGCGGACAGCAGTCCGACATATTAGATTTATCCGATATATTAGATTAGATATTATTATACAACACGTATTAATTAAAATTTATATTGCTAATTTTTCCTTTAACTAATATGGTTATCAAGTTCACTCCTGCATGTTTAATATAAAAGTGGAAAAGTTTCTATATTAAATATAAATATATTTTATGATAAATAGATAAATATAAAAGTAATAGCTCATATGTACATATATTGTAAGGGACTATATTTTTACTTCTAAGTATAGAGTGGCAACCCTAATAATTGTTTGCCACTCGGTCATCGGTTCAATTTGTAAATACTTAGTGCGAAAAACGTTATTGCAAACACATAAATACGTATTACATACACATTTTAACCACTTAACCGTTTTTCAATATATTATTCTTTGAAAAAATATATTTAAATGTTTAGGTATGAACGCTTCACACTCAACAGCGCCAGTAGGATGAAATTCGTGTATTGAGTCATCGAAAACAGTCCAGTAGGATGAAATACTATCCGGGGATATGGTAAAATACAACACAACAGCACAGAACACATTAAACATCTAATTGATTGATTGGTTTTTATGGCTTTCTGTTGTGCCAATAAAGCTTGGTTGATTCCGCCAATGTCACGAAGGAATAAACATCTCTAAGACTTATGTTTTTAAGCGATTGTCAAGAGCGGAGTGTTAGCAAAACAAACAGGTCCTGTGACCACTGCACTAATCCGTCTTCATATTCCATATACTAAAGAATAATATCCATAGTTTATTTGACGTACGTCTCAACATACGTAGTCTTTCTGCTTATTGGGGCTCATCTCTAATATAGTTGGACTGATTTAGATGGAACATTCAAAGACAGATTGGTGATGTTTTAATATACTACATAGACAGGTTACTTTAATGAAATAAAATAATTTGAGCCTCTAAAATTGTAGATACAGTTTTTCTTATTTATCAATTTCAAATGTTATTTACTTTAATTTTTTGTTATTTTTCATTTGAACAAAGCGAAGGTCGAGTCCACCGAAGTTCAAATTACATTAAATTTATATTTTTAATCTTATATCGCCAGTGCTCGTTTGAGGAAAATAAATAGGGAAAAAATGTAAACTACGAGTACGTTGTTATTTCGATTTTCAATATTTCAAATATATTTGTTTAAAATTAAATCACTTAATAGAATAAATAGCCCAAGTAGGTACCGATCATTATTTAAAGGACACAGCGCCAGAGTATTCAGGACAATGACGCCGATTTTTATTAATTAGTGCGTATAATATATTATACCTATATTGTAATTTAATATTAACAATTCATCTTATATAACTACATATTCATACTAAGGCCTTTGTTTTAAACAAGGCATCGCCAGGTTTTTCTTCGATTTTTACTCATATTCATAATTTTTTTTTCCATATGTTTTAACATTTACATTAATTAAGATTTACATTAATAGTTACTACTAGTAACTACAATAGTACTATAGTATTCTACTAGATTTACATTAATAGTTACTATTACTGAGGGCGCATAAAGCAAAATTACCAATCTCATATTTGATTTTACATGAAAAATTCCACACCAAATCTTAAAATAAAAATATATAACAAACTACGTGATATTTTCAAGGGTTCAATCTGATCAAAAACATAAAACAATGAAATTTCCTCGATAGAAAAAAATCACGAAGTAACCTCTACTTTTCATGCTTTTTCCTTTTATACTCGATATGGCAATGATAATTAAGACAAAAATTTGATAATTAATTACATTTAAACATGATTAAGAGCTGTGTCTAGGCATTTTATGTAATTACTTTTAGGTTTGGATTTATTACAATAAAACACTTTTGGCTTTTACTACGTTTTTATTCCGTGAAACAAGTCATGTTCCGTCGCATGTTGAGGGAACTTCAAACGTATTTCTGTTTCACACATCAGTCACTATCGCTCCATTGAGACGAGAGGACTACGCTCAAGTTGTTAGCTGCGCCGCGTAATTATAATTTGAATCTTTATTAGAAAAAAACATTCAGAAGACTTGAGAAACGAGAACTAAAAAAGTTACAAATTGAAAGCATGGCTAATTGCCGAAGGTAAGGTTAATATTTCTATAATCACTCTAGTAGATAATATAAGTTACGTAAGTGGTGTATAGTATATGGAAAATAAGTACACGCTGTTAGTTGATATCTTTGAGTTTGTTCGATAAAACATAGTTTTTTAGATATTAAAAATATATTTTGAATTGAGGAAATATATTTTTTTTAAATTCAATTTTGAAGCAATTTACATTAGGTAATGATTTTTTTTTAAACGTATGCGTTTTTGTTAAAACCTGCACGGTTAAACAATGGGATTAAAATGGCCGGCGATAAAGTCACTCTCCGTACCATCAACAAATAAGTTTTACACTTTTATTTTTATTAAATAGCAAAATAATAGTAGATTTAAATTAAGTTCATTCTTCGTTAAAGTTGTTATAATATATGAATAATAAATTGAGTTAACGAACTAAAAAAATATTTATTTGAACGTATCTAAAGAATATGTTTTTTGTGCCAGTGCGAGTATAGACAGCGATAGTGTGCGAGTGAGAGGCAAATGGATGTGTCGCCATTTTCAATACCATTCATTAACTTCGCAGGTTATACCAATTTGATTTTTGAATATATATTCAAAATTATATATTCTAATTATATATATTATAATATATATTTTGAATATAATTATATATATTATAATGGAAATTTAAGTATTAAATTATATGTTTTTAGGCACACAGTTTTTATGGATACATAATAGGCAAATCAAAATGTCTTGCGGATTAAATTTAATTTATATTGGACAAATAAAGCAAGGAATTGGTTTTGAAATAGTATTTTATTTTCAGAATTGCTGCATTTTAAAATATTTTGTACAATCTGACGAATGTGATCAAAACGAAGTTTTAACAGAGAGTTTTTCGTCGGCTATGTATGTTAATTAAATAAATAAATAGTATCCGCATACGCTTTTCCATCTTGAAATAGTTTGTGTAGATAGATTTATAAAACTGATGATGCCTGATATATCATTTTTTCAGGACAATATTGAATTTGGAAAATGTGGACCCTAATGAACCAACCATTCGTACAGACTATTGTCAGGCAGAAAAAAATACTCATCATTATGATTACGTAAAGAATGAAGAGAATGCTTCAGAAAGGTACCTGCTCAAATTTGTAAAGTATAATCAACATGAAATATTATAAACTCGAGTTTTATCTACACCGCTTTCATGACACAACTCGTTCTACACTCGTTTGGTTTGTATTTTTGCTCTCACCTACTAGTACTTGGTAATTAAGCTTAACTTTTTCATTACAGCTCATTGATGCCACGAGCCACTCGAAAGAGACGACCGCAAAGTCAGAGTAAAATTCGAGATGAAAATTTGTATGATACAGAGAGACTGATTATAGATAAAATTTACTTTATCTCTTTAGCTCTGTAACTGAAGGGGAACTAGATCTCGTTCGGCCATATAGCAATATAGAAGAAAAAAAATTATCAATTTCCGAATATTAATAAATATCTAAAAAAAAAATCTTTTGTCATGTTGAGTTCCATTCTGTATACATAACTGGTAAACCTTCACAGACGCGATTGTTTATAAATATTAAAAATAAAGATTTAATTTTTGGGTATTGATTTTTATTACCTATTAAAAAATGAAACAAGTGCGAGTCGGATTCGCCCATGAAGGGTTCCGTAGTAGCAAGTAGAAAACTTCATAGAACAACTCCATAGAAAAGTTCGTTGTAACTTTGATCGATGTTTTAATAATAGTGTATTTTCTTTATAAAAAAAAAGCACTTACTAGATCTCGATCAAACCAATTTTCGGTGAAAGTTTGCATGGTAAATCATATATTTTCTTAGTTTTATCACTCTCTTATTTTAGAAGTTACAGGAGAGGGGGACTCACACATTTTACCACTTTGGAAGTGTCTCTCGCACAAACTATTCAGTTTAGAAAAAAATGATATTAGAAACCTCAATATCATTTTTCAAGATCTATTCATAGATACCCCACACGTATGGGTTTGATGAAAAAAAAATTGAGTTTCAGTTCTAAATATGGGGAACCCCCAAAATTTATTGTTTTTTTTTTTTTGTGAAAATATTAATGCGGTTCACAGAATGCATCTACTTACCAAGTTTCAACAGTATAGTTCTTCTATATACATAGTTTCGGAAAAAGTCGCTGTGACATACAGACGAACAGACAGACAGACATGACGAATCCATAAGGGTTCCGTTTTTTGCCATTTGGCTACGGAACCCTAAAAAGGAGTATGTAAAAACCTTCTACACAGAAAAATATATATGCGTATTTGTGTTTGAGTTTTAAGTGCACGATACAGTATATACAAACTTCCATTTTTATTTATTTATTATTATTTTATTATTATTTATTTATTATTAGTTATTTTACCTATAATAATAAATACTTACCAAATTATACTACACGGTATATTAGTGTTAAACTGCAGTCATAGTGTGAATACAGTTGTTTTATCTGATTTTGTTTGAGTTTTAAGTGCACAATATATGTATATATAGAAACTTCCATTTTTATTTGTTTATACATTATTTATTAATTATTAGTTATTTTACCTATAATAATGAATATTTACCAAATTATGCTATACGATATATTAGTGCGAAACTGCAGTCATATTGTGAGTACAGTTGTTTTATCTGATTATTGGACATATACTACAAAAGATGTGCATCGAAAGAGCGCGTTCGATGTGAGCGGCGGGGAGAGGTGCGCGGGTGAATTTTAAAATTTTGCTGGCTTTATGCGCCCTCTTAAAAAGAAACTAAAACTTTATTTTCCCCGAACTCAACGCTTATTGTTAGTAAAAATTCGCAAACCGCTTTGGTATACTAAGTATGTGTAATTCATTTCAAAGCATTTACTGTCCGCGCGCGTTTTCTAGAAGGTATGTTAAAAACATATAATAATACTAAGCCTCTTTATTTCTTGCTTCTACAAATGTTCAAGTATATAATGAAAGTAATAAATCTATATATGTTTTGTTTCTTTGGTTAGTAGTTTAATTTTAATTTAAAAAAATTTAGGTTTGTTAGTTTTTTTTTTTTGTAATAAAAATGATATATTGTAGATGATATTCAGCCGGCAAGAACCCGGGTTTGGGTAAAGGCCTCCTCTAAAGAAACATATATTCGTAACAAATCGCATGTTAATTTATCCGGGTCACTTTGAAAATGTATTTCATGAACACCAAAATACTTATTGGGCAAGATTCGTCTTTTAGAAAACTGAACCTTCTTAACTTAAAATAGAAAAGACGCATCTACTGTAGCAGAATATCAAGATTGAACCTTATTTTAATGGTCACTCGTTCGACATTAAAATTATACTTAATGAGTAGATACGTACATTTGTATTGTTCGTATATAATTTTATTTTACTCCACTGGTTGATAATTTCATTACAAATATAAACTTGAAAGCGATGACCTACTGACGGCTGCTTACATAATGCGCCAATGATCTGCTGACCATAGTATCGAGAACTAGTTTTAGAGATTATACTATAAGAAACGTTTTAAAATTCTCAATCGATCGTTCATAAATTATTAAATAACTAACCCTGTGCTTACGATGTCACAACAGCAACAACTTAAGACAATTTTGTCTTTATCGTTGTTAAATAATCTGCAGTGCTAGTTTAATTTCACACAAGTTAAGTCTTAATTTATGTTGGGTGGTCACTTTTGCACGTAATTTTAAGCGGTTTTTGTTGAGACAAATTTGTCGTAGCAAAAACTTCAATTCATTTTTTTAGATAATTTAAGGCTTTACTAGTTTTCATAAAAAAAGTGCTGTTCCCTAAGATAAATCCCTATATCTTTATGGTTTTTAATTTTCAAATACAAGTATTGTAAAAAAACGCATTTTATTTAAAATTTGATTTACGTTGAAAAATAAAGAAAGACGTTGATCAAATTAAAAATAATAGTTGTCATAAAATTATAAATAAAAATGCGTATTTTCTATCATTATCCAATACTATCGGTAACCATATAGTATGGTGAAGCTGGTTTGTACTGAAAAATATTTGACCATTTCTGTTCATAGACAAATCACGCTTGAAAGTAAAATACTAAAGCAAAATTGCTTTTACAAACAAAAAATCTAATGCATCCAAAGGAAAGTTGTTAAATTTACATGTTTCGGATTTCCAAATAATATCACAGTTAAAAAAGAACACAATATAAATTATTCAATCTGTCTCATTTGCGATGTATAAGATTGCTTCTTAGACCTTGTGAATCATATCGTAATTTTCCTTAACTTAATCTCACTCAACACATACTTCGTAACTCAAAAAGAATTTAAAGAAAGATTCTCATATTAACTGTCAAATAAACAAACATCAATTATGTCACACACAAATTTAAAATTTCGTATACATACGGCCCTGCTATATTTTTATTATGTTTATAATATGTAGATGTTGTAATATCGAATATATTAGGATGTTAACATTTAAATTATCTCGATCAATTCACGAACGCACTCTTGCGAAATATATCCCTTTTACTTAGAATTCAAGATATGCTAATGCTGCTAGAGTTAATTGCTGTTACTACAGAAGTAGTTTGTCAGGTTCACGCATTGAGTAGGTTAAATGATGAAAGAAAATATGTATTTTTTCACTAATATAGGTACCTTTTTTTTGACGCTGTGAAATGCTTTTACGCATTCCGCCACCCGAAGGCGACGGGTATGTGGGACTCGCTGACTGCGAAGTCAGAGTACCCACTAAAACACAGCGGTACCCTCATCGTCGTACAAGGACGCCACGCGATCGCTGGCGCATGCCACCGTGACGCCCCATTCACTAATATACCTACCAAATATTCTGTATTTTTCTACCCGCATAATGGATCTACCAACATCGCGCTTTGCAAACTGTCAGCAACCTGGAGCGTTAGCCGAGCCATTACTCCGTTTTGAATTTTTAACGACTAATGCTTATTCGATTTATCTACATATTGCATCGCATACTGCAACTTAAATATAATGCTCTCGAAAACGAGAAGAAGATTTACCTACTGTTTTCTAGTTATTTAAGATGACCTATAGGCTATACTGGAAATCCATGCAGGATTATTATGTCTACCTATTATGCTGATGATACGGTTATACTGGTGTCTGGCTCCACTTGGGATAGAGTTCTAAAAAATTCTGAAAATGCTATGAACAAGGTCTCTGAGTGGCTGTCTACTAATATCTTAAGCTTAAATGTTAATAAAACCAAATTTTTGACTTTTACTCCATCTACTCGTACGCTGCCATCCCCGGATCAATGTGTTCTTAAAATCCATAGTTGCGGCCTATATCCACGAGACGGTTCCTGCACATGCCCAGCTTTAGAATATGCAAGGAATACTAAATATTTGGGTGTTTTAATCGATAGCACGCTAACTTGGAGCCTTCATATAGCTAATATTGCATCCAAAATAAGAAAACTAATTTATGTATTTAGGAAATTGAGAGCATCTGCTTGCAGAAAAACTCTTTTTACTATGTATAATGCCCTGGTTAAATCGCTGCTTGGATACTGTATTGCTGTATGGGGTTGTAGTTTTAAAACATCTATGCTACAGGTGGAGAGAGCACATAGGGCGGTACTGAAGGTTCTGACTGGTAAGCCGTTTAGATATCCCACCGATGACTTGTATGAAGAGTGTAAAGTTCTAACGGTTCGCCAGCTTTATATTCAAACAATTGTACTTCGTAAGCATTGCATGATAGGCTATAGCAGAGGCATTACAAAAAGGAGAACTGATCTGGTATGTGCTGTCGAGAAGCATAGAACTAAGCTGGCGCGAAAGCACTTTTATGTAAATGGGTCGATAATTTATAATTCAATTAATAGATCATTAAAAATATATTCGCTTACCAAACGGCAATGTCAAAATAAAGTTTTTAGCTGGCTTCAACAAAAGTCTTATTATGATACGGAAATGTTGCTTAAGGCATAAACTAATATTATATCACTATTACGGATGGACATACGTACACATATACTCGTTCACTTAAATAACTATAAAAATACACACTCCGACACTCACACAATGGAGTCCTGTAAAATTTAAATGGGTCCCGGCTGTTAATTCTTCTATTTTGTAAAGAATTGTTTATGTTTGTATCGATAATAAAACTATTTCAATTATTGTATATTTGTTCGGTATTACTTTTGACAACATTCTAAACTAATGGGCTTGTTTTATTCTTTTCAGTTTTTTTTTAAAATGTATTTTTTAGTTTTTTTACGGAGTCGGGTTTTTTATTTTTTTATTATATATTTCTTTTATTTTTTATTTGAGGGTATTTTCGTAGTCTACAGGAGAGTAATATGCAACATTGGTATAAAATAAATTGTATCAGTATCTAGGAGACTGCTTATAAACCAGATCAATCAAACAGATCAAAAGAAAAATGTATCCTTAAGTAGTTTACAGCTTCACCACTTGTCTAATTTATTTCTCAATGAAATAAGTCTTGTTTTTGTTACATGGACATACACACGTGATGTATTTTTTACTGGTTTTATATATTTTTTTCACAACTTAGAATTTAATAGAAAAAATTAAATTGTTAGAGAAATGGCGTAATGGTGGCGTATGGAAGTAGCACACGTGACTACATACTTTAACTCTTTCATTTAAAACTTACTTCACTTCGCACCGCAACATAGAATTCAAATAATTTCTGTTTAGCTGTAAAGTACGTATAATTTGTTCACAGATACCACCAAGCCCAGTCCAGTCTTTAAGTAGGACTGGCCAAGGGCAAATTGTTCTTGTAGTATTTCCTAATATTGAATAAAATGTAAATAAAACAGTTTATGTACCTACCCTGGTTCTTTATACACAACTAAAATACAATAAAATCTTTGTGATTTTAAAGTAAGAATAGTAATTAAATAAATTTTTGATTATATTTGATTTTTACCCAACTGCGATAGAAGGAGGGTTATGTTTTTCGAGTGTATGTATGTATGTATGTATGTCCATTTAATAAGGGGGGGGGGGGGGGAGTTGATTTTTTTTCTTACTGTAGCAATATGGGTATCAAATGAAAGCTAGTAAATTGTTTTATTCTTTTTAGTTTATAATAAGAGTATTTTACGCAGTAGGGTTTTTTGATTTTTTTAATTAATTAATTATTGAAACTTCAGGTGGCAGTAATGTAAAGTATTCTTGTGAGAGACTGACAATCTCCAAATACATATATTGGCCATTTTAACTAATTACTATTGCTTTCTGTTCAAAACTTATTGCTTTTATTGAAAATTTTCTTAAATTAAAAAGAGATTCAGTACAATAATTTAACTCCAATATATTTCGTTATCAAACTACCCTCTAGACATAAAAAGTTTCGTTTTGTCGTTTATCAACTATAAATATCTATAGTAATATCTTCTATGACAATAGCACGAAGTTTAATAGCGTATGATATTCCTCATTAAATAAGTTCTAAATCTTGAGATGATCGCGTTCAACACAAAAACTCTTCAAACTTAATATATTATCGCGTGCATGTAAAATTTAGCTGAATTGTATACAGCCTGCTTTTCGTAAATTAGTTAAAATTATGTTTTTGAACAAGATATGATTTAATAATATGTAAAATAATTTTCTAAATTTTATATATTGTGTCGTTCGCCAACAACAACGGGTCAAAATTTACATAAAGTTTCGGGAAGTACGAAACATTTATCTCGTGAAATAATAAAAATAGATTTGTTTTAATACAAACACACAAAGCTAAATAGTGAATGAATGAATATATGAATTAAAATATTAAACTCCTTTTTTTGTACAATCTGAAGGTTTTACGGATTTAAGCTAATATTATAAAAACGATTTTCTTTTGTGTCACTGTTAGTTTGAGTGTGTTGTCTGGATTTTATAATTCGATTTAAAAAAAAAATTATATTAAAAAACCGGTTATAGAGTTTCTACACTAGTTTAATTTCACGCAGATATCTCCGCTTTTACTGAATCTGGTATGAGAAAGTTTTTTTTTTGTTTTTTTATGTTATTTGGATAGGCAAACTGGCAGATGTGCCACTTCCACCTGATGGTAAGAGGTTGACGTCGCCCATGCACATAAACTAGTTTACCTGGAACTAGTCCAGGTGACTCATTTATGTGTTGCCTATCCTGAGACATAAGGTGTTAAAGTCTTGGTGCCAGTAATTACACTGCCTGTCTTGCCCTTTTCTCCGAAACACAGCAAAGCTGTTTCACGGGAGAAACAAGCAAGATGGTGGTACCCATGCAGCAGGGAGCGCGGCACAGCGCATCCCTCCCACCGTAAAGTATTTTAATTTAACTGTACCGACTAATATAATGAAATGATATTTTAAAAGTTTATAGCTCTAAAACAGGCAATAAATGATGTATATGTAACGTGACCAGACGTCCCGTTTTGAACGAGACCGTCCCGTTTTTAGGTTGTGTGTCCCGGTGTCCCCAAGAATATTCCCGGGACGCAAATTTGTCCCGTTTTTCGAATGGCGGAAAATTTATTGTCGGATGGACCGCGTATCGCCGCGTCAGTTGTCACGATACGCCCGTGCGCACTGTCTTTATATTATGTCTGTCTTAGCAACGCGGGCAGGAGGGTGTAAGCGACTAGATTGCAATACATTACCTATGCGAAATTCTTTTGTTTTTTCAATGTTTAATAGCAACATGCATTTTTCCCAAATATTTTGGTGTTAATTGATATTCGCGCAATAATTTCGTCATAAATATCTTAAAAACTTATGAAATCTTGTGTTAATTATGCCGAAACGTAAGTGCTCGTTTAAAGTTGGCTTACAAGCAAAATACTCGTTTATCCAGCAAATAAATACTCGGAGGTGCTAATAAAAAATTTCTACGGAAGCTCACTGGGTGTTCAAACAGTTTCACACTAAAAATTTTCAACATCAAAACTTCAGTATTTAAATTGAATATATATTATGTCTGCCTGCTACTAACGCGCCAGTGGAAAGAGTCTTTTCCTTAAGGAACAAACTGTGGATGTCTGAAAAAAAACCAATTAAAGATTCCAATTTTGAAGAATTTTATCTAAAATCCTCACCTGCTGTATTAAATCAAATTTGTTTCTCTAATAAATACAAAAATAAGTTAGAAAAAACATTTTGCATACAATTTTTAATTTGTAATAATTATTCTTCCTAAAAAAATTGTTAGTGTAATCGAAGTAAAAGTGTTTTTATATATACGGCTGCACATCAAATGATACATAGGTTGACCTTGAACTCCCCCTTATAAGATCCCCCAAGGTAAATAAACCTGCAAATTAACGAAAAAAAAAAACTGATGTCCCGTTTTGAGCCAAAAAATAAATGGTCACTTTATGTATATCCCAACACGGGGTGAGGACACGATTTTTCTAGTTATTTTCATCTATGTATATAACAACTAATACATACATAATATTATTTATTTTCTTGTTAGATATATAAAATGTTTTCTTCTTAGTTCCTGTACCGATTTCGGTTATGTACCGAATATTATATTGGTATGCCAAGTAGCTTCTCCGCCTTAGCGTAACAAAACGCAGGCATCCATGTTGCTGCGCTTTGTTACAGCAGTTGGAGTATACTGCTTAGCCGCGATTTTCTACTCACATATTATTCTAAAGATGACGGATAAGTACTAGATGAAACATCGCCAATAATTTAATAAATATGTACAGACTTCTAACGTTTAGACAACTCTTTTGAATTTATTAACTAAATGGATGTCGGTTTCTTGCAATTTGCACAAAATGGTTATAATAAATTATATAATAATTTAATCTTCATCTGCAAAAATGGTTCATATATATCTAAAATAGTGACGTAACTCATACAGCACTGAATATTACTTTTGAACAAAGTACACATGTAAGAAGAAGGATTAGAGCTTAATCCACCACGCTGCTCCACTGCGGGTTGGCGAAAAATTTCCTAACTAACGTAACGATCGTAATGGCACGGCGAGAATGAAATGAGGCACGGTGGGAAGACCCACAAGGACATACACCCAGGCCGGAAACAAATATTTGTATGTATATGAGTCTGATGTTACATAAAACACATGCATTAAGGACGCTATTACATTTTGAGCTCGCTTAAGTTTAGGTATCTAAATCGCAACACAATAACATAACGCGTACACGCACACATTGAAACCGCTTTACGCTCGATTTTATACTGACGTAACTAATCTTGGTACTTGAAAGTATTAATTTTTAATTTTACTGGTATTGATTAAGTAAAAGTATTTAACTATAGTCGGATCGCGGAGCACGAAGAATTTTGTACATTGACCTTTTACTACGGTCAATGTACAAAATTCTTCCTGCTTCGCGATCCGACTATAGTTAAATATTAGTACTATAGTAAGTATTTAACTTATCCCACCGTTTTTAAAGGTATCGCAGAGAGGGGCACGGGTGGAATATTCTGAGGGCAGATTGTTCCGACGCCCTCAAAGATCATAAATTGATGATTTAGGAGTCATTCATTTATAACGTAACACGATTTAGGGGGGAGGGGGGTCGACCCTGTCTTATTTTCTCTTACAAGGGGGTGGGAGGGAGTCTCGATAGTTCTTACGTAAGATCACAAAAATGCGCAAAGTTAAAATTATTCTTTGAAAAAACGAGGGCAAACGCACGAGTGCCGATGTTCTCTCGGATGTTCTTCGGATTAGAGATTTTTCAATGGCAGATCCACTTTCCGAGTGGGTTTTGACTTTTGCATGGACTTCTTTTATTGTAGGTAAAGATGAATAATTAAAACCAAATTTTATTACTACCAAAAACTAAAAATTAATAGTACCTTTGTAAAAACAAATAAACACTTCTAAAAATTGATACTTTGAAAAATAAACATTAAACAAATTTTTAAACATTTATTAACACCAAACCAACATTTATTGATTTTTTTTTACTTTTGATTCTTACGTAATAAATATTTAACAGGGGAGAGGGGGTTGGCCTATTCTTATTTTTTCTTATAATAGGGGGGAGAGGGTCGAAAACTAGCAAAAAAAAATCTTACGTAATAAATGAATGGCCCCTTATGAGGATGTCTAAAGGCGTCAGGGTATCTACTACTCGTTCGCCCCTCTATACAATAAAATATAATATATAATAATACGCTTTATTTTTAATAATTCAGAACCACATACAAGTTATATATAATTTAAACATCTTGTATTTTACGTAGATAATTAGGTGATAAAGGAGTAGGAGATAGGAGTAGGAGTAGGAGTAGGTAACAAAGAGTGTTCGATTGTGGAGGCACTGAAGTTCCATGAAGTGCCCCACTATCTCCAGAGGCGTACCTTCAGGAGAGAGGGGTCCTCTGGGAGGGGGGCGACGGTCGACTCTATCGACGTCGCGTTGGCTGCGGCGTTCCACAGGTCTCCGTCCTGGGACCAACTCTGTGGAACGTCGGCTTCGACTGGCTGCTGCGGGCACCTCTACCGCCCGGGCTGAGGGTCATCTGTTATGCTGACGACACCTTGCTCACGGCCCGGGCGAGGAGTTTCGAAGAGGCGGCCCGCTTAGCAGAAGCTGGCACAACGATAACGGTCGACGATATAGTGCGGAGCATGGCACTGTACGGTGCTCCCTTATAGGTCGACGCCCTTAGCGCTCATAACAAGGCTCTCCTGAGGAGACCCCAGAGGGTCATAGCGGTAAGGGTGATACGGGGATACCGTACGGTGTCCTGGACGACGGCATCACTTCTCGCGGGCGATCCGCCCTGGGAACTCCAGGCGGAGGTGCTCGCGAAGGTGTACCAGTTCCGGTCCGGGCAGAGAGCGAATGGCGAACGTCCAAGTGTGGACCAAGTCGGCAGGATCAGGGCTCTAGCTCAGAGAGCACTGATCCAATGGTGGAAGGAGGATCTGGGGTCCCCAGCGGCGGGCTCAGTGACGGTGGACGCTATACGTCCTCACCTTCGTCGCTGGGTCAACAGGCGGCATGGGGTGCTTACGTTCCGGCTGTCGCAGGTGCTTACCGGGCACGGTTGCTTCGGTAAGTACCTGCACCAAATCGCTAGGCGAGAAGCCACCCCTGCCTGCCACGAGTGTGGCGCGCCAATCGACTCGGCGCGTCACATCCTGGAGGAATGCGCCGCTTGGGAACCCCAGCGCAGGGCCCTGGTGGCAGTGATAGGTGGAGACCTCTCGCTGTCACCTCATATTGTGCCACCACGTATACGGCCGTGACCTCATATTGTGAGGAGGTCATGGCACTGAAGGAGGCCGCGGAGCGAGAGCGGGAAGCAGCCGCACACGCTGACTCGCTCCGCAGAAGACGACCAGGGAGGAGGAGACGTCAATACGCACTCCTCCACCCTCCGCAATAGAGTGGGAGAGGGCACCACATCCTTCCACTCGCCACCAGGGCAATAGAGCGCTCACAGTGCCCGCGAGCGCTCTATAGGCGAAGGCGGTCCGCATAGGTGGGCCAACCGTCGGGGCGTCACGGTTGCATGCGAAAGCGATCCCGTGGCGCCCCACTACGACGATGAGGGCACCGCTGGGTTTTAGTGCGGTATTCTGGCACGTTCTGCCGTGTCAGCGAGTCCCACATACCCGTCGCCCTCGGGCGCCGGGATACGTAAATGCATTTCCCAGCGAAAAAAAAAAAATTAAAAAAAAAAGGTAACAAAGAGTGTTGCGAAGTTGAGTATTGCGTAATAAATTAATTTATTATTATTATTATTATTAATTTACTTTCTAATACTCTAAGACAATAGATTACAATAGAATAGATACCAATAGAGGACAAAAGCATAAATTCGGTTATCTATTTAAAACTACTATTTAAAAACTTTGTACAATAGTAATTATAAAATATAAAAAAAAAGCAGTGTAAAGACAACAGATTGCGAAGATTGTTATGTTGTTCCTTTTATTTTATTTTTTAATATAAACCGAATGCATCGCAAAGACAATTATTTTATTTCGGTCCGAAAAAGTATCAATTTCGTTCAAGCACAGTATACACAAGGCACGCCCTTTTTTACGTAATTATTAATTGCGCTGAAGCGATACACCCGTGCTTCCACGAGCGCGTTTGGGCGCAGAATGACGAACGACGATTGTTCAGGAGTAAAAATTGTATGAAGAAATTTGAGAGCGTTTCTTATTTTTCTCATAAATGGAAATATTATTTATTTTTATTTAATATATTTAGCTATTCGTACAGAGGACTAAATAAGCAACAATTTCTAAGTATATTTATTTTTCTTAGTGCAGTTTATTTAGCTATATTGGTTCCTATTCAGACCCCTCTTTTTTTAATTTTTTGCGATTACTGTGATGGTTAAAACGAATTTGTGTAAAAAATGTGTATGGGGCTATAGATTTTTTATGGTGTACCTCTGGAGATGAATATATTATCTTTCATTTGAAACCAAGATATCCTCGCAGTGTGACTCCTAATTAATTAAAATGGTACCTGAAAATCACTGATATTTGTGGAAAAATGTGATAGCGTCCTTAAGTTGCCTTTTTTTGTATAGCAGGGAAACCCATTTACGGGTAATATCCAGGACGCCCGGGTAGGCAGTCCTAGACCGTATGTCGGACTCCGCACTTGGGGGCAGGATCCCTCCAGCGACAGGCTGGCCTCGGCGAAAAGGCCAGACTTCTCCTCCATGGGGACTGTCCGGCTATGCATTAAGGTACCCTAGGAAAAGACGACCGTTGTTCGCCCACCGCCCGCTGAAATAGTCTACCGCGAAGATGCGATGCCCCTATCGATTATATCCCGTCTAAAGATAAATGACACTAACAGACAAGTCGGTGACCATATAAATAGCAATAAAGTTAGTCAATTACCGATAGAGATATAAAATTTATAAATATTATTTTGATGTCAAAACTATAGATTTTTAGTAGGTATTACAGATAAAACTACTGCCACTTCACGTCCGTCTGTGAAATAAATTACCTACAAAGATCAGGAAAGCGCCCTCAAGGAAATCCTTCAAAATCTTGTTTAAAAATATCTCCTTAATCAGGAGAATATTGATCGTTGTAACTGATTTGGAGTAATGTCGTAACATCTTATCACTACACACTTTTTGTATTTGATTACTTGCTTGTACATAACAAGGTTGGCTGGTAGAAAATGCAGCAACATTAAGCGCGCAATTTATAAACACTTGTGTAAGTGTATTTTACAATACAGAATATAAATTAAAAAAATATTGACTAAAGTCGAGCAATGATAACAATGTTACTGATTATCTATAGCCAATCTGATCTCATAAATAATCTTAACTAGAATGTAGCCGTATTATAAATACGACTAAAACCTAAAAAGGGATAAAAGATTATTTCAAGAATCAAAAAGTTTTAATTGGTATATCACTTTAATGTTTAGTGGGAATTCGAAGAATGGAAATAGAGCAATAGTCACTAAGAGTCAAATGTTGTTGTTTTTTTTTTCGATAAAGGATTTTTTATTAATAAAACGAAAATTGAAAATGAAGCTTTATTTCATTTATTACTTAACGTTACACAACACAGTTGATGAAACGCAAATTAGCTACAACTATAATAGCTGACAATTTTATATAATTTACAATCCAGTGATGTCCGAGATCCAGCCCCTGTACTGAGCGGGGTTCACGTAAACTGAAACAGAAATGTATATTGTTATTATTTCTTAAAGTAGACGATCCGCGTGGTTTTGCACTCGTTTATTGGTGTTTTTTACGGTTTTGTTTACTGCAATGCTATGCAAAATCATATTTTATAAAAAATTTCTTTATAAATAGACTTTCTACCGCAAAAAAAAAAAACTGATGTTGATACTCGTGCAAGATTAGTGCGTTTGACCATACATACAAACAAACTCCAAATGTATTTATTAGAATAGGTAGGTATGTTAATTAAAAATACTGATGAACTAAACAAACTCAACTTATCAAATTATTGTCGTTATAGATATTAATTGTTGTTTAGTTTTAAATTATCACTAAACGAAATCGATAATAGCTAAAACATTTTATCTATAAGTTTCAATTTAAATTAATTTAATTAATATTAAATTTGACATATCTCTCTATATCGTTCATTAGCGTAATCTATCTATATTTATCAAAAGTATTCCAATTAAATCTACACTCATACAAAATAAAACTGTAATAGGTCTAATTTTGCACATTGAAGATATTTTTAAATACTTTATTGTCATCCAATAAAAACCAACAATATTTATATTATTTCTTAGTATTTTTTTTTTATTAGTTTTTTTTTTTTTGTCTCTCCGTCTGTATCTTGGCTGCGTATCACGCCAAATCTAATAAATGAATTTGAATGAAAGTCGGTTTAATATATTTCTATACTACGCGCTTAGACACTGGATACTTTCTATCCCGAAATCCAGTTCAATTTTCTTGGGAAAATAAATTAAAATCAACGATAATAACAATCAATGTCTGTAATCGCGAACGAAGTCGCGGCTACAACTTGTTATTGAAATTAAAATCATTGTGTACAACACAATCTCATACGATTGAAAAAATATTCCACTTATTTATGTACCAATCTTGTAGCCAATGGAATGTTCACAATTTCCCGTCTTACAATCATGAGTGTGTGTTGATATATTGTCGAGCTTTCATTCATCGGCGCGATGAGACCGCAATCTATCACAATTATCGTGATAAATGGACTTATAATTGACTAATTTTGACCTTCGTACCGATCCCTTGTTAGATTTTATACATCCCTGTATTACCAATATTTCTAACTTCGGAGACATTATTGAGTAATCGGTATTTTTGGAACTGTCTAATGCTGAAAATATTTTTTTTGGTTATTTACAAAAAATATGTTATTTGCTCTTTAAATTTTTAATCACTTTACTAAATATTACAAACAAAAGTCCTCCGTCTCCGTAAACAAAGTCCTCCGTCGTGTCTGTCTATCTGTTCGCGATAAACTCAAGAACTACTGCACGGATTTTCATGCGATTTTCACAAATAGATAGAGTGATTCATGAGGAAGGTTTAGGTACGTATACATACCCCAGGCGCAGCAGGGGCGGGTCGCTAGTAAAATTATATAGTAATGCGATGCTAGACTTTACATGTGTAAAAACTACCATAATAAAATTATCACAAGATTTTAATTTATACATCGACACTGTTACAATTATATACCTTATATATTTGTTAAAATTTTCTGTAATATCTTTTCTACACTAATATTATAAAGAGGAAAACTTTGTTTGTTTGGTTGTAATGAATAGGCTCAAAAACTACTGGACCGATTTTAAAAATTTTCTCACCATTTGAAAGCTACATTATCCACGAGTAACATAGACTATACTTTATTTTGGAAAAAAATAGAGTTCCGTAAGATATTTGGGTTTTTCACACACAAGGTGTAAAAAATCAACCAGAAAAGTTACTTATTTTGCGTACGCTGCCTAAACTATAAAAGATAGATACATAAAATGTTCTAATTAATTGTAGATCTTATAAATATCTACAAAAAAGTCCGCGACACACTATACCTATCTATGTCGAGTGAGGCACAACAACCATTTTTTTATTTAAAAATCTTGAATTGTTTTTGGACTACATTTAAACGCGTTTATTTTACTCATGCTATCAATCCTTATCAAAATAAATTATTTCATCAGTAAGTACAGTTTATGTAGATAATATTTGGTCTTTGAATGATTAAAATTGGACGTTTGGTTTTGAAGTTATGGCGAAATTAAAATATTTCGATTTCTGCTGCACGGCCCGTTGCGAAGTGGGCGTCACCAAGGCGGAGGTGCGCGTGCGGGAGGGGAGTTTAGATCTATGCATAGAAAATATCTGTGGATCTATGAGTAAGGTACCTGCGCGGCTCAGACGCGAGGTTGGCATTTGAATTTGCGCACCAATATGAGAGCTCATCTACATGAGAATAGCAATAATAATAGCAAAATACGCATAGCAATTTTCCACAACAGCTGCTGAAACTTGGAGAAGGAATTTTTCCATCTTTAAATTTGGGTACCAATTATGCGGTTACTTTGGATGAGTCTCTAGGCCAAATAGTCCATAATTTAGATAGTCTGATAGATGCTATAAATCTTGACATCGAAAACTTACATCAAAATGATTTTCGTTGGCTGTGTTGTAGAGCAATAGTTTCTCCCAGGAATGAAACAGTCAACGAAATAAACAATTTAATTATGCAGAAAGTATCGAGTGAAGTTAAGTGCTATAAATCCACAGACACTGTCGCTAACATCGAGGAGAGCAGTGCACTAGCCCCAGGAATTTTTAAATTCTCTGAACCCCGCTGGGCTACTACCTCATGAACCCCGCTGGGCTACCACCTCATGAACCCCGCTGGGCTACCACCTCATGAACTGTCGTTAAAAGTTGGCACGCCGATAATGCTTCTCAGAAATTTAACCCCAACATGTGTAATGGCACGAGACTTCTTATAAAGGAGCTAAAAGATAATTTAATAGTAGCGAAGATTATCACCGGCCCTGCAGCTGGTGAAATAGCTCATATACCAAGAATACCCATGATCCCTACTGATTTGCCTATACCCTTCAAAAGGCTCCAATTTCCAGTAAAAATTTCTTTCGCACTAACGATAAATAAATCCCAGGGCCAAACATTCAAATTAGTAGGAATTGATTTACGAAAAGAATGTTTTACGCATGGGCAACTTTTGGTTGCCCTATCACGGGTCGGGGCTCCCGACTATCCACCATATTTTGTTACCTGAAAATAATTTAACATCAAATGTTGTTTATAGAGACGCTCTACAATAATCGCTTTAGTTATCTATCCTAAAACAACGGGTTGCACTCCGGGACTGCCGGCAGAAGTGAAAACTTAGTATTAATTACATTTAAATATTTTCATCATTAACAACTTTAACATCCACAGAAAGACAATCTGTGCAGCCTGCGGATAATGACTGCGTCGTCGATGTTAGTGTCGGTGTCTGTGAATTGACCTGGGAATTATTTTGCTGACCGTGTCTTTCCTGGGTAGGCTTTTTGCAGCGGTAACCGACATACACGCGGGCGGAGCCGCGGGCGATCGCTAGTGTATTATATTTTACTTTATTGCCTTTTTCTTACTGTTATATGCATGTAGTTGTTGTCTACAATACGTTGACACACTTTTACAAAATAAATAAAATACGACCAAAAAATGTAAAGCATACTATATAAGTAATAAGTAAGTAATTGTTATGTGCGTGTTTCCCAATACAGGATTTACATCTTAACGATTGAATGTGAAGTATTTATTTATTTTAACTCACCAGCTTGGCCGTCAGAGACGGAAGAAAGCACTCCGTACTGTACGCCGTCGCTCACGAGAGGAGCGCCCAAGTCAAACTGTTACAGACATTTCAACTTTAAATATGTATTATAAACCATAGATGAAAAATAAGATACCTAAATTTAAAAAAGTAAAAATATCTACATTAAAAAATTCAAAAGGCTTATCTGATCGTTTAACAGTAACAATATCTTCCAAATTGGGATAAAGTGCAAATGGAATGATATGTATGTAGTATAAATAATGAATAATTAAACTACATAAATAAAATATTGTTTTTCTTAACAATATGTAAAAGAATTTGTAAGTTTAAATTTAGTTTATATTAATTTTATAAAAAAATATTTCTGAGATGAAACTGTCCCTCACCATGCTGTGGTAATTGTAAACTCTGTATAGGTACAGAGTTTACAATTATTTATGTTTAGTTAGTGTGTTTTGTATGTTTTGTAAGTTGTTCTAAATAAATAAATATTAATTAAAAATGTTTGTATTTTTTCCAAATAATATAAGAAATTCAACGAATGACCATTTAAAAGTGCTTTAAAAAAAATATATTTTTAATAATTCATTAGAAATTGGATAACGTTTGGTTGCACACGCGTTTTTGCTTACTGGTTTGTTATCAAAAATAGCTGTGTGCTTTTTTATATCCCACATTATTTCTAGATAATGTAACATTTTGGTCGTGACACAATTATTAATAAAATGATAGAATTAAATATAAAAGATATGTTTACCTCAGTAGCTTGTCCATCTTCGCTAACAGCAGCGATGCTACCGTCCTCCTGGACTTCGAGAGCAGCGTCGAAACAGTTGAGTATTTCTCCGGGAGCTGAATTCAAAAGTTAATGTTATCTCCTACGATTTTCTATTGACTATAAATAACTAAAGTCAGTTGGAGATTGTAGAGTTTACCATTCAAGGTTTTCAAACATATTCTTAAACATCACATCTTAGTCTTTTATAGTTATATTTGTTTTTGTTTTTTTTTTTCTATTAAAAATACATATTTTTATAAAATTTAAAATATAAAATAGATTTACTAATTTCCTGGTTACCAACCATTAATGTTGAAATAAATTATTGATCGAATATTGTGGCGTAAACTACCGATGTGCTTATTGGCATAAAAATAAATGGACAGAGGTAATTAACTTACTTCCACTCTCAGTGGCACCCCATCCGCAAACCCTGCCAAATTCGGGCACCTCATCGATCCCAGCAATGCTGATGGGCCTGATGTTATCTATAAAAAATACAAATATTTTTAATTCCATAATTACATTACGCTTATCATATGTGTATTTTTCTTACATATTTAGTTAATACCGCTTCATAATATTTCCTACTAAAGTGAACATGTTCTTACATTATAAAAATTTTAATTATCCTTACTATACTAATATTATAAATGGGAAAGTGAGTTTGTTTGTATGTTTGTTCCGCTTTCACGCCGTAACTACTGAACCGATTGCTTTGAAATTTTGCAGACGTAAAGTTAGAAGTCCGGATTAAATAATAGGGTACTTTTTATCCCGAAAAAGTTTGATTTTCCCGAGGGAAAACAAAAATATTGTTAGTTCGGAGATAGATGGCGCTGTGTGTAGTTTAAAACAAAGTTAACATGCGAGTAAGATTATTTAACGACTTTCACTCAGGTCATTACGCGGAAACATTGTTAAAAATCGGTGATGGGAGAATGACAGTAGATGCAGAGGGAATGATAACTTTAACGGAAGATTTTTGTAATGTTGTGGGCAGCGAATCAGAGTTGGTAGCCAAAGTTTATACTGACTTACACAATAATATACATGATGACCAATGGCTCTGCGAACGCGCAATATTAGCACCAAAAAACGAAACGGTCACTAAAATAAATGAAAATATTTTGGATGAAGTTATGGGAGAAACTACTGAATATTTATCTATAGACACGGTGATAGACTCAGAAAATAGTACCTCATATCCTGTAGAGTTCTTAAATTCTTTGGAATTATCTGGGGTGCCATCACATAAATTAAAATTAAAAGTAGGGGTTCCGGTGATGCTCATGCGTAATCTCGATGCCCCTAGACTGTGCAATGGTACCAGGCTGCGTGTCACTCACCTTGGGCGGAATATTATTACTGCCACTATTTTAACTGGCGCTGCAAAGGGTGAAAGTGTACTCATTCCTCGGATTCCGATTATTCCAACAGACCTCCCATTTCAGTTTAAAAGACTTCAATTTCCTATAAGGGTTTCATTTGCTATGACCATTAATAAAGCACAAGGTCAAACTCTAAGGGTTGCTGGAGTACACTTAGAAAAGCATTGTTTTTCGCATGGCCAGCTCTATGTAGCGTGTTCCCGGGTATCCAGTGCCCAAAATTTGCATGTTTTTGCTCCCCAACGTAAAAAATATAATATAGTTTACCACGCAGTTTTGGTTTAAAAACTCTAAACTCTATATATACGGGAAAACTAAGAAGCGCGATATAACCGAATTCATAACCGAATTCCACGCGGGCGAAGCCGCGGGTAAAAGCTAGTTTAAAATATAATAATGTTATATTTCTTAAATAAAGTTTTTTTGGATGTTTGTTACTCTTTCACGCAAAAACTACTGAACGGATTTAGACGAAAATTATTAAACGATAACGATTAACGATTACAGTAACATAGCTTATACATCAGAATAGCACATAGGATACAATTTATAAAGATTTTGTGGAATTTGGCCTAATATAATATAGTTTAAAAATTATCACGCGAAACGCATAAGTAACGCTTATTCCATGGCGCTTACAACCTTCTTTCGCGAGAATTCACTAATTCTACCTTTTGACAATACAACCACGTGAACGAAGCCGCGGGCGGAAGCTAGTATAAAATATTTATATCAGTAACGGGTTAAAAGAAAAATCACATAGTTCAGGGAGACATTATCATTTAAAACAACTCGATATTTTTGGAAATAAAAATTAACAAGAAAAGATCTATTTTTCGCATCATAGAGGTAGAGCCCTTTGTCTGCAATCGGCAATATATTTTGTTGTAGTCAATTTTCAGTAATTAACCCACGGACTTATACAGAAACAACTCCATCAGTTAAATTAGAAACATCAGACGCCTCCAAACGAAATTGGATGAAATTGGTTATCCGAAACTCTTTAACTTATCGCTAACTTCCAACGACCTTTAATTAAATATCGTTAGCATCGAATTTTAATTGTACATTTTCTTATCCTCAGAAGAGCAGCTTCTTTTCTTTAATATTTGTTTACAATTTTTCGAATCAGATAACTAATTTGGAAACCCTAAATATCAAGACGA
Organism: Euphydryas editha; assembly: GCA_036937285.1. NCBI lineage: Eukaryota > Metazoa > Arthropoda > Insecta > Lepidoptera > Nymphalidae > Euphydryas > Euphydryas editha. The sequence goes on along the minus strand of JAUPFZ010000013.1, from coordinate 3,467,225 downwards.
AAGAAGAAAGAAATGGATAATAACCGAAAATAATTTCAATATTTAAGACAATAAAAAGTTATAAGCTAGCGTTTTTGTCACATTTTATCGTATTATTTCACCTGAGAAACAATTTTAAAAACGTCCGTTTATCTTGGGATTAGGTCTTTTAAGTCTAGACATTTAATTATTTGATACTAGCTGCTGCCCGCGACGTCGTCTGCGTGAACGCTATACAGCACCAAAAATACCTACGATTATACCTTTTAAAATAACATTCATTTACCCCTTTCTTACATTACATTTCATATCTACAAAAAGTACAGTAACAGAGGGAGACTGTCTTTTGTAAAATTGACTTTCAAAAACTGCTTATTTTTAGCCTGCTTTGAATAAATGACTTTATGATGATTCTGCTGAATTAAGTCATAAGTTGTGACTGAAACGGATGGAGAAAATAATAAATAAGGAATACAGAATAGGGTAAAAATATATATTTATAGGACTTCTCGATAAACAAAATTAGTAGTTTGGCTCTCCGTAGCCAAAATGTAAAGAGAGTCAGGACTGGTGACGCGGGAGCAAGCGACGTACAGCTGCCCGTGTGAAACAGCTCGTCCTGAGGTCGACACCAGCTACCCTCAGTGTCTGCCCCTGCGACTTATTGATGGTCATCGCGAAGCAAACACTCACGGGAAACTGTACGCGCTTGAACTGGAACGGGAAGTTATGAGGTATGAGGGGAATGCGTGGTATAAATACTGCTTCGCCGACGCCACAACCCGTAAGAATTTCCGCCACAATGGTGTGTCTGTGGAGCGAGATGACTTTAAGGCGGGTCCCGTTACACAACTTTGGAGGAAATAGGTTTCGGAGAAGCATAAGCATTTCTTATCTTTATGATATATATGGCATGCTTAATTTTCCTCTTTCTTCGTTATTTAGCTCAAATTGCTTACAGCAATAGAGTGCCGTTTTCGAGTTTAAATTTTGTTATACATCTATGCAGTTCTTTTTGAGTTCTGTTTGTTATTACATACAGAAAAACTCGATGAATTTTATAAAACATAGATGAAGCAGTTAATTGTCTTGCTCATCTCTGAAACGTATTAACGATACAATTTTTATTAAAATGCACAACTCCATCTATGACTTTTAAAAACAACTATTAACCTCGCCAACATGATCAAATTTAAATTATTTATATCCAAAAAGGGTTTACACATGTAATTCGACTTGATGTTTTTGAAATCTCATAGATGGCGCTGCTCTAAAATTGTCTTGATACTACTTATATTCATTTCTTATATTACATTCATTCTTACATTCATTATGTTTATCAGCCTAAGTTACTTATATTTCGTAATTTTTATAGTGTTAATATAGCTTATAGCATGGTTATTAACATAATAACAACATTCAAATATGCGTCGTTAGATTACACGCTGTTACAGAATGCGTTGAAGAAATAAAGGTTCACTGCTCGTTCCCCGTACGTGATAGCGTGATAATATGTAGCCTATATTATGACCCGACTTCTTAATAATATTCGTGCCAAATTTGAAGTAAATCCATGCAGTACTTTTTGAGTTTATCCCGGACATACATACAGACAAACAGACAAACAGACAAACAGACAAACAGACAAAAATTCTAAAAACTATATTTTTGGCTTCGGTATCGATTGTAGATCACACCCCAAGTATTCTTTTAAAAAAATATTCAATGTGACTTTTCTACCATTTTATTATATGTAAAGATATATCATTTCATATTGCAAATACGCAGTTCTATATTTTTCGCAGTTTTTACAATTAGCAATAGTATTAATTCAATTTTATTCTATTATCTTTCCTAAATGTTATCAAAAATATTTAAAAGTGTTCATCATTAACTTAATCTTGAAAACTACTACTTCCATAGTACCTATATATAGTATCTATAATAATAGGATACTTATATAGTACCTCATATATGAAAACAAAAATAAAAGTAAAAAGTTCACAAATATAATATACATTACTTTATTTTCCCTTTAATTTTAATATATCTGAATTCTTACATTAACCAATATGCTCAAATAATTCTGTTTATGGCAAATTTTTCACCCAAAAATACATGCACCCTAAAGCCTTGCCTCAATAAAACATTTTTTTTTAAATATCCTTGTAGTTTTAAGGAACCTCACCAACTCTACGCGAGCATTTTTGAAGTTAAACTTCTTTATCGGGGTTGGAAAAAAATTTAGTGTAACATTTTTTCGTTACGCGTCACATTTTTCCGTTACGCGCCATCTTGCGAGAGCGCGGAACAAGCGGTAGAGAGGTACGATCGGCTCGGCCTAAGCGTTCGGCTCACGATCGGCGGTCGGCCTAACTTACGACGCGTCCGAGTAGAAATGACAGCGGCAAATGGCGGGAAACTGTTTTGTCAATATTGAAGTAATGTCAAATATTGAAAAGTTGATAATATAATGTAATGTAATAATATAAGTTAATAATATATAAGTAAATAAATTTAAGTTAATAATATAAAAGTTAATAAAATCATAAAATGGTTACCATAGTTTATTACAACAACAATTGCAGCAAAAAAGGTAATTAATTCTTGCATTTTAAGAATCCGATTAGCGATATAATCTCATATATTTGTTCTTTGATAATAAAATAAGTAGCATCGGTGGGCGAGTGCAGTAATAATAGGTTATATTACAATTTTGACTAAAAAGTTATTAGGACTCATATAATTACGATCGTATAAAAAGTAAACTGTTTTTTTTTAGTATATTTTTACAATTTTCATAAGTGGTTAATGATAAGCTAATTTGTTTTGCTAACTTTAAGTTATTAAACTTAGCTTATTATAAGTTTCACTTCTTACGAGTGTACGCTAGTACACGCAAACTTGTTTTTTTACATTTTTCTGCTCTATTATTGGTACTAGGATGCAGCAACTTACCAGTGTTTTCCACAACCCTGTTGAGGCTGATGAGGGCTATATCGGCGGTGGGGTGGTTGCGGACGGTCGTGGACTCAGTGACGAGCTCGGGATGAATGATGTTGAGAGCGCCATAACGAATCCAGATGAAACGGGAACTAAAAAATGAAAATCATCAAAATTACTTACACTATTATAGTTATGTATTATTTTAATGTTAAGAAGAAGAAGAACGAAATTCAAGAGCGACTCATTTAAAAATTGTCATTACATTATTTAATCATTACAAATTTATTTAGATGTGGCAAGGCGTAAAATTTTCGAAATTCTCAATTAATGCTTATACGTAAATGATGAAAACATTAGTTACACACAAATAATTCTGACAAGTAGGTATTTAATTTATGAGTGTAACAGAAAAAAAATCTTTTCAGTCCTTTAGTACGTATTCGACACTCATTAAATAAACTATTTTTAATTTGACTGGCCCGTGGCGCAGTTGGCAGTGGTCCTGTTTTCTGCTCCAGGGTTATAAGTTCGATTCCCATCCCGAGGCTGGGTGTATTATGTATTTATTTGTATATGTATTATTCACATGTATATTTATTAAAAAAAAATTGTATATCAGGCAACTGTTACCTAAAACACAGGCATTAATTAGTTTCCTACCTTAGGAACAGACGACCATGTGTGTATGTTAAATATATTTATTTATTTAATTTATTTAGCTATTTGACTTTTAGACAATGGCGCAATGGATCAGCGTAGATAACAAAAACCCTTCTGAATAATAGAAGAATTTTTGCGCAAAAGTAGAACATTAACAGACTCGTCCAGGTCAAAACAATTTTTTATCAATTTTCGACGGCAGTGTCATACGTACTTCGCAATGCAGCTAGCGGAAGTGAGAACCCAGGATTGGTTGATGATGGAGCCGGCGCAAGATGTTAGAAGTCCATTGCCATTGGTTGCAACTCGCAAGTGTACGATCCATGGGTTTTCACCGGATTCGGCAGGAGCAGCTTTCGCTGTCGAAAGAATAAAGCTAAGAATGTGTGTGTAGCCCACAATGGATCAGCATGACAGAAACATGCCATTTTCCAACATTACAGTAGTATACAGTATCAGCATAGTATACAAAAATATCAGTACATCATAGTACAGTATTTTAATTATTTGACATTACAACCTTGTCGACAAAAAGATCGTCGATCACTAAATAATTTTAAAAAAGCGACGCGATGCGAGTATATCAAATATTCATTATACCTAGAAGCTTTTCTACATTGTCGCGTTAAATCACGTCAAATGAAGAATTAATACGCGTCACATTACATTACAATTAGTCGAAATGTGTCGCATCACTTCGCGTCGCCAATCTAGTAAAGGTACAGATACACATGCTCATTATTAGCATGCTAATGCTTATAGTCTAATTAACAAGTGAAATTTTGGACAACTTTTTTCAGCAGTCTCTAAAAATTATGATTGAGGTGTCATTCGATTCGGAATGGCATCTAGATGATTTTTGAAATAATGAAACTAACTAAAAAAGAGGGGGGTGGGTTTAGTTTTAAAAATAACTTTAATAATTTTTATGCCTACCTGAAAAAGAGCTTATCTATAATATAAAAATAAGTCGGGTTTTCCTTCCTGACGCTATAATTCCAGAACGCACGAACCGATTTCCACGGTTTTGCATTCGTTGGAAAGGTCTCGGGCTCTGTGAGGTTTATAGCAAACAAAATTCAGGAAACATTTTAACAGAAAAGCAGGAAAACAGGGAAAATCATTTTTCACATACAGCGCCATCTCTGATACATAGCATGTACTATTTCATCTTTTAATCCCCAAAGGAAATGTTACAAAAAACGAAGCCATCTGGTGGCGAAACGGAGTTCGCCGGGTTTGCTAGTAATATATAAATAAATAACTCTTATTAAAGTATTTTCGTGTATAGGTATAACATAATAGTAACTAATACTATAAAAATACATTTATAACAATACTAATACTGTAACATTATTTTATTTGTCTTCCTCCGAGTTACTTGCTTATGATTTTAAACTGCGATACAGATTCCGCAATCCTCCATAGCAGAGTTCAAAGTTAGGAAAAAAACTTTTCATTTGATTCGTTTTAATAATCTATTTAAGTACTGTTTTTTTTTTACGTTATCTACAATTATGGAATTTATGTCAAATAATCACGTCTAGATAATAGAAAGATCATTTAAATTATAACTTTTGATACAAAATTTTATATTCATAATGCTTTAATTTAAATTCGTAATTATGTTTACAAATGATAATAATTAAACGTGACTTAAAAATTCGAATTAATTCAAAATAAATAATTAAATTTCTTATTTCCCAACTTACATGCTACGCCATAGCTGCGAGCCTGAAACAATGAAAATACTTGGTTAGGAAAAGGAGTTAAAAATAAAACTATCATTAAACGAACGATTGTATAAAAATATTATTATTAAACTAAACCGTGTGCTTTATATAAATGTTCTGTTACTACAATTAAGGCAACGCTTATGTCAGTACTTTTCCAAATGTTTATTTTTTAAGTTGTAAATTGAATTAAAACTAAATAAAAATAAACTAGAGTAACTTAAACTATACCAATTATTTAAAAAAAATAACTATAATAATATATAAATAATTAACTGGCATAAATGAAAAATTGCTCTAAAATTATTAGTACTCAAATTTCTACCTAGAGGGAGAATTTCAATCTCCCTAGAGGAGAATTCAAAGATTGAATTTAAAATTCCCTAAATACGAAAAACATCAGTCACGCCATAAATAAATGTTTTTTTTTAATTTATTTTATAATAAGAATAAGATTGGCAAAGATAATAAAAATTAATTGATAATTTTAATACATGTTACATATATACGTTTTATCTTTATAATTACTTTAATTAATCTACTGATTAGACGAAGGTCACGAATATTAATTTTTAATAAGATCAACATACGTTCTACGCCGATAATTACTGATAATAATTAAGTTGTTATCGAAGTAATTTCAAAAAATTACCGATATTATTTATATGTAATTTTTACATTGTTGACATGAAAACCTGGGCTTAATTTTTTTTTTTTTTTCATTTAGAAGAAAATTCTACTTATATTATTAATATGTAATTTTTGCATTATTGACATGAAAACTCTGGCTTAAAGTTTTTTTTAGTTCAGAAAAAAAAATCTATTAGATATATAATATTGTTATGTATTGGTAGTAATATTGGAGGACTTCACTCATACTATCTGCTGCGTAGATAATTAATAAATTAATAAATAAATGTCTTACACTCAACGACCCCCAGTAGGATGTGAATTCTTTGTCGGGGTCCGGATACATACACAATACACAAGCACAAACGCCCAGACCACGATAAACATCTGTATGGTCTATACAAATATTTGTCATGTGCGAGGATCGAACCCGCGACCGGTAGCGCATCAGCCGTTGCTGTGACCACTGCGCCAACGCGTCGTCAAAAATAAATGAATCAATGAATTACGAGTACATTCGAAAAGTAACTTAACCGGCTACTCAAGACTATTCGGTAACTGATTTAAATGACATTGAAAACATTTTCTACTTATTTCCAAGTGAGCCTCGGCTTCACTAATTCATTATTATTTTAAAAAGTAAATGTTAATATTGTAACATAACTTGTACATATAAAAAAATATTGAACATAATTGATAATCGATCTAAAAATATTATCAATCGTAATCGATTAGAGATATTAACGACCTTCAAAAAACGACGGATTCTGACGGCAGATGTGACGCATTTAGACAAATTGTTTTTTTTATTTATTATTATTTGTTTCCAGACAAATGAATTATCTGCTTTATTGGTTGTGACCTAGTTAATTATGGGTAAATGATACGAATGGTATCTGCTTTAAACGTGTCTCGAAATTATTGGTAAAATATGGTAAAGAGACCACATTAGAAATCCCCTCAGAAATTAAATGGCTTAAGATTTTTACAGTACAGTATCTTTACTCCAAAAATACTACAAAATTAGGTTGATTAAGTTACGAAAACAAATGTTTAAATATTATTACATTAATAATAAGGAAAAATGTACTTATGAGTTTCACATTTAGATTAAAATAGTTAAGTAGATAAAACAAATAGCTAGGTACTTTCAATTTTGTAGATGAGTCTTACGCTCGTAATAATTTAAAAATTATATGTAATTATATTGCGTAAAGTTCAATAGTCATATAAAAAAAACTCAAACGTAGAACTATTTGTAAGCAAAGACGTGCCATTTCCTTAAAGTTCATCAATCATCGGTTTTCCCGCACCTGACTCTTAAACGCTAGGCAATTTAATGGCCCATAAACAAGGGTCATTGATCTCACGTTCTTACGTGGGCATGTATTACTTAAAAGCTTGGTAACTGGGTAAGCGATTACATAAACCATGGCGAATATTTATCGGAAAAAAATTTCGACGAGTTCACGCAGCGTATTCGATAAAAGATTATCAATTAATTATTTATATGAATCCTTTATTTAAATTCAATTCTCACATGTAGCTATGAGGACATATTAAATTAAACCACAAAACCACCAAAAACATTTTTGTTACGTAAGACTTTTTCTTTTTAAAAAAAATTTAAATGAAAAAATCCCTTAATAAATCTAAATCTAAATAAAATCCCTTACTCAATCCCTTACACGAACGTTAAAAACGTATTTTACTAATAATTATTTCATTTATAAATAGGACCAAGGAATAGGGTAAGTAAGTATTCAATTATGCTGCTTCTTTATGTGCATTTAATTTTATTTTTATTTAGTTACCAACTTTGTTTAAAGCATGTTACAAATGATGGTCAAATTTTTGTTTTTTTGAAAATTATAGTATACTTATATAATTTCGTGATTAAATGAATAATAGAACTATGTAAAAGTGATACTATATCTTATTCCTAATTTTGGTTTAATAAAATATTGGTAAAGTTTATCACAAAGCTTTAGCATAACTGGTTCAGCTTCATCGCGAAGTTTAGACAGTTAAGCTAAAAAAACCTTAATAGCTAGCAAAACAATTAGCAATTACTCATATTATTACGGGCCACGGCCCATTCAACAAACATCTGTTTAATGTAGGTGTTACTGACAGCCCCCTGTGCAGAGCCTGCCTGGAGGCAGAGGAGACGGCCGCCCACATTATTCTGGAGTGCACGGGCGTGACCACCTACCGGGCCAGACATCTGGGGTCACCGAGGACTCTCTCCGAAGTCATTGGTGACACCAGAGGTTTGATAAATTTCTTACAGGAGTTAGGGTGGCAAGACTAGCTGCCCACTCCCACACGCAAAATAGGCGCACAGTGACGTCGAGTTGCGGAAACAAGCCCGTGCCTTACAAGATACAAGAAGAAGAAGATAGCTAGCAAAGCTATAAAAATATGTTTTAGACAATTTAAATAGTAAAAATTATAATTTAGTTACTAGTTTAGTATATAAAATTTAAACTATTATACCTGCACTGCAGCTACAAAGCACAATAAAGCGAAACCGAAAGCCTTCATCTTCGAACAGTGAACAATGAATCACTAAACAATTTTCAGCTAATTATCGCGTACTAATTAACTATTTATCAGTGATTTGCGCGTACGTCAGCGATTATTATTGTTAATTAACAGTTATTAAAATATTTTTATCAAGCGTAATCCTATTACCTATCTATAATATGTCGTAAAGCTGAAGCTAAACAGATGTTTTAATTTTTTGTAAGGAAAACAATGAAAAATGATGAAAAAAAATGAAAATGTTCTTTAATTAAAAGTCTATATCGGATTTTATCGCGTTTATTTAAAACTTTACAGTTTAACAATATTTTAAATTATTTCCCGATGTTTCGGACCCTTTACAGCGTCCATGATCTCCAGGGATAAAATCCGATTTAGACTTTTATTTAAATGAGTAAAATTCGCGTAAATATAAGAAAACAGAAAATGTTCTTCATACACACATGGTCGACTGTTCCTACGGTAGGCAAAATAATGCCTGTGTTTTAGCTAACAGCGGACTTATATACATAGCGGACTTATATACCTACTATATAAGTATGTAAATAATGCACCCAGACGCGGGATGGGAATCGAACCTACAACCCTGAAGCGGAAAGCAGGGCCTTTTATTTATAACAGCACCAATGGGTCAGTCATCTATAGGGGAGAGTTGGATATTACCGAGCCTCTCAGAACATGGACCTATAATTCGGAGAAGGTTCGATATATATATTTCAAAAATGCAGTAAATAGTACAGAATTTATTTAGCTACGCATACATCACGGCAAAATATTTCAAAAAATAAACAAAAATTAATTATTGCAAAATAATAAAAAAACGGGAAAGCGTGGTATTATCAGACTGGTCTGATAATATCGTGCCCATAATAATTTCGTGAATTTCTATCAGTAAACTTAGAATTTAAAAAAAAATGCAACGTTGAATAAACTCGTTCGTAGAAAAAGAAGCATAGACTCCTTTCTATACCTAGATATAATTATTATTTTACGACTAGATTAATTATCATAACCATATCGGCCATTGGATGTCCACTGCTGAACGTAGGCCTTCCCCCATCGACTCCGGTTCAAAGCAGCCTCCATCCAACGACTTCCGGCGACTCTCTTCAAGTCATCTGTTCATCTCGTGGATGGCCGTCTGACACTGTGCTTGCCGGTACGTGGTCTTCACTCTTACACGCCCTGGGCGCGGAATTGACAAACTCTGTTATTTCCTCTTTTAACCTCAAAATAATACAGTCAAGTTAATTGTGTATTCAAATCAATCTAGTCATTAATTCTATAATATGTTAGGATTAAAATAAAAGTAATCAATGTGTTACAATACAAATATAGAATAGCTTACCTCTTGTCAAAAATGCCCGCGAAATTATAAGGAACGAGGGTAAAAACTTGTAAGACACGATGTGTCTTAATCACTGCTCCGAGTAAATTAACGTCGTGCACGGGGAGGGGTAGACGACTCGGGCTGTGATCTTTAAGGACTGGATAGCGCAATTAGCGTTTAGTTTTTGAAATATGCTAGGGCGCGGAATTATCAAACGCGCGGTATTATCCAACTCTCCCCTAGTTACTTACTACGTATAGTAAAATTGTAAACACGTGTCTGTTTTATTCAAAAAATTTGACGAAATTTTTTGTAGGTTCTATCATTTTTAGAAATGTCTATCTGCTTGTCTATTTATTTGAACGCGCATCACTGCTAAAGTACTAAGTTTAAATTAAAAATTAGCATACAATCATAAAGCATATATTCTGAGGTAGCATTTAATTTTATTTCATCAAAATTGCTTCTCAGTGAAAAAAGTTATTGTAATTTGAATTTTGTATTTTGAATGATGGCGTAGTAGGTAAGCTAATATGTACATTGAAATGTGATCTGAAAAATTAATAACGTTGTGTAAAATAATGTTTTATGGCATTTAATTAATGATAATTATTAATTAATATGAGACAATCACATTATGAAAAAGACGAAAAAAATACATCAAAATGTCGGATTGCGATTAATTTTTACACAAAGTAGGAGTACAATAATTTGAAGTACGATACAAACATAATATATATAAGTATAGATGGCGCTTTCTAAGCCGCAGTAAATACTACCGTCACATGAGTTAAGAATACGATAAAATAAAATGTATGTGCAGGAGACGCTACGGGCCAGCTAGTAAATATATAAAAGTATAAAACCATACATATTTTTTTAAACTAGTATTACGCGACCTTGTTTTCGATGCCATCCCTTGCATTAAGCCTATAAGATTAAAATATATACCCGAGCTTAAGATGGGCTATATGTTCTAAGGTAAAGGTTTAATGGTACTACCTGGGTTTCAAATTATTTTTAACTAATACTGAGTCAATTCGAGTTATTTCTAAAACCAAATTGAAATTTTTTAAAGCAATCGTTTAAATATCTCCTTTCAAAAAAATAAAGAATGAATGAAATCGATTTACGTACTCATGAATAACAACTAGTTCCCATTTTGCTCTCCGCTCCCAAAAATCAAATAGAAATCAAAATTTCCCAGCGCGCCGTATTAACTCAAATCATACCCGGTTTCGTTTAAGGTATAGACAAACAGATAGAAACACAAATATATGTGTGTGTGTGTGTGTGTATATTTATATTTCTTCAGTATCGATTATTATAGATAATTTTTTTACTTTAATGTATAAAATGCCATGCGGTGACCGGCAGAGAAGAATAGTCTCGACCTCCTTCTTGCCGAAGTGTTGTAAAAAGCGACTAAGACCATAGTAAAGCCAAACCCCCTCGGATATGATGGGGAAGCCTACATTGAGCGTAGACATGCAACAGCTGATGTGGTGGTGTGTTGGGGTAGAATAGGACCTGCTATTTGTTGTTTTTTCTTTTTTATATTAGAAGTATAGATTAAAATAACAATACATATTACACATATTAATAATGCAAAACTCCAAAAACGATTATTAACAGATAATTGTGATATAAATCGATTCCGCCTGAAATGGTGGCAAGAATGCTGACAGTATTTCCCCACTGATTTGCAATTCCGATTATCTGGGCAATAATTAATTTTAATTAATTCCGTATTGAATTAAGACGCAAATAGAATTCAGTGAAGAGCCTTTTACCAGTAAATGCATATATTAGTAACAGGGCCGGATTAAGAGGTGTGGAGGCCCGGGGCAACAAAGGAGTGGAGGCCCCTTGATCTCAGTTTGTTTTCAATATATTTGTTTGCAGACCGACGACAACGAAAAAAAAGGTCGTTTCAACTCCGAACCGCTGTTGTATACTCCGTCGGGCTATATGTATTAGATACTTTAAAAAAAGGTCATCACCTATTCCTATTCTTAAAAAAAACACAACATTAATTCTATTATAAAGATTTTCAATTTTTTCCCCGAAGTCTCTGTTGTGGAGGCCCCTCTTATGTGGAGGAACGGGGCAGTTGCCACGCTTGCCCTCCCCGAAATCCAGCCCTGATTAGTAAAACTTAGTCTTTGTCAGTTATTTTAAAAAGAATGAGCTTTCGATTTTGGCTAAAATATTTTTCGTATCTGTGATTTTTTTTTTCGTCCTAGTTCATATATGATTTCGCGTTTCCACTTGAACATGGTTGGTTTGCAACAACACTGGTTGGTTTACAACAAAATAGATAATTAAAAAATGAATGGGCTCTATGGGTGTTTGGTTTATTAACCTTATTGGTTACGTTCAAGTGGAAACGCGTCAGTTAATACTGAATCTACTATAGCAGAGTATAGCATTATTAAAGACTAGCGGCCCGCCCCGGCTTCGCACGGGTATTTAACCAAAATTTTAAAAATTATAAATTTATATTTTTTATCACCTACATGCGCCATCTATCGTATAATAGTAGAATATCGTTTTTATATTTAGTGACTTAAGATAATAGTACCTATATTAATTGAAAATGATGTTTATCTAAAATATTAAAACGATTTCTATTCCTATCCGACATATTTAGTAAACTTTTAAGTTTAGCAAAATAATAACTCAAAAATAATTTTTGTGAGTTTTTAAGATTCCTTAGACCAGATGGCGTTGGCGGCGTAGGTACCTATTTCTATTTTCTTAAATATTTATTTTTAAATTTAATTACAATGAAACAAAAACTAAATTATACTGTGAGTTATGTCTAATTTTTATGTATTAAAGTTATTTACATTGGTTTTGTACTTTTTACGTGATACGTGAACAAAGAAAAACACGATAAGAGATGGCGCTGATACGAAAAAAATACGCGCTATTGAAATTTATTCTTGATGATATATATAGTGTATTAATAAAACGGAGGTTTTAACAGATTTATTCTTTGTATAGAAATGACTGCTGCCCACTACTTTTTTTTTAAATTTTATAATGCAGCCTTGTGCTGTTGCAGACGTTACCCTATAGCTATGCCAATTCATCTAGATCCGTAGCAGTTCCGGTGTGACTAATCCATTTATCCAAAATACATGCGTATAAGAAGTACCTATTAATTTTGAAAATACATTAAATAATTTATAAATTAAGGTTGGTTAAATCGAAAATTACAGTAAGTGTTTATTAGTTTGTTTTCGAATATTACAATGAATTCCGAAGTATCTAAAAATATAGGCAATTTTTTTTGGCACTAAATACCTACAGTTTTTATTATTTTTGCAAGAAATAAATTGGTATATATTATCTATACTAATATTATAAAGCTGAAGAGTTTGTTTGTTTGTTTGTTTGAACGCGCTAATCTCAGGAACTACTGGTTCGAATTGAAAAATTCTTATTGTGTTGGATAGCCCATTTACCGAGGATACCTAGCTATATAACATCACGCTACGACCAATAGGAGCTGAACTGAGCTGAGATAATAACAAAATGTTACAAAAACAGGAAAAAATAATCTTTTTGAGAGCTTCCGTTCCATTACTACAGTTCCACTTTTAAAGTAAATATAACATCACTCTTTTACTGGGAATTTTCGAAAAATAAAAATAAAACTCAATAATACGTTAAACGACCCAGGAATCAAACCTGAGACCCCTTGCTCGGCAGTAACGCTTGCGACCAGAGTAGAGTAATTGTTTAAAAATATTTAAGTACGTTTTTCCTTCTAATTAACGTGGGTGAAATCGTAGGGCACAGCTAGTTAATTATAAACGTCAGTTTGAAATCAAATCTAATATTCAGATTTTTTGCCTGATAAAAAAGTATATCGCTAGATGAAAAGATAACTTCATATAACTTATTCACTGGTTTTCCCACTGGCTAATTACCATTCTGAATCAATTTATAATCCAACTAGAAAACCCAGATAAATCATAGTTATGCTTTCTATTTTAACTTTAAAAATCTTTAACTCATGTAAAGAGAGATGATAAATCGAGTCAATTATTTTTCTCAACAGAACAATAGCCTTTTCTCCTAAAAAGTAGTTAACTGAGCTAAGTACGCCGCCTTGCTGCACTACAGGTTGGCGAATATGTTTAAGAATTTCTTCTGAAACCGCCGAGAATAAGATAAAATTTGCAAAATTTTGTAAATTTTCGTATCATATTTTCTCCTACTTCTTTTACTGCACGTAGCTATTGCGGCTAAATTTTTAACGGCTATTAAAATTTAGCATTAAATAATAAATTTTATAAGAAATTAATATTTTTCATAATATTTTTATCTAAATTAATAGAAAAAATAATATATAAGTATATATATATATATATATATATATATATATATATATATATATATATATATATATATATATATATATATATATATATATATATATATACATATTAATAAATACAACGTCATTTTTTAAATAACAATAATAATACAATTTTTAATAACACAACACAATACGTCGATTAAATTTAAATCAATACCTATTTCAAATTAGCCGTTAAAAGCGGATAGGTACAGATTAGTTACGAGCATAAGTAAAATTTTGGTTACGTCGATTAAATTTAAATCAGTACTTATTTCAAATTAGCCGTTGAAAACGGATACAGATTACTTATAGCGACATTAGCGATAACTTATCAATAAATTTCAAGAATATATGATTAATATAAAAAAACAGAGATTAGTGAAGTGATATGATTTTTTAAGCTCTGAAAAATAAATCTAAGTTTTTGGCGTTTTCGTCACGCGACATTATTTATTTGAAGTAGGATTGAACAGTGACGCAATAGTAAAGTAGAAAAAAACACATATACCTACCTACTCCTATATGGGCGCTTGTGCACTACACGGAATTTTACTGCCTGGCGTCCGATTTTTTACGGTCCGACATGGCACGCCATATAAATGTATAGAGCGTTTGTGCACTATCCGTAATTTTACCGTCCGACATTTTACTTTTCCCTATTCCGGACCGTTTTTTTGAGTCTTAAAAAAAAATAAAATAAAATACAAAATATTTAAGTATTATATATAAGGAAAATTTATAAATAAATTGATTGTATTTTATTAGTTAATATTCGAATAAATAAATAAATTAATTTAATTAACATGTACATTTATTCGTATATACATATATTTTCATAACTACGATTTGTCTATCAACTTTAGTTATAATATTATTTACCAAAACGATATAAATCCTAGTTTATTTACATATTTATGCACAGTTAAGTCTTTATACAAATATTTTATTATTATTTACATTATAATCTTTAAAAAAAATCTCTTCTAAGCGCCATCTCGTTTGAGCGTGATTAGTTATTGATTGGTTTAATTTAATTCAAAACTACCGGTATCTTATTGATATACAAGATGGCGCTATACGTATCTGCAGTTTTTTTAATTAAACTATAAAATAATTGTTTAATAAATTCTATTCTATCACAGAACACTATATTAGAATAATTATGTTAAATATCTAGTTTAAAATCTCTTATCTTTTCAGTGATATAAAATTCGCAAGGGTACTATACTACTATACTATTACCGGTAAAATTCCGTGTAGTGCACAACCGCCTATTCGTGTTTTTCATTGCAAAATCGGACCGTAAAAAATCGGACGCCGGGCAGTAAAATTCCGTGTAGTGCACAAGCGCCCTATCAGTTGCTTCAACTTTAAATGTTGTTCATTTCAAATTAATAAAAATAATCTTTCTGATTTTAATTAAACTTAGAATATGATCGATCTGTACCTAGATGTTTTGTTCATAAAGTTAGAAACAAGTATCGACGTTTATTTTAGGTCTGTTAACTGATATATTCGATATAATATATCGATCGTCCTGGTGTAGTGGTGCGAGTAGTCGCCTCAACGCCGCGCACCGACGGTCGCGGGTTCGATTCCCGCTCGGAATAGATATTTGTATAAATATTTGTTTCCGGCCTGGGTGTATGTCCTTGTGGGTTAGCCCACCGTGCCTCGTAGAGCACGTAAAGCCGTCGGTCCCGGTTGCTATCATAGACACCTTATCACGATCGTTACTCGTGGTAGTGAAATTATCCGCTAACTCGCAGTGGAGCAGCGTGGTGTATTGATGTGCTTCTATATGGAGAAGAGGCCTTCGCTCAGCAGTGGATTGTTTACAGACTGGTACAATACAGTACAACTGATACCTTCGTCATATTTTTGTTTATGTTCTAGTACTTTCTTTTTGAAGTCTGTTTTTAATAAATTATTTCTAATTAGTATAAGGTGAATTGTGCTAAACACTGAGACGAGTCGACATGAATCAACACAACTGGGTAAACATGAATGCTTAAGCGTTCATTATAAGGCCACACGGCTTCGTTGCACTTGTAACATGCTATAGACGATTATAAGCCGCAACGAGCGATGAAATTTAAACGCAAGCCGGATTTTGCCCATCAACGTTAATATCATACTAAAAATGTGGGACGCTGGGATCTCTATACAGCTTTTGTAAATTTATATTTTCGCGATTTAAAGTATGTACTCTTATAATAATGCATTAATGTATAGTCGGATTGTGAGAAACTAATATAATAAAGGTTTTGTGGTCTTAAAAACCGGAAGTACCAAGATTTCTCAATTCAAATACAATACACATTCAATGCTGCCAAAACTTTTTCCTATACTTACTCCTTTATACTTTTTCCTGCCGCCGTATATGTACCTACCTCTTAAGTATAGGTCGCGAAGACGCTAAACGTGTCCTAGGCACTACAAAAGTGCAAAATGTTCTTAATGTAACCAGTTACTGTCAAACTTTAAAATATTTCGTCTTTATATACCTTTTGCTGTCCACTGCTGAACGTAGGGCTCCCTCGTCGATCTCCAGTATCTCCAGTGACCGCCTGGGCTCTGTATTGCCGGGTTTTCACCGCGAAAAGGTAATAAGCGGGAAATGGTTAGGCGTGACGTGCTTCTTTTAAATGAAATTAGTTTACATTTCCACCAAGAAAGAGCTTTGTCTTTTGATTTTCACTGCATAAGCAAAATGAGAAAGAGGAATGAACAGTCAATTTCTACAGAGAGCGAGTTCAGTTGGATTTTTGAACTGGTTACGTTCGGTCATGTGATTTCACTCCATTGCCTAAAACTGAAAGAGTTCATTTCAAACGATTTTTACTCGTTCAGTACGCTCCACTCGACTATTTGTTGGTGGAAATACAATTTACTTTTGTCAGTTGAATTGAGTCCTTAATGGGTTCGCTTCGATCGTTGAGGGAATCGGACTTTATTCCTGGTTATTTTGACGGGGTTTGCCAATACTCGTCACGCTTGGCAGGCAGATTGCGGCAGGGTACGGTGACACTGCTGCCCATCACCATTTTGTTTGGAGAACAGTTGTTCGAACTATTAAAGCCTTATTCGCCTTTTACAACCAAATATATATGCTTACCTAGCAATCCCAGACTTGCAGAAAGGAAATGTCTGTGTATTGGCCTATTCTTACCGTCTTTTTCTATAGACTTATTTTTTAACATTAATGCCCAGTGAAAAATTATGATTAACCCTTTCCCAGCCGTCACCGTAATATTCCGTGTTTTCATGTTAATGCCTGTGGCGCCAAGCCCGTAATATTACGTTCTATTTTTTCCATATCTATTTCTTGACTAGATATAAAAAATATGAAGAAATTTTATATTATTTATAATACTTCAGGATGTGTACTTTACAATAATCCAACTTTAAACCAATAGCCTTAACATTCTGATACATAAAAATGCAATTTAAATGCAATAGTCAACTTAGGTGCTTTTACAACCCTAACACACAGCGCCGAACCCGTAATTTTACGTAGGCTAGTGATGCACTAGTAAAAACTAAATAATAGAGAAGAAATCCTTTTGAATTATTAATTCTCTTGTTAATACACGTCTAGACTATAAATTAATTATTTAATGTGTTTTTTAAACCTTTTATTTGAATAATAAACCATAATTAAAGAGAATCGGTAGAAAATTACGAAACCAAAAAAATATATATTCTTGATCTCGATATTATTTTGGGACGTCACTAATACAGTTACTGCCCGACGATCACTTGCCGCCATCACCGTGATTTTCCGTGCGGCGCAAGCGACACGGTCGGCATAGTTGTTTGTAAACATCAGTACCTGCAGCGCCGTCCCCGTAATAACACGTTGACTTCATATGCCTAGTGCTGTACAACATTATGTTGGACGACGACGAATTATTGAATATATTACAAGTACCTGGATGACCGAGCTTTGCTCGGTTCAATTATATTTAGATGCATTACATACAGATGAAATATAAATAATATTTTCGATCTTACCGACATAATAGTAAAATAATAGAAACTGGTTATTTAAATAAAAAAATAAAAAATAAAAAGAGCTATTAATTCAAAAGAAAAAAAAAAGGAAAAAAAAATTGGTCCATAGAAACCTGGATTCGAACCCAGGTTTTCTGATTTCGAATCCGCCCGATTCCCATCCGAGCTATTAGAAGCTTGTCAATGACAGCGAAATTTACCTTCGTATTCTAATGGTATTTTTTAATTGCATAAAAAAAGGGATAAAACAACATTTTCTAAAAATAAATCCTAGCTAGATCGATTTATCGCCCTCGAAACCCCCTGCATACTAAATGTCATGAAAATCGTTGGAGCCGTTTCCGAGATTCCAATTATATATATATATACAAGAATTGCTCGTTTAAAGATATAAGATATTGAATATATTACAAATTGGATGGTTATAGCTATTTAAGTTGTAATCTATATATATATATATATATATATATATATATATATATATATATATATATATATATATATATATATATATATATATATATATATATATAAATCACGAAAGATATTTTGCGTCCTTTTTTGAAACCGACTCACGGCGTCCATCACTACCACTGGCTTTATTACAAAAGTGTCTGCGTATATTGATTTCTATTCCGCATTCTATATTCCTGCTCAACTTATATTTTTAAAAAGTTTAAAATTGTGGATATTCGCTCTTCAGTTATTACAGGGTACTAATGTCGTCCTTAACTTTTGCACTTCCCTGCGTATAATTTTCGTATACCACAACACTGTTAGTCTTTCTACACGTATACCAAACGCGAGGAGTAGCACGTCCTCTTATTCATGAGACGTTGCCGCTTTGTGCATGCACGCGTTCTGTTAGACTCATTTGGAAATATTTCAATTGCAACTACAAGATGTCTAAGTGGTCAGCGTACAATGTTCTCGTACGGCCGACTCGGGTTCAATACCTCGCGATGAATTATTATTTTATTTTATTTTTCTATCAATCTATAAAGTGACTGTTATTGATAATTGAATTTTGAATTAAAGAAAATAATTTTTAACTGAATGAACACAGACTTAAGGAAAGAAAACTCAAAAAGCAGAGAGGCAACGGGGTGAGATTTCAAACAATGGACACGGGTCAAAGCAAAGAAAAAAAAACAGATATGAAATTACAAAAATGTTTTGTTACTAAGACAAAACTTCAACTAGATTATTTACAAAAAAAATAAAAAGTTATTTGTAATTCGTAATTCGTCTCCCTATTCATTCTAAATATTTATTTTATTTTACCATTAAGTAAAATAATTTTAAGTAAGCTAGAATTTGAAAATAAATGAAAAAAAAAATATCATTATAAGAAACATTACAATTTTAAAAATGTTAGCAATATTATGTTACTTTTATTTATTTCAATTTTTTTATTATTTAATAACCACTAGTTATCATACAAGAGATCAATATTAAGTTAGTTATACAAGAGACTATATTTAGTAAGTTAAATATTATAATACAGGTGTGATAAAGGTAATTTTTGATTTCTGTTTATCTTTGAAATCAATGTGATTACAAAATAATAGCAAATATCATGTTAGTTTTCTTTCTTTTTTTTACCCGACTGCGAGAGAAGGAGGGTTATGTTTTTCGAATGTATGTATGTATGTATGTATGTATGTATGTGTATATGTATGTATGTATGTATGTCCATTTCGTTGGCACGCCCTACAGCCCAAACGGCTGGGCGGTTTTTGACATATGAGGTGTCGTTGGATTTGTCTAAATTGTAGTAGTGACATAGGCTATATAAATTTTCAAAATGGCGCCCGCAAATGGCAGAATGAGGTGGCCCCCCCCCTTGAATTTTTTTTCTTACTGTAGCAATATGGGTATCAAATGAAAGCTAGTAAAATGTTTTATTCTTTTTAGTTTATAATAAGAGTATTTTACGCAGTCGGGTTTTTGATTTTTTAAATTAATTTAGTCTTATTATAAATAATAAACAACTAGTTATTATACAAGAGATCTATATTAAGTAAGTTAGATATTATATTATTATAGGCTGGGATGAAGGTAATTTTTGGTTCCTGTTTATCTTTGAAATGTGATTACAATATAAAAATATTAGCCATATTATGTTAATTTTATTTATTTCAAATTTTTTAATATTATATAACTTGTTAAAATACAAGAGATTTTTATTCAATTAGTTACATATATGGTATAAAGGCTGTGATGAGGGTAATTTATTTATTTACTTATTCGGGAAATATACAGTTTAGTTTTACAGAAGAAAAATAAGAAATTTCAATTTTACATAAATCAATCAAGTTTCAACAATTTACTAACACATTAGACACAAGCAATTAAATTTATTATTCAAAAAACAATGCATTAAAAATAAAACTCAATCAATAAATAAAAACTGTATAATTATATATATTACGATACAATTAATAGTAACATAAATTAATATTATATTACAATACATTATATAAGTTCTTTTTCAATATTAAAGAGGACACTGAAATATATCAGTATTATTAAATTAATATAATGTTTGGTTTTGATTCTTTGAAATAAATGTGATGACAATATAAAAATATTTTCATTCTTTACAAGTCTATATAAATATAATTTTACATTGTTTTTAATTAAACCTTAGTTAATATAATAACAGCATTTTTTAGTATTTGCATGATTATGTATTTAATCCAAATGGGATTAATATTTTATTATAAATACGAAAGTTTTTGAGGTGGTTTGTGACACAATCACACTTAAACAGCTGAATAGGATTTCAATAAAATTTTTGCATACATATAGAATAAGATCTTGATTAAAATATAGGATACTTTTTATAACACTGGGATATAGAGTATTTATTTATTTATATTCTGTCATGTCATTTCACTTTTCCAATAAGGAATGTACTTTAAACATACAAATGTTGAGAAGTATACCGGCTTACTTTAAATGTTTAAATGCTTTAATTACTTTATCTCGTCGATAATATTGAAAACGCTCTTCAAACGTCAAAATCACGTCAAAATTCGACAAAATTACATGTTAGCTACTGTAGACACATTATAATATGTCATAATTTATTTTTTCAATTGCTTATATTATTATTTTTATCTTTAAACTTTGTAGTAAATTTTTATTAAAAACTTTGATTCATCACTAACACAAAATACTCTTGCATAATAATAAATAATACTCTATAATACTATATATTTGCAATTTGACAATAGAAGGGATGAAATAGTTTTAAATAGATTAAAAATAGGCCACTGTATTACGTCACACATATACATCTTATCAGTAAAATCCCGAAGAATAAATGCTCTAGATATGATAGTGAGCTGAACATAAAACATTTATTAATTGATTGTCCAATGTTAAAACAGAAAGAAGTAATGTTAATCTTCATAAGACATTAAAAGAGTGTCTAACCGATTATAAAAATACTGTAAAATTTTTAAGATTAACTAACTATTATACTTTAATTTAATTGCTATGAAATACTGTTAATATATTTTAGTCGCTAATGACCCTAGATGTTAAAAGCGACTTAAAATAAATAAATTAAAAAATATACTTTGGAGATTAAAATAAATGTTAAACTTTTAGTTTAATAAAAGGTACGTATTTTATAAATTATTTAATAAATATTAAAAATATAATGTAATGTTAACAATTTAATTTACATTTGTATTATTTAAAGACTAAGTATACATATTTGTTTAAATTTTTTTTATTTCACATTCTAGAATAAAGTTATTTTAATTAAATATTTTGATAAAGTATGATAATAGTAGTCGGTGAAATATTTAAATTATATCAAAATGACTATAAACTTAATAAGAATAATAACATTTATTGTTATTTTCATATATTTTTCAGCTATAAAATAAAATAAAAAGCCTTGCAGACAATTCACAAAATTAGCATAGCGTCAATTATCGTGCTGTATCTTTTATAGAGAAGAAATATCAATACTTCTATGAAAGAGTTCTAGATAAAATTACTATTAATACAAAAAGAAAAAACTATATATTTTAATAAAATTTCTTAATTAGTTTTGTTTTATTTAATCTTCCAAAATATAAATATTCAATACTTAAAATTATAATTATTAAATATGCGACTTAAATAAAACTGTTCTAGAGAACCAATATATTTAATTACACATACAGTGTTGCAAATTAGTTATGATTATTATTATATATATAAAATAATTATGATTATTATTATTTGTTTTAGTTTTCCTAAACAAATTATTATTGTTGATTTTATTGCTTAAATGCTCATAATGAATAATATCTGAGTAGATACTAGAAGAAATAATTTTGTTTCTTTCTATATAGAATAAATATAATTGTACATATTTATTGAAAATAGGTTTTGAATTTACATACTTAGCTTTTAGTTTTCTCTCAATTACATACCCGATGTATTTGGAATGCTTGAATGATTTAAAGCTAATAATGCACTATTTATATACTATATAATACATATAACCATTTATCTCAGAAACGTTTTTTTAAGAACATTTTAGGACTTATGTTTTTTTGTGAATTCGTGGTCTATGAATCATGTACACGCTGTGAACTCTCGTTGACCGCGAGACGCGCGACTAGCGGGCGACGCCGCGGGCGGAACGAAAAGTACAGAACGACTTATGTACCTTTTTACATCCTTCGGGTAGTAATGTGTGATTTAAATGAGACGTTTTGTTTGCTCCAAAGTTCGTTTATCAATCCTTTTTTATTTATTTATTAGAGTAACACAATTTATATTAGAAGGGAGGCTTACATACATAGGTACACTACACCTTCCACGGCATTTAAAAAAAAATTTGGTTTAATTTTTAAATATTTTTTTTACACTAAATTCTACATATTTCAATTTTACATAATAAGCATTACAATTAAAGTTTGGATGTTACAATGAATGTTTCGGTCAATGACGGATAAATATACCTATTAATTATATAGGTATTCAATTATTACAAAACCCTGGAGTTAATGCTACATAATTATTATATTAACTTATTATTACGATTTATTCTAAAGGAATAGAAAAATAAGAATATTATGATAAATTATTTACTTAACTTTAAACGATATACGAGTATATTTGCAAATAATATTTGCAACTTCTTCCAAAAATAAATGTCAATCCGGGAAAATAATTTTGTATAGGTTATTACTTTATACTTAAGTAGTTAGTCTATAGTCAATTAATTAGTTATAGTCACAAATAGTTGTATAATTTTCAAATCAAATATTACAAATCATAACAACTTTATTATTATTACATCTCGAGAGTCTTTTATATATATTTCCTTTTACCATCTTAGACAAATCCCCGCCCCAGTACTCTAGTTCCTCTGAACATATTTTTCTTGAACTAGCGTTTGGAACAAAAAAATTACTACTTGGTGTTTTTTATAGCCCATCCGTTCTTATAGACTATTTTCAAAATTTCGAGAATCTTTTAGAATTATACAGCCCAACCGTTGATCACACAATTATCATGGGTGATTTCAACACGTGTCTTCTTAAAAATGACAGCCGTGCCAAACGACTTACTAACATCATAAGCAGCTCAAATCTCACATTACTGCCTTCTAATGCAACTCATTTCTTTCCAAATTGTTCTCCTTCTAAACTAGATTTAATGTTGGTGTCTTCTTCTGAGCTTGTGGATACGCATGGCCAATATCCAGCTGAGGCCTTTTCGTATCACGATCTTGTATACCTTTCATATAGGATGCGTCCACCTAAGGCCAAACCTACCATTACTATGCGTCGTAGCTTTAAGAATTTTGACAACGACAGCTTCTTGGAGGACCTAAATAATATCGATTGGGGTACGATTCAAAGTGCTCCCAACATGGACGACAAGTTAAATGTGTTTAATAGTCTTCTGACTGAGCTCTTTGATAAACACGCTCCTTTGCGTCCTGTCAAGCTTAAACACCTTCCAGCCCCCTGGTTAACGCAGGATATCAAGTCGTTAATGTTAAAACGCAATGCGGCAAAATCTAAGTTCAAACTCATACCATCTGAAAACAATCATAATAAATATAAAAAACTAAGGAATCTGTGTAGCAGGGCATGCAGGGACGCTCAGTCGAACTTTATTGATAATTCCATTAAAAACAATAGTCCTGCTCGTATTTGGCGTTTCTTGGAATCTCTGGGTATTGGTCGTCAGCGCTCTAATCTATCATCTAGTATAGACTTAGATGCCCTTAACAATCACTTTGCTAAGGTTAAATGACATTAGGGCAGCACCTTTGAAAGTCAATACCCCTTTTGAACTTCAACCTGTCACTTCAGAGGATGTTAGGAAACACATTTTATCGATTAAATCCGATGCTTCTGGTAGTGATGGTATTAATCGCAAACTTGTCCTACTAGTTTTAGACCACATTATTCCTGTCCTTACTTACATCTTTAACTTTTCTTTATCATCTAACACATTTCCTAATGCGTGGCAGCATGCACATGTTATTCCTATACCTAAAATTAATAATCCTTCCTTATTCTCACACTATCGGCCTATTAGCATTCTACCTTTTCTTTCTAAAGTTCTTGAACGCATTGTTTTCACACAGCTTAATG
This sequence comes from Euphydryas editha, assembly GCA_036937285.1. Lineage (NCBI taxonomy): Eukaryota > Metazoa > Arthropoda > Insecta > Lepidoptera > Nymphalidae > Euphydryas > Euphydryas editha. The sequence goes on along the minus strand of JAUPFZ010000013.1, from coordinate 3,442,385 downwards.
TCTTTCTCTTAAAAAATCGTATTCTTAGTCCATATCAGTCAGGCTTTAGAACGGGACATAGCACTGTTACTGCTCTCGTTAAAGTTTGCGATGACATACGCTTTAATATGGACAACAAGTTGCTTACGATAGCGGTATTACTAGATTTTAGTAATGCATTTAATTCTGTCGACCATGATATTCTGTTAGCTCTCCTACGATCTATAGGCTTATCTGCTAATACTATTTCTCGGTTCAGCAGCTACCTTCGTAATCGTCAGCAACGCATAGTAGCCAACGATACACTCTCTTCCTATGTTCACCTCTCTAGTGGCCTTCCTCAAGGTGGCGTCCTCTCACCACTACTTTTTTCGATTTTTATAGACTCAATTCCACCCCTCCTTTCTTCGTATCATCTCTATGCTGACGATTTACAATTATATGTTTCCACTCCAGCGAACGATATCGCTGGAGCTATCAATAAAATTAATGTGGATCTTAGTTGTATCTCCAACTGGTGTAAATCTTATGGTCTATGTTTGAATGCTGCGAAATCCCAGGTTACTATCATAGGAAGTCCGGGACAAATTTGTAAAGTTGATTTTAAAACTTTACCTCCAATAACTCTTAATTCCTCCATCTTAAACGTAACAACTTGTGTTAAAAATCTAGGTCTCCTAATTGATAATTCTCTTTCTTGGTCCCCTCAAATTACGGAGATAAGCCGCAAGCTGTTTGCCTCGATAGGAAGCCTGAAACGTTGGAAAAACCTTCTCCCTCTTAAAGTTAAAATATCTTTGGCGCACGCTCTTCTCTTGCCTATTTTGGACTACGCGGACTCCTGTTTCACTGATTTAACTGAAGAAAAGCTAGATAAGCTGGAGCGATTGCAAAATATGTGCATTCGTTTTATATTCGGCTTACGCAAATTTGACCATGTCTCCTCCTTTCGGGCTCGTCTGAGGTGGCTTCCTATCAGATATCGTCGAAACCTCCACACGCTAGTCCTGTTATACTCTATTTTATACAATCCCTATTCCCCTTCCTATCTAAAAGAGCGTTTCTGTTTTCTAGGTACAGACACTTCTAGTCATTTAGAACTTCGGTCTCGTTCTGACAATCGTCTTAAGTTGCCAACCTGTCATACCCGCTACTTTAGCAATTCCTTTACGGTTAAAGCTGTCAATCTTTGGAATTCACAGCCATTTGCTATTCGTCATTCTGAATCAATTGCTATTTTTAAATGTCGCTTGTTTAAGTATTACTTAGCAAGAGTGGAAGAAGAATAATAATTGTTTCTATAATAGTGACTGATTAATTATTAATTATTTGTATTTTAAATATATTTGTTGTATATGTGTAGATATGTGTATGTATGTATTTTATTACTATGTACTCAGTACAAAATATGCATGTATTTATAATGTATATGTATATCATATTATTAAAGTGCTAGTCCTAGTATCATTATTATTATTTAGCAAACACCTAGGTTTAGGGACCTAAATTTGCACTACCCAAGTCTGATAAGAAACCTACTTTCATTAAAGGTTGTCTGGTAGAGATTGCTGATAGCAATAAGACCGCCTTTGCACACTTAAATTGTGAATATCTTGTACTGTCATTATGTAATATCCACTGTAAATTTAGTGACTGCAATAAAGTATTTATCTATCTATCTATCTATATTTTCTTTTTTTTAATATCTACTCTTTCTACGCTTCCAACCGGCTGATTTATCATAACACATTTATTTATATACTTTTATAAGTTAAGGGGGTTAATACCTCTCTCATATTTTTTATTTCATTCATATATTATTTCAATTCAAACTGCTATCCGTTTCATCTCTAATTATTATTTATCGATGATACAGCTAATGGTCAATAGAAACAATTTTTAATTTTCTTTTCATTCATTATCCCACTACTTTAACAAAATAATATTACATAATTTTTTACACAATTCGCAATCTATCAATTTTCCTACAATTAAGCATAAATCATTATCTTATATTTTATTTATATATTTTTTTCATACACCGTTATATTCTTTTTACAATCAAATAGTTTGTCTTCAAAATATTTATAATTCATAAAACAATTTGTTTATTTACTTTTAAAATTCGGACTTGAAAACATTGATTTTTTTTAATTACATGAAAGTGTAGTAACGTAAAGCGATATTAATACTTTATTTTAAATTTTATTAACAATGGAAATTTACTAACATCAGGTTGAAATAAGATTTAGAGATTCATATAATTAGTGTAAGAATAACTTGCCATATACGTAAAAGTCTTGCGTAAAAGTTACAAAAAAAAAAATACATTATAATTTTTTTTACGAAATCATATTTCGCGCCATTTAGAAAATTTATATAGCCTATGTCACTACTACAATTTAGACAAATCCAACGACATCTCATATGTCAAAAACCGTCCAGCCGTTTTGGCTGTAGGGTGTGCCAAAGAAATGGACATACATACATACACTCGAAAAACATAACCCTCCTTCTGTCGCAGTCGGGTAAAAAAGTCCGTGTCGGCATATATCTATCTCTTAAGGTTGACTCATTATTATAGTAAAAGTCAAGTTTGTTCTAAAATAATGTTATTTGCGAAGGTGGTTTTATAGACATGATATAAATCATTATCCAAATAAATAGGTTACTCATCAAAAATATTTCTTTTTGAAATGAATATCTTAGAAGATATCATAGTTTTAAAATAACAACGAAATAATAATAACAAAAATTGAAAAGTTGATTTTATTGCATTATTATTAGCCAGGCATATGAATCCTTACGAATCATATACACTCAAATCTCTCACAAAAACTCACATCAACGAGGAAACTTTATGAAGACAAACTTTGTATTTTATAGCATTTAATTTGGACCCATAATTTAGAAGATAATGTAAAATCAAATGAAACTATTACGCACAGCACAAACATATTATTATGTACCATGTACGTTTTTCTCAAATTAAAGCGGGTATAACCGCGAGGCACAGCAAGTCATAAATAAAATGGGTGCACTGTTTTTCATAAAATTATGTGAATTTTTAACGACTCAACGCACCAAGTCCAACCTCATTTCTGTGTTTTTGTTTATAGGTATTTTAACTTGTCTAGGCTTATGCATTAGATATGAGTAATTATTACATACTGATGAAATATGAATCATATTTTCTGGAACTGGTTATTTAAATAAAAAAAGGCTCCTAATAAAAGTTTTTCTCTCAAAAGAAAAATGAAACTTGAAAAAAAAAGTCGGTCTGGAGACATCTGGACTCGAACCCAGGTTTTCTGATTTAGAATCTGCCCGATTCCCACCTGAGCTATAAACTTGTAAATGACAGCGAAATTTGCCTTCGTATTGTAATGATATTTTTTAATTGTCTGAAAACACGGATAAAACGACATTTTCTAAAATTGAATCTTAGCTAGATCGATTTATCGTCCCCCTAAACCCCATGCATACTAAATTTCATAAAAATCGTTGGAGCCATTTCCGAGATTCAGTTTATATAATTATAAATATACAAGAATTGCTCATATTATAGTAATATATATTAGTATTCCTTAATAAATATAAATAAACTTTCTATCTTCTATATCCATTTTCACGTCTAACTAATATTTACTAATTATTAAAAATAAGGATTTTATTTTAATTTAAACAAAAAACAAATGACATGATGGATTAAAAAAATGACATGTTAAGATTCGTGTCAATAGGGAAGAGGCGAATATAATATTTATGAATATTTTGTCATAAAAACGCTAAAAACAACAGGTCATTACAAACATTTTCATTTACTTCATGTTGAGTTTTAACAAAAGTTACGAATTTAAAGTAAATTGATACAGAACATAATTTAAAACATCAATAGGAGTAGTGGCATCACTCGTGTTTGACAACTAACTTGAGGTTACGGGTTCAGGTTTATTTGAGGCTAGGTTTTGAAACTCAGCGACGAATAAGTAACGACAAACATGAGTGATGTTATCGGAACTGTAGGGGAGAGTTGGATATTACCGAGCCTCTCAGAACATGGACCTATAATTCGGAGAAGGTTCGATATATATATTTCAAAAATGCAGTAAATAGTACAGAATTTATTTAGCTACGCATACATCACGGCAAAATATTTCAAAAAATAAACAAAAATTAATTATTGCAAAATAATAAAAAAACGGGAAAGCGTGGTATTATCAGACTGGTCTGATAATATCGTGCCCATAATAATTTCGTGAATTTCTATCAGTAAACTTAGAATTAAAAAAAAAAATGCAACGTTGAATAAACTCGTTCGTAGAAAAAGAAGCATAGACTCCTTTCTATACCTAGATATAATTATTATTTTACGACTAGATTAATTATCATAACCATATCGGCCATTGGATGTCCACTGCTGAACGTAGGCCTTCCCCCATCGACTCCGGTTCCAAGCAGCCTCCATCCAACGACTTCCGGCGACTCTCTTCAAGTCGTCTGTTCATCTCGTGGATGGCCGTCCGACACTGTGCTTGCCGGTACGTGGTCTTCACTCGTACACGCCCTGGGCGCGGAATTGACAAACTCTGTTATTTCCTTTTTTAACATCAAAATAATACAGTCAAGTTAATTGTGTATTCAAATCAATCTAGTCATTAATTCTATAATATGTTAGGATTAAAATAAAAGTAATCAATGTGTTACAATACAAATATAGAATAGCTTACCTCTTGTCAAAAATGCCCGCGAAATTATAAGGAACGAGGGTAAAAACTTGTAAGACACGATGTGTCTTAATCACTGCTCCGAGTAAATTAACGTCGTGCACGGGGAGGGGTAGACGACTCGGGCTGTGATCTTTAAGGACTGGATAGCGCAATTAGCGTTTAGTTTTTGAAATATGCTAGGGCGCGGAATTATCAAACGCGCGGTATTATCCAACTCTCCCCTATGTCCTTTTTCGTGCGCAAATACTGTCAGTTTAAAATTGCATTTTTTGGTATTAATTTTTTTTTCTTTTTTTAGAGTTTACTTCTAAAGAACCGATTTTAATATAAGGCCATCAGTATGAAAAGAATATGAGGAGTAAAAATCGTCAATCGCGGTAGGTAGGTACTTTTTTGCGCAACCTATTTTCACTTTTAAGTCGTGAGTATTAAGACGTATAGTCCGCGCGCGAGAGCACGCGATTCCCGCGGTTGAAGAAAGGGCGGGTGTGCGCCGCGGGCCGCGCCCGACCGTCGTCGGGTCATTCCCCGCACTCTCTCACTACTAGAGTGACGACCTTGACTTGAGGCCACGCTAATCGAGTTTTTTTATGTTAAGGACTCTTAATCCATTTATTAATTTTTGACTTTATTTAATATATATTTTTTAATAACTAAGTGTAAAAATCACAATTAGTTCAGATGAATCTGACATTGAACTTACCGAAGACGAGATTATTCGTTATTAATTTGATGTTGCAGCTACATACATTAATAACGGACAATTTATTGCCGCAGAAATCTAAAAGGTGATTTTTGCGGTAAAAACTGTAAAATAGGCGATAAGTGTTATTCTGTGTCACATACAATTTTTTTTATTTAATGTAAATGACCAGAGGGGTCATCATCGGCCACTTAGGAGACAAATCGATATATTTCTATCATTAGTACGTATTCTCATGCGTAAATATGTAGTTTAAAAAAAATAAAGTTTATATTAAACATACTTTTAGGTAAAAATTTATTTTGTACTGTACTGTAATGTACTGTGTCAACCTATAAACGACCCACTGCTGAGCAAAGGCCTCTTCTCTTAGAATACTTAGAGCTTCATCCATCACGCTGCTTCACTGCGGGTTGGCGGATAATTTAACTACCATGAGTAAAGATAGTTATCAGGGTCTGTGATAACAATCGTGGTAGGGAGACCCACAAGGAAATACACCCAGGCCGCAAACAAATATTTGTACAAATACAAATATCTATCCCGAGCGGGAATCTAACCCGTACCTCATATGTACAATTCGGGTTCGATACCTCGTAATACTATTTTTTTTTCAATTTATAAAAGATAATACTTTCATCGAGAATGAATTGGCACCATTAATAATATCTCATATTACTTGTTATCACTTGTTTGGGAAATTTGTAGTTTTTTTACCTTCATTAAAAATTGAATAGTGGAATAAATAATATAAATAATAATATTAATATATAATAATACATGGGCTTATAAAACATTATAATATATTAATAGTGGAATAAATAATAACAATAATATATAGGCTTAAAATTAATATAATAGGCTAGTTGACTAAATTTCAATAACTGCTTAATACTTTAGCTTATTATGCATTTTATGGAAAAAAAAATTTATTTATTTTTAATCGAGCATTTACATTTTAAATTTCGCGTTTTAAAAAACCAATTTAAATTAGGGTCTAAAACGCACAAAACTATCATGGCGTCTTGAATGACGTCACGCCACGGCGTGAAACAAAATAAAGAGCGATCGTGTCTTCGTATATTTTAGTTTGTTTTTATCGTTTAAAAATGAATTCCTCATATTATAAGTACTGTATAGTGTCCCAGTGTAATAGCACGACGATAAAAACCCCAGACAAGTTATTTATATAATTATGTTCCAAACAATAAAGAAATACGGAAAAAGTGGCTAAATTTTGCAAGAAGAGAAGATGCTCATACTTTATCAACGGTTTCATGAATGTATTTTTGATGTATTTTTGTGAAGATCATTTTGATGTAAGTGTTTTACATAACACAGTCTATTACTTAATTTTAGCAAACTAGATGTTTTGTGGAATCCGTAACGTTTTATTTTAGTTTTCTAATTAATGTTACAAACATACTCTTTTTATTATTCTAGTTGGCAAATGATATGATTAATTATATGGAGTATCATATTAAGGGAACAGTATCACAAGTGCATAGGAAACCAAGTTGTATGCCAAGTAAATTTGGATGTCAAGAAGACGGAAGAAAACGAACATGCAGCTGGACAGAACGACCATATATATTAAAAAAACAAAGAAAGATGATAATAGCAGAGTGTCTGAATGAATTGAAAGAAAGTTGTACTTCATGTTCTTCTCTTATAGATACTTCTGATAAAAGTTCAAGTATGTATAATATTAAACAACATAACGACCTAAATTATTTAAAGTTTGAAATGGCAAATACCCAGTTATTACTATAATAAAGCTATTTTGTTGTATTTCTTTTTCAGATATTGAAACAGTTGGGAGGTAATGAGCCAGAAATGTTATGTCAACAGTCAAGAGATAAATCTGTTCAAGTATTTATAACTAACAAATTCAGAAGTAAGGCTGTGCAGACCAATGTGAAATTGATTGATTAGGCATTATCACCTTTGAAACATTCTGTAACATCCATGTCCACATCCCCATTAAAAAATGTAACCGTTACAAAATTAAGTCCTTCTGTATGTGGTATAAGCAAAATTGCAAAAAATATATTTATTGAAGAACATTCAGACAGTGATATTTCTTTATATGTATATACCATATGTAGCTTCCAATAGTCCCTCACTATCACGGCTACAAGTTAAATTATCTTCTGATTGTAGTGAATTAGTCGAAGAAGACAAAAAAAAATAGAACCAACAAAGGCCATGTTGAATACAATTAAAAAAAAATTAACAATTATTATCAATCCAGTATTACACCAGTAAGACCTCCCAAGTGTTGAAAAAGGAAAATGAGTAAAACTGAAGCGAAGGTAACTAAACAGATTGCCAGCTTGAGGATTCATAATTATAGAGAGTTATAAGGCGCTTACATGAATTTTATTTGCTTAGACCACATGCATGTATTAATTTCAAATTTGTAAAAATTCTTGACGAGATAATAATCTTAGCATGTGCATTAATTAATTTGCAAGATTCTTTAATAAAATAAAACTAAGGAAAACTGCAAGATTGTCTTTTTATTTCAAGTATGTTATAGTTTTACATTTTGATATAATAATGGATATACATTAATTTTCCAAAAGTTTAATAGTTTATCAATATTAATTTCTAATTTGTAAAAATTCTTGGCCAGATAATAATCATAGCATGTGCATTAATTAATTTGCAAGATTCTTTAATAAAATAAAACTAAGGAAAAGTGCAAGATTGTTTTTTTATTTCAAATATGTTATAGTTTTACACTTTGATATAATAATGGGTATACATTAATAATTTTCCAAAAGTTTAATAGTTTATCAATATTAATTTCAAATTTGTAAAAATTCTTGACAAGATAATAATCATAGCATGTGCATTAATTAATTTGCAAGATTCTTTAATAAAATAAAACTAAGGAAAAGTGCAAGATTGTTTTTTTATTTCAAATATGTTAGTTTTACACTTTGATATAATAATGGGTATACATTAATAATTTTCCAAAAGTTTAATAGTTTATCAATATTAATTTCAAATTTGTAAAAAATTTTGACAAGATAATAATCATAGCATGTGCATTAATTAATTTGCAAGATTCTTTAATAAAATAAAACTACGTTTAAGATTGTTTTTTTTTTTCAAATATGTTATAGTTTTACACTTTGATATAATAATGGGTATATATTAATTTTCCAAAAGTTTAATAGTTTATCAATCAAATTCTCAACATACTCAATATCAAATGGCACATTTAAAATCTCCACTTTTTAATTCACACTATAATCATGGTCCACTATACAAAATAAACAATTTTCTTTCCTGTTAAATACATTTGAAGCTGCATTTGGGCACAATATTTTTCTGCAACTTTTCCATTTTTTATGTAATTTTTAAATGTGTTGGCATTAAATATTTTAGGCTACTACCAACTCTAGACAGTTTTGATTTTCTCCAATAACATTCCACCGAACTGCATGATGGTTCCTTACTTCTGCGATGAACCCACATAAGGCAAGCTATTGCTTGTTTACATGCCTTGTGAAGGTACGCAGTCTTGACATCGAACGGAGATAATAATATTATCTTCATCAACAACCAGTGTGCATCCATATAAATTTACGTGAACTCTGTGTTCAGGACACATTTTACACTTAACAGTACAAAATTTATCGTCACGCTTAAGATGGACCTATCTTATGGCGTCATCTCCATATGAAGCTCGCGAAAACCTGAAATTATACAAGTTTGTTACTATTTTGTATTTTTTTATACTTTGTAAATATAACCTCAAAATCAGTAGGTATCAATTATCTTGCAAAATATACGTCAAAATATTAAGTTATTGTGTACCGAACTGAAATATGACATAGCATTTAAGCTTATAATTAATATTTTGTACTTATGTTTACTTACAAGGAAGTTTTAACATTGCGAAATTCAGATGAGCAGAAGTCACTGTTCTACTCGAAAAAATTGCCAAGCATAACGGCATCGATTCTGGGCAAATTATTACTGTTTGCTTTGCTAAATCCAGATTCCATGGTGAATTCTTTCAAATTATAACTTGCAAAAACTTGAAATTAGTTGTTAAAAACCAAATTTTATTAAGAACGAAAGAGTATCTAATTATAACCTGTAGCGATAATCGAAATGTCAATGACACGCAAGATTGGTGTTTCACACGGCGTGACGTAATGTTTTCTGATTGGTGTTCACTGGCACGTGACTAAAGGTTATATTTTACGAAATTTATTTTTTTTAAATATTATTAATCTTTCACGATTTTAACAATTAAAATTGTTTGTTATTTTCTCCATAATATAATTAATCATTATAAGCCCCTATCCATTATATTTGCTCTTAGGCTTGTGTCCAACAAGCCTATTATAGTTTATAGTTATCGCTTTTTTACGTAATGTTATAATTATTATGTAACGAAATGTGTAGTGGTTATAGTACGAGATTTTTATAAAACTAAGGGTTAAACTAGGTTCAAATCCTCTTTGAATTTGTATTGTGTGATTTATTTATTTTTTTTTTCTCTTTTCTTTTCTGTACTTTTGTTTCTTATAGTAAATTCTTTTCCATTTATTTATAAATTCTAGCTTACTTAAAATTAATTTACTTACTTAATGTTAAAAGAAAATAAATATGTAAATAAAAATTTAGAATTAATAGGGAGACCAATTACGAATTACAAATAACTTTTAAATTTTTTGTAAATAATATATTTGAAGTTTTGTCCTATATATTTAGAAAGGCAAAAATTGTTAATATTATATATAATGATTACTATTAATTTTATAATTGACACTAGCTTCTCGAAGCGGTTTCACTTTAAGTCACATGTAATAAAATGTATAATAATACATATATAGGCTTATAATATATGTATATAATATTAATAGTGGCATAAATAACATAGAAGAACATAGCGGTTACGGCGGTACCGGCCGGGGGGCCGGTGGCGCGTGCCTATAAATAGCGAAAAATCATGTCTGTATTGTCTAATGACAAAAAAATGTGTACGTTGTATATAAAGACATATTGTAGTATATTTAGTATCAGCATTGCACTCGTGCGGAATCGGGGCGGGTCACTAGTTCCTTAATAAATAAATAAACTTTCTATCTTCCATATCCATTTTCATGTCTAACTAATATTTACTAATTATTTTTATAGAAGAAAACGTAAAAAATAAGGATTTTATTTTAATTTCAACAAAAAACAAATGACATGATTGATTTAAAAAAATGAGATGTCGTTAATATTAGTGTAAATAGGGAAAATACGAATATAATATTTATGAATATTTTGTGATAAAAATGTTAAAAATAAAATATATATAAAAGACAGGTCATTGCAAAGTTTTATTTAATTAACTTTATGTTTATTTTTAACAAAAATTACGAATTTAAAGTAAATCGATACGAAACGTACTTTAAAACATCAATAGGTCACTCTTGTTTGACAACTAACTTGAGGTTTATTTTAACTTAGGTTTTGAAAGTCAGCGTCGAATAAGTATGACCGACCATTGAAAAACATGAATGACTTCATCGGAACTGTAATATGTCCTTTTTTGCCCGCAAATGTCGACTGTCAATTCGAAATCTCATTTTTTGGAATAAATTATAGTGTCTTAATTTTTTTTTTAATCTAAGGTAAGTGACCCCTCTTTCGGTGACTAACAATAAGGCGAAAAATCGATATATTTCTATAATAAGTATTATATATAAGTACGTATTCTTATGCGTAAATAGTTTAAAAAAAAAGTTAAATTATTAAAGTTTATATGATATAACATACTTTTAAGTAAAAACTCATTTTGTACTGTACTGTACTGTATCAGCATGTAAATAACCTACTGCTGAGCGAAGGACTCTTTTCTATAATTATAGAAGAAGGGTTAGAGCTTAATCCACCACGCTACTCCATTGCGGGTTGGCGGATAATTTCCCTACCATGAGTAACGATCATTATCAGGTGTCTATGATATCAACCGGGACCGACGGCCCACAAAAAACATATACCCAAACCAGAAACAAATATTAGTATGAACACAAATATCTGTTCTGAGCGGGAGTCAAACCCGCGACCAGCTGGCGCGCGGCTTTGAGGCGACTACTCGCACCACAAGACCAGAACGGTCAATTTTTTAATGATATAATTGTGTCAATTTTTTATTAATAATTTTTTTTCGATGATTAACTTAAATTTTTAAATTTTCAAAAACAAAATTTATGAATAAGAAACTGATAAATAATTTTTTTTTTAATTTTTCAAACATAGATTTCTTAAGTTTTTCAAGAATTGCTCCAAGAAAGGAAAAAAATCTTAAAGGAGATGGGGATTAGTGGGACAAAATTTAATACGTATAATTAGAGATATGGTTTAAACAATTGGTCATATTTTCTTTTGTTTTAAAATATAAAAAACCATCTCAATTCTGAATCTGCAAGCGGAGAAAAATGAGAAAGATATTTTTCATCACATTAATTGGGTATCGATTCGATTACAGAATAAAAAAAAGGTTAGTACTAGTAAATTAACTCAAACTATTTAGATGCACAATTAAAGTTGTAAACAATAAAGTTCATTGGAATAAAGTAATATTAATAGCGAAACCATCAATTAGTATTTGATAAATCAAAATGATTATCGATTTTGTATTGATTTAAAATAAGTCATATTATATCATAATTTTAGTGACAGCTTTGACAGCTGACTGACATTGATAGTATTGATACTAGCCGTTTATTTTTTACCTACTTTTCCTGTATGACATTTGAATAATAACATAAATAATATTAATTGATTAATATTATATGTTTGTGTTAGCTTGATCTTTTTGACAGATGTAAATTTTTCTGATCGACATAACTTTGCAATGACGAACATATTATTTTCTTAATTTAAATGATTTTAAAAATTGTAAAAATATTAAAAAAATACATGTAACACAAAAGTCCCTAAAGATTCAATCGTCGTCCGAAAATTTTAAGACTTTTCGTTGCTTCAAAGTAAAGTTTAAATAGGAACACTGAAAATAATAGACGTTTGTACAATGTTATAAGGGTCGAAACAAAGATCCGTCCGACTGATTTATATAATTATTTTTTTTTTAATTTTAAATCTGAGATAACTTCTAAAGTATTTTATATAATTTTAATGAAATAAGGTAAAGAAAAGTTTTGATCTACATTAAATTTCCAAGATAACTAATATATTTATTTGGATAAAGATCATTCATTAGGAGAAATTAGCTTTGCAAATAAAGTAATATTTTTAAATTAATTACTTAAAGATAAAAATTATTACTGTGAGTAAACCTTAGGACATAGAAGAAAACGTAAAAAATAAGGATTTTATTTTAATTAATTATAGATATATTATTTATATAATAGATATATTATTATATATTTTATTTTGAATAATTATAGATATATGCTATCGCGGATTTTTTGTAGGCCTTTTTATGATATACAATTCCGTAGTACAATATTTTGATGTATCTCATACGGTTTAATCAGCGTTGGAAAAATCGTTTTTTTTTATCGGTTTCGTCACAAAACATGGAAATTTCTCTATTACTCTATTATACAAATACTTTATTAGAATGTTTTGTATGTATGTGTAAACCTTCGGGAATAAATGTTCTAAATAACAGTGATAACTGCATCAAAATCCGTTGTGCGGTTTAAACGAAGAAATATCATGAACAGAGAGAGACTTTGTTTTGTAATATGTAGTGATTTCGACGTATATTAATTAGTTTTTCATTTTGTAAATTTTATTTATAAGGTGCCTGATACAGGTGATAGCTAGGCCGATAGACAGAATATCAGGAATTGAAGTTATTCTCATTCATTATTATATTTAATTTATAAAAAAAAATTATTACACATTTTTTTAAAGTTAAATGTATAAAGTTATTAAGTTTCGTTTCATTATGTCACTACGCATAAAATACAAATAATAAAATCAAATCACCACGCAAGTAAAACTTTAACAAAGAGTATAATAATATTTTTATTCGTCCGCCATGTTAGTGAAAATAAATATGATATTAGACATTAAAATAAACCGTTCGCGTCGTCGCGACCTTGCCGCGCGCAGCTCGCAGTGCATAAGAGCGGCAACGTCGCATTTCGCTCCAAACGCGACCTTGTCGTTCGAACCATGAATGAACCAATGAACGAGACGCGCATGAACGAGACGCATGATGCGTCATCGTCTCGTTCATGCGCGTACAACACAACATATTTTACAGTGGACTCACTAGTATCGGCGCTCCTTACGATGATATACGAGCAAAACGTATATTGAAATTCAGCGCCTCTAGCGACTTTTCGGTGAACTAGCAATATACTCGTTCAGTTACTCCGGAAGAAAAATTACGTCAAAACGATTTTTTAAATATAGGCACCTGAGGCTTATAGGTATCGTTTGGCGCCAATCTGGGGTTGAAATAATACTGCGTCCGATATACGGGCGCCGTAAGTCGGTGGACGCACTATTACTATGCAGATTTTTGACCGTTGGCGCAAAATGAGTTGCAGGATGTATATATATATATATATATATATATATATATATATATATATATATATATATATATGTATATATATACTAGCGGCCCGCCCCGGCTTCGCACGGGTATTTAACTAAAATTTTAAAAATTATAAAAATAAATTTAATTTATACTTTAGCCTCAACAACACGTGGTAATTATGCTGTTAAAATGTAGCTTATATGACACGTTCGTAGATTTACCATAGCAGCGCCATCTATTGATTACTTACTCAACCCAGTCGAAAGGTATCGACATCTGTTAGAATCATTTGGAGTTAACAGATAATTGTGACTGTCAAATAATAACAGACAAATAATTAGCAATAAATTAAAATTGCGACTATAATTTGAGATTTAAACTATCCTATCTCTCAAGTTGGATCGAACTGCACATGGTGTGCGAATTTTATTATAATCGGTTAAGTGGTTTAGGAGTCCATTGAGGACAAACATTGTGACACAAGATTTATATATATTAGATATATATATATAAAGTCGTGTTAGTTACACCGTTTATAACTCGAGAACGAGTGGTACGATTTTTATGTTTTTGGATTTGTCTTCGTCGGGAATAATACTTATTAAGATATGGTATTCATCAATGAGAAAATAATTAATAAAAAAAAGACAGTTCAAATGTTTCATCCATACTATCTATATATATATATATATATATATATATATATATATATATATATATATATATATATATATATATAAATCACGAAAGATATTTTGCGTCCTTTTTTGAAACCGACTCACGGCGTCCATCACTACCACTGGCTTTATTACAAAAGTGTCTGCGTATATTGATTTCTATTCCGCATTCTATATTCCTGCTCAACTTATATTTTTAAAAAGTTTAAAATTGTGGATATTCGCTCTTCAGTTATTACAGGGTACTAATGTCGTCCTTAACTTTTGCACTTCCCTGCGTATAATTTTCGTATACCACAACACTGTTAGTCTTTCTACACGTATACCAATCGCGAGGAGTAGCACGTCCTCTTATTCATGAGACGTTGCCGCTTTGTGCATGCACGCGTTCTGTTAGACTCATTTGGAAATATTTCAATTGCAACTACAAGATGTCTAAGTGGTCAGCGTACAATGTTCTCGTACGGCCGACTCGGGTTCAATACCTCGCGATGAATTATTATTTTATTTTATTTTTCTATCAATCTATAAAGTGACTGTTATTGATAATTGAATTTTGAATTAAAGAAAATAATTTTTAACTGAATGAACACAGACTTAAGGAAAGAAAACTCAAAAAGCAGAGAGGCAACGGGGTGAGATTTCAAACAATGGACACGGGTCAAAGCAAAGAAAAAAAAACAGATATGAAATTACAAAAATGTTTTGTTACTAAGACAAAACTTCAACTAGATTATTTACAAAAAAATAAAAAGTTATTTGTAATTCGTAATTCGTCTCCCTATTCATTCTAAATATTTATTTTATTTTACCATTAAGTAAAATAATTTTAAGTAAGCTAGAATTTGAAAATAAATGAAAAAAAAATATCATTATAAGAAACATTACAATTTTAAAAATGTTAGCAATATTATGTTACTTTTATTTATTTCAATTTTTTTATTATTTAATAACCACTAGTTATCATACAAGAGATCAATATTAAGTTAGTTATACAAGAGACTATATTTAGTAAGTTAAATATTATAATACAGGTGTGATAAAGGTAATTTTTGATTTCTGTTTATCTTTGAAATCAATGTGATTACAAAATAATAGCAAATATCATGTTAGTTTTCTTTCTTTTTTTTACCCGACTGCGAGAGAAGGAGGGTTATGTTTTTCGAATGTATGTATGTATGTATGTATATATGTATGTGTATATGTATGTATGTATGTATGTCCATTTCGTTGGCACGCCCTACAGCCCAAACGGCTGGGCGGTTTTTGACATATGAGGTGTCGTTGGATTTGTCTAAATTGTAGTAGTGACATAGGCTATATAAATTTTCAAAATGGCGCCCGCAAATGGCAGAATGAGGTGGCCCCCCCCCCTTGAATTTTTTTTCTTACTGTAGCAATATGGGTATCAAATGAAAGCTAGTAAAATGTTTTATTCTTTTTAGTTTATAATAAGAGTATTTTACGCAGTCGGGTTTTTGATTTTTTAAATTAATTTAGTCTTATTATAAATAATAAACAACTAGTTATTATACAAGAGATCTATATTAAGTAAGTTAGATATTATATTATTATAGGCTGGGATGAAGGTAATTTTTGGTTCCTGTTTATCTTTGAAATGTGATTACAATATAAAAATATTAGCCATATTATGTTAATTTTATTTATTTCAAATTTTTTAATATTATATAACTTGTTAAAATACAAGAGATTTTTATTCAATTAGTTACATATATGGTATAAAGGCTGTGATGAGGGTAATTTATTTATTTACTTATTCGGGAAATATACAGTTTAGTTTTACAGAAGAAAAATAAGAAATTTCAATTTTACATAAATCAATCAAGTTTCAACAATTTACTAACACATTAGACACAAGCAATTAAATTTATTATTCAAAAAACAATGCATTAAAAATAAAACTCAATCAATAAATAAAAACTGTATAATTATATATATTACGATACAATTAATAGTAACATAAATTAATATTATATTACAATACATTATATAAGTTCTTTTTCAATATTAAAGAGGACACTGAAATATATCAGTATTATTAAATTAATATAATGTTTGGTTTTGATTCTTTGAAATAAATGTGATGACAATATAAAAATATTTTCATTCTTTACAAGTCTATATAAATATAATTTTACATTGTTTTTAATTAAACCTTAGTTAATATAATAACAGCATTTTTTAGTATTTGCATGATTATGTATTTAATCCAAATGGGATTAATATTTTATTATAAATACGAAAGTTTTTGAGGTGGTTTGTGACACAATCACACTTAAACAGCTGAATAGGATTTCAATAAAATTTTTGCATACATATAGAATAAGATCTTGATTAAAATATAGGATACTTTTTATAACACTGGGATATAGAGTATTTATTTATTTATATTCTGTCATGTCATTTCACTTTTCCAATAAGGAATGTACTTTAAACATACAAATGTTGAGAAGTATACCGGCTTACTTTAAATGTTTAAATGCTTTAATTACTTTATCTCGTCGATAATATTGAAAACGCTCTTCAAACGTCAAAATCACGTCAAAATTCGACAAAATTACATGTTAGCTACTGTAGACACATTATAATATGTCATAATTTATTTTTTCAATTGCTTATATTATTATTTTTATCTTTAAACTTTGTAGTACATTTTTATTAAAAACTTTGATTCATCACTAACACAAAATACTCTTGCATAATAATAAATAATACTCTATATTACTATATATTTGCAATTTGACAATAGAAGGGATGAAATAGTTTTAAATAGATTAAAAATAGGCCACTGTATTACGTCACACATATACATCTTATCAGTAAAATCCCGAAGAATAAATGCTCTAGATATGATAGTGAGCTGAACATAAAACATTTATTAATTGATTGTCCAATGTTAAAACAGAAAGAAGTAATGTTAATCTTCATAAGACATTAAAAGAGTGTCTAACCGATTATAAAAATACTGTAAAATTTTTAAGATTAACTAACTATTATACTTTAATTTAATTGCTATGAAATACTGTTAATATATTTTAGTCGCTAATGACCCTAGATGTTAAAAGCGACTTAAAATAAATAAATTAAAAAATATACTTTGGAGATTAAAATAAATGTTAAACTTTTAGTTTAATAAAAGGTACGTATTTTATAAATTATTTAATAAATATTAAAAATATAATGTAATGTTAACAATTTAATTTACATTTGTATTATTTAAAGACTAAGTATACATATTTGTTTAAATTTTTTTTATTTCACATTCTAGAATAAAGTTATTTTAATTAAATATTTTGATAAAGTATGATAATAGTAGTCGGTGAAATATTTAAATTATATCAAAATGACTATAAACTTAATAAGAATAATAACATTTATTGTTATTTTCATATATTTTTCAGCTATAAAATAAAATAAAAAGCCTTGCAGACAATTCACAAAATTAGCATAGCATCAATTATCGTGCTGTATCTTTTATAGAGAAGAAATATCAATACTTCTATGAAAGAGTTCTAGATAAAATTACTATTAATACAAAAAGAAAAAACTATATATTTTAATAAAATTTCTTAATTAGTTTTGTTTTATTTAATCTTCCAAAATATAAATATTCAATACATAAAATTATAATTATTAAATATGCGACTTAAATAAAACTGTTCTAGAGAACCAATATATTTAATTACACATACAGTGTTGCAAATTAGTTATGATTATTATTATACATATATATAAAATAATTATGATTTTTATTATTTGTTTTAGTTTTCCTAAACAAATTATTATTGTTGATTTTATTGCTTAAATGCTCATAATGAATAATATCTGAGTAGATACTAGAAAAAATAATTTTGTTTCTTTCTATATAGAATAAATATAATTGTACATATTTATTGAAAATAGGTTTTGAATTTACATACTTAGCTTTTAGTTTTCTCTCAATTACATACCCGATGTATTTGGAATGCTTGAATGATTTAAAGCTAATAATGCACTATTTATATACTATATAATACATATAACCATTTATCTCAGAAACGTTTTTTTAAGAACATTTTAGGACTTATGTTTTTTTTGTGAATTCGTGGTCTATGCATCATGTACACGCTGTGAACTCTCGTTGACCGCGAGACGCGCGACTAGCGGGCGACGCCGCGGGCGGAACGAAAAGTACAGAACGACTTATGTACCTTTTTACATCCTTCGGGTAGTAATGTGTGATTTAAATGAGACGTTTTGTTTGCTCCAAAGTTCGTTTATCAATCCTTTTTTATTTATTTATTAGAGTAACACAATTTATATTAGAAGGGAGGCTTACATACATAGGTACACTACACCTTCCACGGCATTTAAAAAAAAATTTGGTTTAATTTTTAAATATTTTTTTTACACTAAATTCTACATATTTCAATTTTACATAATAAGCATTACAATTAAAGTTTGGATGTTACAATGAATGTTTCGGTCAATGACGGATAAATATACCTATTAATTATATAGGTATTCAATTATTACAAAACCCTGGAGTTAATGCTACATAATTATTATATTAACTTATTATTACGATTTATTCTAAAGGAATAGAAAAATAAGAATATTATGATAAATTATTTACTTAACTTTAAACGATATACGAGTATATTTGCAAATAATATTTGCAACTTCTTCCAAAAATAAATGTCAATCCGGGAAAATAATTTTGTATAGGTTATTACTTTATACTTAAGGCGCTGTGCATAGTCAAATTAGGCTTCACAAAACAGTTTTTTAGCCAAATGTATACATTTTAGAAGAGCAAAAAAAATATATGTTAATCTTGATCATATTTATGGGAGGACCTTCGTCTTCAAAACACGATTCGGGTAAATTTTCTCGATAAAAAAAAATCATAAAATAACCATAAAAATTGAAATCGTAGCAATTGTAACTGTAATATTTATAAACAAATCTTTATGAAATTAATAACAGTGATGTAATAAATAATAATAAAGGGAACTGTTGTTTTTATTTATCGATTGAATTATGATATTTGTTAAAATTAATGTATTTCATGATATTTTACTCTAATGAAGTCGAATGATACGTGACGCCATCGCGGCATCTTTCCGCTTCTCTTTCATTTCTACGCGGAGCGACAGTGACCGCTGAGGCGCGCTGCTAAGAGGACCTGTGTTAGTTTGTTCCGCTCGCCGCTCAGAAAATAATTTTTTACGTACCCATTAGTTTGTTTATGAAAGCTTTTTATTATAATTATTTTATTTTGTATTTAATTTTTTGTAAATTGTGTTGTTGATATAAATTTTTGTTCGGTTTCGGTTCTAATTCATAAGTTGTGTAAATAAACAATTAGTTTTTTTCTAGCTGTAAGTTGGTATAAATTTTGTTTTATTTCGGTTTTAGTCATAAGTTGTGTAAATAAACAATCAGTGTATAAAAATGGCCAACAAGAAAAATAAACACATGATGGAAGTTGTAAAGTAAGTACCTATTATACCTTTTTATGCACACCTTATTTTTTTTTGTATAGATTTTATCAATGCATGCGTAATTTCAACGTAGAATTGCATAGCTCGATTGGTCTAGTGGTCTCGTGCGATCGAAACATTTTCTGCATCGGTGACTGATGCCTGGAGATATACAATATAAATATTTACAAACATTTTGATGATTTTTCTTATTTTTGAAATAAATGTTTTTTTTAATTATTGTTTTACGTTTGCCGGTTTTTTTTTTTTGTTTGAAAAAATGTTTCAGTAATTATTACTTTTGTTGATTTTCTTATTTTTGTAACAATTATAATGCAATTATTGTTTTTTCTTTATAGTAAAAAGAAACGGTTGGCGAGCAATTCCTCAGCAGATGAATCATCGGAGAAAACTTTTCATGAGTAAGCTTATTGGTGGTTACATTGTGTTACAGAATATTGTAGTTACTAGTAATGCGACAAGAGTTCATTGAACTCATCTTTGTGAACAACTTTTGAAAAAGAAACAGGTTATTCACCCGCGACAAAAAGGGGGAAGGCTGTTAGCAACACCCAGTAAAGCGAGTGCGGATTCAGCACAATCGGCCGTCTTGGTGTTCAATGAAACAGTCTTTACCATTGAAATTGATCGACTTGGAATTGTTATTATTTTGGTCGAATTTTGGAAGTACATGGACCTTCAAATATGATCCATGTACTTCCAAAAATGTGGCATGACGAACTACCTCCAGCTGAATTGTTCTGAATCACTGACAACAACAGTCCACCTCTCTGTCTGTCCACGCATTGTATTCTATAAAATATTACGTATTTTTACCCGACTGCGACAGAAGGAGGGTTATGTTTTTCGAGTGTATGTATGCATGTATGTATGTATGTATGTATGTATGTATGTATGTATGTATGTATGTATGTATGTACGTATGTACGTATGTACGTATGTACGTATGTAAGTATGTACGTATGTACGTATGTACGTATGTACGTATGTACGTATGTACGTATGTACGTATGTACGTATGTACGTATGTACGTATGTACGTATGTACGTATGTACGTATGTACGTATGTACGTATGTACGTATGTACGTATGTACGTATGTACGTATGTACGTATGTACGTATGTACGTATGTACGTATGTACGTATGTACGTATGTACGTATGTACGTATGTACGTATGTACGTATGTACGTATGTACGTATGTACGTATGTACGTATGTACGTATGTACGTATGCACGTATGTACGTATGCACGTATGCACGTATGCACGTATGCACGTATGCACGTATGCACGTATGCACGTATGCACGTATGCACGTATGCACGTATGCACGTATGCACGTATGCACGTACGCACGTACGCACGTACGCACGTACGCACGTACGCACGTACGCACGTATGCATGTATGCATGCATACATGCATGCATGCATGTATGTATGTATGTATGTATGTATGTATGTCCATTTCTTTGGCACGCCTTACAGCCCAAACGGCTGGACGGTTTTTGACATACGAGGTGTCGTTGGATTTGTCTAAATTGTAGTAGTAACATAGGCTATATAAATTTTCAAAATGGCGCCCGCAAATGGCGGAATGAGGGAGGGGGGGGGGGGGAGTTGAATTTTTTTTCTTACTTTAGCAATATGGGTATCAAATGAAAGCTAGTAAATTGTTTTATTCTTTTTAGTTTATAATAAGAGTATTTTACGCAGTCGGGTTTTTTGTTTTTTTTTTTAATTTCTTGTTATTTATTACAGAGAAATCACTGACGATGAGCTATTCGTTTTGAACCGTCGACCGACAGCTCCATGTAACACGTAGAGAAAAGTGCTTGTTTGCTGTGTGGAGTGGTGAAAACAAACCTTTAAAAACAGAGGTTATAAAAAAAGATGACGATTTTTGGGAAAAAAATATGAAGGAAAAGCTGGTGTCGTTTTACATGGACTGGCTTTTGCCTGAAATAGTCGATTCTCGGCGAGCTCGGGGGATGCCACTGAGAGAAAAAAAAAGAAATTAGTAGTCACATCAAGTCACGACAACGAAGAAAACGTCCCTTGTAGTAGACGACTAAATTTTGAAGAATTGTGACAGTGTAGCGACAACTATCTCGCCACATATGAACTGACGTATCCTACATCGCGTTATCGAAGTTTTCTAAGCGATTGAATATATATACAAGAACCCGACAACAAACGTTAAGTGGCGCGTAGCCCACCAGACGCAACCCCCGTCTGGTCGAAGGATCCTTCCTTTTCAATGGCAGCCTCTCCACTACGCCAAACTGGTGACCCCGAGCATGAACGTCAGCGCAGCCTTCGCAAATCTACGTCATCGTAACGTCATCATCACTTACTCAAGCTTTCGAGCAGCGAGTCATACAGCCAGCCAGCATCCACGGCTACTACGGGTATCCTAACCAAAAGCATGCAGCGGACGCGCATTCCTGGTCATCACCCACAGCCTTCGCAGCTACCTTGGCACAGCACACTGCACTTCGGCCAGTCAGCAAGCAGAGACGCACTTCTCTCCTGGTCGACGCAGCAGCCAGCCACTACGCAGCACTGCACCACCCCGACTCACTGGGGCATCACCGAAGACAGTTCCGACTCACCGTGAACTATGCGGCATCTGGTTCCGACTCACTGAAACATTCCACTGGCCCGGCAAGCATCACAAGATGTATGGACGACTCAACCTGCTATCGACCTCCGGTCTCGGAGGGGGAGTGATGTAGCGACAACTATCTCGCCACATATGAACTGACGTATCCTACATCGTGCTATCGAAGTTTTCTAAGCGATTGAATATATATACAAGAACCCGACAAAAAACGTTAAGTGGCGCGTAGCCCACCAGACGCAACCCCTGTCTGGTCGAAGGATCCTTCCTTTTCAATGGCAGCCTCTCACTACGCCAAAACAGTATTTTTTTCTTTCCACCATTTTTTTAATCTAAAATAATAAAATGAATATTAGCTAGTTTAAATTTTCATTATCATTCCTGTTCGTTCACCCGTCCGGCGTCCCCTTTCCTTCGTCACCCTGCGCATCCTTCTATCGCCACGTTGTATTCTTATATACCGTATTTCGTATTTCTTATATAACTACCTCCCTCATTTGGCCACCGAAAACTCACGAACCGTACAAAAGGCGACAGCGTTGCTGTCAATTCACGCCGGTATAATTATTTAAATAAAAAAACACAACAAAAATAAACTTTGTCATCTTGTTGAACAATTAAATTTTATCCTCCTGTACCCTACCAAAATAGGTATAAATTTTGCTCGCTCCTTAGAAGCTTTGTCGGCGGTCACTTTATTCACTTACTCATCATATTATTCGGTGCAGGATTATTTAGTTGATAAATAAATAAATATGTTTAACTCACACACAAGGTCGTCTGTTCCTAAGGTAGGCAACTTAATGCCTGTGTTTTAGGTAACAGCCGACTGATATACATTTTTTTAAATAAATATACCTACATATAAATGATACATATATAAATAAACATATATTACACCCAGACTCAGGGCGGGAATCGAACCCACAACCCTTGGAGCAGAAAACAGGGTCACTGCAAACTGCGCCAACGGGTAAGTCAAGTCAAGTCAGTTGATAAAGATGTGTGGACTTAGTGGCGCTGTATTTCATGCAAGATATTACTAATTTTGTACTAAAACACAGTTTATATATTATTTTCAAAAGAGTAACTGCGGAGTTTCTTGCCAATTCTTCTCTGCAGTTGTTCATAATGATGAGTACATACAATGACCTCCTTTTGTATCATTAGGTACTTAGGTACACTTATCAAGCTTGGTGGACGTTTTTATTTTATTTTTATTACATTACTTTTGATTCTAAAGAAAAATATAACTATAGAAATAAAAATAGTTGTTTTTATATAATATAATAACAATTTCCCATTAAATTATGTTAAAAATAATACAACAAAAATATGCACATTTTTTTTTAAAATAGCAATCCTTTATTATGTAGTTACATAATATTTAAAAAATAAGAAAACACATTCACGTGACTAGCGATATTACGCTATCAATTAATAAAATGGAAGTACGCATCGACGAAATACGCGCGGGGCACCCCGCAGTAGGCGGGACTACTCGTGCCGCACTTCATCTGCTTCACCCCCTCAAATACATAAAAGTCGTCTATTCACAGCGCCTTAAGTAGTTAGTGTACTATTTACTATTTAATTTGAATATTTATAAGGAGACACACGATAAGCGTGGATGTGAGACGCGAGCCGGAACCAGAGAGAGCGCTTAGCCCTCTATGTCCACAGACCCGAAAAACGCCGTTTGAACGTAGATAATAAGATTAAGAGACTATCTAAATGGAGTAAATCATAAACAATAGATATATAGAGCACCTTCCCCTCAAAATATATAACATATAACATATCAAAATAATATATCAAAATATTTTGTACTAACATATATAAAATTTATAAGAAAAAATTTTTTTTTTGGTTTGACAGTTCGCCCACTACGAGTGACATAATATTGATTATCTGTGCCGAGCCTATTACTATTGTCATTCTTTATATCAATATTTCCCTCCAAAATTTCATTCTCAAATGGTACATATTTATCTCTATAAAACTTATCAACATTACTGTATGACTTTCTTAAATGATAGCTATTTCGTCTAAATGGCCTCGTATTAGAGCCTCTACTAATGAGATATGACCTTGGCTCCTTACATTTTTTAACAACTACACCCTTCCTCCAGACCTTGTCCTTCTCAGTACAATAAACAATTTTATCACCAGGCTTATATCGAACCTCATTCTTTTTAGCACTCTTATCATGGTAGGCCTTAGTTACTGACTGCTTTAAAGATAATAATTTATGAATGTTTGTTACAATCCTAGGCTCAAGATAGGACATACATGATGGTACATTGGACCTAACATTCCTACTATTCAAGATTTGAGAGGGAGATACTGACAGACCTGATAAAGGACTATTATTATAACACATAAGATAATCTCTATAATCCCTGCCATCTTCAAGGGCTTTTTTTATAATATTTTTACTTATGTTTACTGCTTTCTCTGCTAAACCATTGCTGCGAGGATAATAAGGGCTACTAGTTATTAAATTTATATCTTTACATTTATAATATTCCAAGCAATCGAAAGACTTAAATGGATTATTGTCAGCAATTATTTCTACAGGATATCCAAACCTAGTAAATACTTCTTGCATACTATCAATTACAGATTTAGAATTTTTATTATTTAAAGGTCTAATTTCAAGCCAATGAGATAAATAGTCTATAATTATTAAATATGATTTACCTGCATACTCCATAATATCCATACCAACCTTGTAGTATCTATATTTAGGTATTTTATGAGGAAGCATGGGTTCGTGTACATTAGCAGATCTAAACTTTTCACAGGTGCGACACTTTGAAACAAAATTTTGAATATCATCAGATAACCCGGGCCAATAAAACAACTGCCTTGCCTTTGAAACACTTTTATTAATTCCAATGTGACCGTCATGTACAAGACCAATTACATAAGACTTAAGTTTCTGTGGAACAACAATTCTATTACAATAAAATAAAAATCCATCTTGAACATACAATTGTTCTTTTAATTTAGCATAATGTTTATATATATCTTTATTTAATTTAGAAGGCCAACCATGATAAAAGTAACTACATAATTTTGATAATACAGGATCATTATATGTTTCATTTCTGAAAATAGCTTTTCTCTCATCTGACATAGGTATATGCTTTGACACTGTATGTACTACTTGTAACATCTCATGATCATGTTCTGTATAATTTAAACAATTTCTAGATAACATATCAGCAAAATGAACTAATTTACCAGGAACATAATAAACATTTAAGTTATATATTAATAATTTTAACCTTAATCTTTTCAAACGAGGAGAACCAATTTTACTTATTTGTTTACACATTATTGAAACTATGGGTTTATGATCAGTTTGAATATCAATATGAGAGCCATATATATAGTTATGAAATTTTTTTGTACCAAAATGTATTGCTAGTAATTCTTTTTCTGTTTGTCCATAATTTAGTTCAAAATCATTCATAGTCCTAGACACACAAGCTATTAATTTCAAATTGCCTAAATCATCCCGTTGAAACATACAACAACCCAAGCCATTACTCGAAGCATCACACTGTAATATTATTTTCTTATTTGGATCAAAAGGACACAATGCTGGAGCACAGCTCACCTTTTCTTTCAACTTTTCAAAGGCCCTTTCATGCATAGGTAACCACATAAACTCAACATTTTTCTTTAAAAGTTTACAAAGAGGTGACATTAATTCAGCCATTTCAGGTACATATCTCCTAACATAATTGAAGGAACCAATGATACTCATTAATTGATCTCTATTAGTGGGTGATTTTAATTTTATTAAAGATTCTACTCTAGATTTATCAACAGACATGCCATGCTCATTGAAAATTTGACCAACATATTTTACTTCTTTTTGTTTATACTGAAATTTATTTTTATTAAACACAATACCTATCTCTTTAGCTTTATTAATTACTTCAATTAGTGCCCTATCATGATCCTCAGCAGAATTACCCATAACAAGTATGTCATCAGCCCATACTACAACATTATTAAATTTACTAAAATATGATTCTAATACATCTTGAAAGAGCTCAGGCGCATTCATGAGACCATAAGGTAATACTAGATATCTATAAACACCAAATGGAGTCGCAAAACAACACTTCCAAGATGACTCTTCGTCTAACGTTAAGTGATGAAAACCCTCTGATAAATCTAAAACTGAAAAAAACTTTTTACCTTTTAATTTAATAGCAAGTTGATCTAAAGTAGGCAATATTTTAGGTTTTTTTATAATATATTTATTAAGATCTGAAGGATCCAAACATAATCTAACATTTTTATTTGATTTTTCAACAATAACTATTCTGTTTATACAAGAATTTTCACTAATTTTGTCCACTTTAACTATTGAATTTCTATTTTCTAACCTATCTAGCTCACACTTTAACGGGTCTAGAAGACAATTAGGTATCCTAGAGGGTGGATGACATATTTGCTGGTCAAATGGCTTAGTAACAATTGTATATTTACCCGGTAGTTTCCCTACCCCTTGAAAAACACTTTGATGTTTCAATATAAATTTATCTTTTTCTATGTCAACACTAGACTCAATACTATTCACTCTTTTAATTAAGTTTAATGAAATACAGCCTGGAAGACCTAACAAGGTAGTTTTACACTTCACAATTACAAAATTTTCAAAACTTTTAGTATTTTTAAATTTACACATTAAGTTAACCATACCCAAGGGTTCAACAACATTACCATTAAAAGATTCTAACTTTATATTTGTTTTTAACAATTTAACATTTAACTTACTATTAATCTTTTGAAATATTTCTAACGGCATAATACTCACATCGGCACCGGTATCAAGCTTACACTTAACAGGCAGAGTCTCTATTATAATGTTTTCATACCAATCACTTTTATTCACACTAGACACCACTTTAGCCATATGACAATAAAGTTCTTCATCACACTTCTCGACCCGGTTTACCTTGCAGCTCACTGCAAAGTGGTTCTTAATACCACATTTGTTGCATCTCTGACCATAGGCTGGACACTTTCTGGGGCCATGGATAGTCTGACAACGCCTACACTTGAACTCCTCCTTGTTATTGGCATATCTGCTGCTTTTGTTGCTCCACCTGGTCTTGTTGTTATTGCTGCTTCGGTTGGTCATGCAGCCCTGGTTGGTCTTGCTGTTATTGCTGCCTCGGTTGTTCATGCAGCCCTGGTTGGTCTTGCTGCTCTGGTTCCGGCTGTAGTCAATATCTAGTGTGGGATTCATCTCCTTCACTTGAAGCTTGCTCTGTTCAGACGTTCTACAAAAATTTGAGGCTTTCTCCAACGTCAAGCCGTCAATACGAAGAAGACTTTCCTGTATACTTTTATCGGCGATCCCCTGTACAATTTTGTCTCTTAAAAGCTGATCTTCAATTGACTCGCCCTTACAATTCCGATAGTTACAATTTAATAATAACTGCTTACAATCTGTGAAAAAATTATCGAAGGCCTCGCCTTGTTTCTGTTTCCTTTCATTAAATTTATATCTTTCGAAAACTTCATTAACACGTGGACTCACATATTTTTCAATCGCCGCCATTACCGATTCGTAATTACTCGCTTTGTCTTCAGTTAAAGGCAAAGTTAACAAAACTCGAGCCGAATCAATGCCGATCATATTTCGTAGTAGCGCTAATTTGATTCTGTCACTGCTAACGTCTTGTTTTGTTGAAATTAAATAATCTTCAAACGATGCGCGCCATAATCGCCATTCTGACGCGGCGTTGGATGCTCGCAAGTCAAAGCTAGGCGGCAATTTCACCATTAATTTATCCATTTTGATACTTTTGAACAACTCTAATCTTCTTTAATACTTAATATTTTACTTTTAAACTCAAATACGGCTGCGCCATGTACTATTTACTATTTAATTTGAATATTTATAAGGAGACACACGATAAGCGTGGATGTGAGACGCGAGCCGGAACCAGAGAGAGCGCTTAGCCCTCTATGTCCACAGACCCGAAAAACGCCGTTTGAACGTAGATAATAAGATTAAGAGACTATCTAAATGGAGTAAATCATAAACAATAGATATATAGAGCAGTTAGTCTATAGTCAATTAATTAGTTATAGTCACAAATAGTTGTATAATTTTCAAATCAAATATTACAAATCATAACAACTTTATTATTATTACATCTCGAGAGTCTTTTATATATATTTCCTTTTACCATCTTAGACAAATCCCCGCCCCAGTACTCTAGTTCCTCTGAACATATTTTTCTTGAACTAGCGTTTGGAACAAAAAAATTACTACTTGGTGTTTTTTATAGCCCATCCGTTCTTATAGACTATTTTCAAAATTTCGAGAATCTTTTAGAATTATACAGCCCAACCGTTGATCACACAATTATCATGGGTGATTTCAACACGTGTCTTCTTAAAAATGACAGCCGTGCCAAACGACTTACTAACATCATAAGCAGCTCAAATCTCACATTACTGCCTTCTAATGCAACTCATTTCTTTCCAAATTGTTCTCCTTCTAAACTAGATTTAATGTTGGTGTCTTCTTCTGAGCTTGTGGATACGCATGGCCAATATCCAGCTGAGGCCTTTTCGTATCACGATCTTGTATACCTTTCATATAGGATGCGTCCACCTAAGGCCAAACCTACCATTACTATGCGTCGTAGCTTTAAGAATTTTGACAACGACAGCTTCTTGGAGGACCTAAATAATATCGATTGGGGTACGATTCAAAGTGCTCCCAACATGGACGACGAGTTAAATGTGTTTAATAGTCTTCTGACTGAGCTCTTTGATAAACACGCTCCTTTGCGTCCTGTCAAGCTTAAACACCTTCCAGCCCCCTGGTTAACGCAGGATATCAAGTCGTTAATGTTAAAACGCAATGCGGCAAAATCTAAGTTCAAACTCATACCATCTGAAAACAATCATAATAAATATAAAAAACTAAGGAATCTGTGTAGCAGGGCATGCAGGGACGCTCAGTCGAACTTTATTGATAATTCCATTAAAAACAATAGTGGCAGCGTGGCAGCATGCACATGTTATTCCTATACCTAAAATTAATAATCCTTCCTTATTCTCACACTATCGGCCTATTAGCATTCTACCTTTTCTTTCTAAAGTTCTTGAACGCATTGTTTTCACACAGCTTAATGTCTTTCTCTTAAAAAATCGTATTCTTAGTCCATATCAGTCAGGCTTTAGAACGGGACATAGCACTGTTACTGCTCTCGTTAAAGTTTGCGATGACATACGCTTTAATATGGACAACAAGTTGCTTACGATAGCGGTATTACTAGATTTTAGTAATGCATTTAATTCTGTCGACCATGATATTCTGTTAGCTCTCCTACGATCTATAGGCTTATCTGCTAATACTATTTCTCGGTTCAGCAGCTACCTTCGTAATCGTCAGCAACGCATAGTAGCCAACGATACACTCTCTTCCTATGTTCACCTCTCTAGTGGCCTTCCTCAAGGTGGCGTCCTCTCACCACTACTTTTTTCGATTTTTATAGACTCAATTCCACCCCTCCTTTCTTCGTATCATCTCTATGCTGACGATTTACAATTATATGTTTCCACTCCAGCGAACGATATCGCTGGAGCTATCAATAAAATTAATGTGGATCTTAGTTGTATCTCCAACTGGTGTAAATCTTATGGTCTATGTTTGAATGCTGCGAAAT
This sequence comes from Euphydryas editha, assembly GCA_036937285.1. Classification (NCBI taxonomy): domain Eukaryota; kingdom Metazoa; phylum Arthropoda; class Insecta; order Lepidoptera; family Nymphalidae; genus Euphydryas; species Euphydryas editha. Next base: position 3,411,913 of record JAUPFZ010000013.1, on the reverse strand, counting down.
CCCAGGTTACTATCATAGGAAGTCCGGGACAAATTTGTAAAGTTGATTTTAAAACTTTACCTCCAATAACTCTTAATTCCTCCATCTTAAACGTAACAACTTGTGTTAAAAATCTAGGTCTCCTAATTGATAATTCTCTTTCTTGGTCCCCTCAAATTACGGAGATAAGCCGCAAGCTGTTTGCCTCGATAGGAAGCCTGAAACGTTGGAAAAACCTTCTCCCTCTTAAAGTTAAAATATCTTTGGCGCACGCTCTTCTCTTGCCTATTTTGGACTACGCGGACTCCTGTTTCACTGATTTAACTGAAGAAAAGCTAGATAAGCTGGAGCGATTGCAAAATATGTGCATTCGTTTTATATTCGGCTTACGCAAATTTGACCATGTCTCCTCCTTTCGGGCTCGTCTGAGGTGGCTTCCTATCAGATATCGTCGAAACCTCCACACGCTAGTCCTGTTATACTCTATTTTATACAATCCCTATTCCCCTTCCTATCTAAAAGAGCGTTTCTGTTTTCTAGGTACAGACACTTCTAGTCATTTAGAACTTCGGTCTCGTTCTGACAATCGTCTTAAGTTGCCAACCTGTCATACCCGCTACTTTAGCAATTCCTTTACGGTTAAAGCTGTCAATCTTTGGAATTCACTGCCATTTGCTATTCGTCATTCTGAATCAATTGCTATTTTTAAATGTCGCTTGTTTAAGTATTACTTAGCAAGAGTGGAAGAACAATAATAATTGTTTCTATAATAGTGACTGATTAATTATTAATTATTTGTATTTTAAATATATTTGTTGTAAATGTGTAGATATGTGTATGTATGTATTTTATTACTATGTACTCAGTACAAAATATGCATGTATTTATAATGTATATGTATATCATATTATTAAAGTGCTAGTCCTAGTATCATTATTATTATTTAGCAAACACCTAGGTTTAGGGACCTAAATTTGCACTACCCAAGTCTGATAAGAAACCTACTTTCATTAAAGGTTGTCTGGTAGAGATTGCTGATAGCAATAAGACCGCCTTTGCACACTTAAATTGTGAATATCTTGTACTGTCATTATGTAATAACCACTGTAAATTTAGTGACTGCAATAAAGTATTTATCTATCTATCTATCTATATTTTCTTTTTTTTAATATCTACTCTTTCTACGCTTCCAACCGGCTGATTTATCATAACACATTTATTTATATACTTTTATAAGTTAAGGGGGTTAATACCTCTCTCATATTTTTTATTTCATTCATATATTATTTCAATTCAAACTGCTATCCGTTTCATCTCTAATTATTATTTATCGATGATACAGCTAATGGTCAATAGAAACAATTTTTAATTTTCTTTTCATTCATTATCCCACTACTTTAACAAAATAATATTACATAATTTTTTACACAATTCGCAATCTATCAATTTTCCTACAATTAAGCATAAATCATTATCTTATATTTTATTTATATATTTTTTTCATACACCGTTATATTCTTTTTACAATCAAATAGTTTGTCTTCAAAATATTTATAATTCATAAAACAATTTGTTTATTTACTTTTAAAATTCGGACTTGAAAACATTGATTTTTTTTAATTACATGAAAGTGTAGTAACGTAAAGCGATATTAATACTTTATTTTAAATTTTATTAACAATGGAAATTTACTAACATCAGGTTGAAATAAGATTTAGAGATTCATATAATTAGTGTAAGAATAACTTGCCATATACGTAAAAGTCTTGCGTAAAAGTTACAAAAAAAAAAAATACATTATAATTTTTTTTACGAAATCATATTTCGCGCCATTTAGAAAATTTATATAGCCTATGTCACTACTACAATTTAGACAAATCCAACGACATCTCATATGTCAAAAACCGTCCAGCCGTTTTGGCTGTAGGGTGTGCCAAAGAAATGGACATACATACATACATACATACACTCGAAAAACATAACCCTCCTTCTGTCGCAGTCGGGTAAAAAAGTCCGTGTCGGCATAATATCTATCTCTTAAGGTTGACTCATTATTATAGTAAAAGTCAAGTTTGTTCTAAAATAATGTTATTTGCGAAGGTGGTTTTATAGACATGATATAAATCATTATCCAAATAAATAGGTTACTCATCAAAAATATTTCTTTTTGAAATGAATATCTTAGAAGATATCATAGTTTTAAAATAACTCCGCAACGAAATAATAATAACAAAAATTGAAAAGTTGATTTTATTGCATTATTATTAGCCAGGCATATGAATCCTTACGAATCATATACACTCAAATCTCTCACAAAAACTCACATCAACGAGGAAACTTTATGAAGACAAACTTTGTATTTTATAGCATTTAATTTGGACCCATAATTTAGAAGATAATGTAAAATCAAATGAAACTATGTGCGTCGCACCGCGCGCTCGTTTGCTGTACTTAACAATAATTACACAATAATTACGCACAGCACAAACATATTATTATGTACCATGTACGTTTTTCTCAAATTAAAGCGGGTATAACCGCGAGGCACAGCAAGTCATAAATAAAATGGGTGCACTGTTTTTCATAAAATTATGTGAATTTTTAACGACTCAACGCACCAAGTCCAACCTCATTTCTGTGTTTTTGTTTATAGGTATTTTAACTTGTCTAGGCTTATGCATTAGATATGAGTAATTATTACATACTGATGAAATATGAATCATATTTTCTGGAACTGGTTATTTAAATAAAAAAAGGCTCCTAATAAAAGTTTTTCTCTCAAAAGAAAAATGAAACTTGAAAAAAAAAGTCGGTCTGGAGACATCTGGACTCGAACCCAGGTTTTCTGATTTAGAATCTGCCCGATTCCCACCTGAGCTATAAACTTGTAAATGACAGCGAAATTTGCCTTCGTATTGTAATGATATTTTTTAATTGTCTGAAAACACGGATAAAACGACATTTTCTAAAATTGAATCTTAGCTAGATCGATTTATCGTCCCCCTAAACCCCATGCATACTAAATTTCATAAAAATCGTTGGAGCCATTTCCGAGATTCAGTTTATATAATTATAAATATACAAGAATTGCTCATATTATAGTAATATATATTAGTATTCCTTAATAAATATAAATAAACTTTCTATCTTCTATATCCATTTTCACGTCTAACTAATATTTACTAATTATTAAAAATAAGGATTTTATTTTAATTTAAACAAAAAACAAATGACATGATGGATTAAAAAAATGACATGTTAAGATTCGTGTCAATAGGGAAGAGGCGAATATAATATTTATGAATATTTTGTCATAAAAACGCTAAAAACAACAGGTCATTACAAACATTTTCATTTACTTCATGTTGAGTTTTAACAAAAGTTACGAATTTAAAGTAAATTGATACAGAACATAATTTAAAACATCAATAGGAGTAGTGGCATCACTCGTGTTTGACAACTAACTTGAGGTTACGGGTTCAGGTTTATTTGAGGCTAGGTTTTGAAACTCAGCGACGAATAAGTAACGACAAACATGAGTGATGTTATCGGAACTGTATGTCCTTTTTCGTGCGCAAATACTGTCAGTTTAAAATTGCATTTTTTGGTATTAATTTTTTTTTCTTTTTTTAGAGTTTACTTCTAAAGAACCGATTTTAATATAAGGCCATCAGTATGAAAAGAATATGAGGAGTAAAAATCGTCAATCGCGGTAGGTAGGTACTTTTTTGCGCAACCTATTTTCACTTTTAAGTCGTGAGTATTAAGACGTATAGTCCGCGCGCGAGAGCACGCGATTCCCGCGGTTGAGGAAAGGGCGGGTGTGCGCCGCGGGCCGCGCCCGACCGTCGTCGGGTCATTCCCCGCACTCTCCCACTACTAGAGTGACGACCTTGACTTGAAGCCACGCTAATCGAGTTTTTTTATGTTAAGGACTCTTAATCCATTTATTAATTTTTGACTTTATTTAATATATATTTTTTAATAACTAAGTGTAAAAATCACAATTAGTTCAGATGAATCTGACATTGAACTTACCGAAGACGAGATTATTCGTTATTAATTTGATGTTGCAGCTACATACATTAATAACGGACAATTTATTGCCGCAGAAATCTAAAAGGTGATTTTTGCGGTAAAAACTGTAAAATAGGCGATAAGTGTTATTCTGTGTCACATACAATTTTTTTTATTTAATGTAAATGACCAGAGGGGTCATCATCGGCCACTTAGGAGACAAATCGATATATTTCTATCATTAGTACGTATTCTCATGCGTAAATATGTAGTTTAAAAAAAATAAAGTTTATATTAAACATACTTTTAGGTAAAAATTTATTTTGTACTGTACTGTAATGTACTGTGTCAACCTATAAACGACCCACTGCTGAGCAAAGGCCTCTTCTCTTAGAATACTTAGAGCTACTCATCCATCACGCTGCTTCACTGCGGGTTGGCGGATAATTTAACTACCATGAGTAAAGATAGTTATCAGGGTCTGTGATAACAATCGTGGTAGGGAGACCCACAAGGAAATACACCCAGGCCGCAAACAAATATTTGTACAAATACAAATATCTATCCCGAGCGGGAATCTAACCCGTACCTCATATGTACAATTCGGGTTCGATACCTCGTAATACTATTTTTTTTTTCAATTTATAAAAGATAATACTTTCATCGAGAATGAATTGGCACCATTAATAATATCTCATATTACTTGTTATCACTTGTTTGGGAAATTTGTAGTTTTTTTACCTTCATTAAAAATTGAATAGTAGAATAAATAATATAAATAATAATATTAATATATAATAATACATGGGCTTATAAAACATTATAATATATTAATAGTGGAATAAATAATAACAATAATATATAGGCTTAAAATTAATATAATAGGCTAGTTGACTAAATTTCAATAACTGCTTAATACTTTAGCTTATTATGCATTTTATGGAAAAAAAATTTTATTTATTTTTAATCGAGCATTTACATTTTAAATTTCGCGTTTTAAAAAACCAATTTAAATTAGGGTCTAAAACGCACAAAACTATCATGGCGTCTTGAATGACGTCACGCCACGGCGTGAAACAAAATAAAGAGCGATCGTGTCTTCGTATATTTTAGTTTGTTTTTATCGTTTAAAAATGAATTCCTCATATTATAAGTACTGTATAGTGTCCCAGTGTAATAGCACGACGATAAAAACCCCAGACAAGTTATTTATATAATTATGTTCCAAACAATAAAGAAATACGGAAAAAGTGGCTAAATTTTGCAAGAAGAGAAGATGCTCATACTTTATCAACGGTTTCATGAATGTATTTTTGATGTATTTTTGTGAAGATCATTTTGATGTAAGTGTTTTACATAACACAGTCTATTACTTAATTTTAGCAAACTAGATGTTTTGTGGAATCCGTAACGTTTTATTTTAGTTTTCTAATTAATGTTACAAACATACTCTTTTTATTATTCTAGTTGGCAAATGATATGATTAATTATATGGAGTATCATATTAAGGGAACAGTATCACAAGTGCATATGAAACCAAGTTGTATGCCAAGTAAATTTGGATGTCAAGAAGACGGAAGAAAACGAACATGCAGCTGGACAGAACGACCATATATATTAAAAAAACAAAGAAAGATGATAATAGCAGAGTGTCTGAATGAATTGAAAGAAAGTTGTACTTCATGTTCTTCTCTTATAGATACTTCTGATAAAAGTTCAAGTATGTATAATATTAAACAACATAACGACCTAAATTATTTAAAGTTTGAAATGGCAAATACCCAGTTATTACTATAATAAAGCTATTTTGTTGTATTTCTTTTTCAGATATTGAAACAGTTGGGAGGTAATGAGCCAGAAATGTTATGTCAACAGTCAAGAGATAAATCTGTTCAAGTATTTATAACTAACAAATTCAGAAGTAAGGCTGTGCAGACCAATGTGAAATTGATTGATTAGGCATTATCACCTTTGAAACATTCTGTAACATCCATGTCCACATCCCCATTAAAAAATGTAACCGTTACAAAATTAAGTCCTTCTGTATGTGGTATAAGCAAAATTGCAAAAAATATATTTATTGAAGAACATTCAGACAGTGATATTTCTTTATATGTATATACCATATGTAGCTTCCAATAGTCCCTCACTATCACGGCTACAAGTTAAATTATCTTCTGATTGTAGTGAATTAGTCGAAGAAGACAAAAAAAAATAGAACCAACAAAGGCCATGTTGAATACAATTTAAAAAAAATTAACAATTATTATCAATCCAGTATTACACCAGTAAGACCTCCCAAGTGTTGAAAAAGGAAAATGAGTAAAACTGAAGCGAAGGTAACTAAACAGATTGCCAGCTTGAGGATTCATAATTATAGAGAGTTATTAGGCGCTTACATGAATTTTATTTGCTTAGACCACATGCATGTATTAATTTCAAATTTGTAAAAATTCTTGACGAGATAATAATCTTAGCATGTGCATTAATTAATTTGCAAGATTCTTTAATAAAATAAAACTAAGGAAAACTGCAAGATTGTCTTTTTATTTCAAGTATGTTATAGTTTTACATTTTGATATAATAATGGATATACATTAATTTTCCAAAAGTTTAATAGTTTATCAATATTAATTTCAAATTTGTAAAAATTTTTGACAAGATAATAATCATAGCATGTGCATTAATTAATTTGCAAGATTCTTTAATAAAATAAAACTACGTTTAAGATTGTTTTTTTTTTTCAAATATGTTATAGTTTTACACTTTGATATAATAATGGGTATATATTAATTTTCCAAAAGTTTAATAGTTTATCAATCAAATTCTCAACATACTCAATATCAAATGGCACATTTAAAATCTCCACTTTTTAATTCACACTATAATCATGGTCCACTATACAAAATAAACAATTTTCTTTCCTGTTAAATACATTTGAAGCTGCATTTGGGCACAATATTTTTCTGCAACTTTTCCATTTTTTATGTAATTTTTAAATGTGTTGGCATTAAATATTTTAGGCTACTACCAACTCTAGACAGTTTTGATTTTCTCCAATAACATTCCACCGAACTGCATGATGGTTCCTTACTTCTGCGATGAACCCACATAAGGCAAGCTATTGCTTGTTTACATGCCTTGTGAAGGTACGCAGTCTTGACATCGAACGGAGATAATAATATTATCTTCATCAACAACCAGTGTGCATCCATATAAATTTACGTGAACTCTGTGTTCAGGACACATTTTACACTTAACAGTACAAAATTTATCGTCACGCTTAAGATGGACCTATCTTATGGCGTCATCTCCATATGAAGCTCGCGAAAACCTGAAATTATACAAGTTTGTTACTATTTTGTATTTTTTTATACTTTGTAAATATAACCTCAAAATCAGTAGGTATCAATTATCTTGCAAAATATACGTCAAAATATTAAGTTATTGTGTACCGAACTGAAATATGACATAGCATTTAAGCTTATAATTAATATTTTGTACTTATGTTTACTTACAAGGAAGTTTTAACATTGCGAAATTCAGATGAGCAGAAGTCACTGTTCTACTCGAAAAAATTGCCAAGCATAACGGCATCGATTCTGGGCAAATTATTACTGTTTGCTTTGCTAAATCCAGATTCCATGGTGAATTCTTTCAAATTATAACTTGCAAAAACTTGAAATTAGTTGTTAAAAACCAAATTTTATTAAGAACGAAAGAGTATCTAATTATAACCTGTAGCGATAATCGAAATGTCAATGACACGCAAGATTGGTGTTTCACACGGCGTGACGTAATGTTTTCTGATTGGTGTTCACTGGCACGTGACTAAAGGTTATATTTTACGAAATTTATTTTTTTTAAATATTATTAATCTTTCACGATTTTAACAATTAAAATTGTTTGTTATTTTCTCCATAATATAATTAATCATTATAAGCCCCTATCCATTATATTTGCTCTTAGGCTTGTGTCCAACAAGCCTATTATAGTTTATAGTTATCGCTTTTTTACGTAATGTTATAATTATTATGTAACGAAATGTGTAGTGGTTATAGTACGAGATTTTTATAAAACTAAGGGTTAAACTAGGTTCAAATCCTCTTTGAATTTGTATTGTGTGATTTATTTATTTTTTTTTTCTCTTTTCTTTTCTGTACTTTTGTTTCTTATAGTAAATTCTTTTCCATTTATTTATAAATTCTAGCTTACTTAAAATTAATTTACTTACTTAATGTTAAAAGAAAATAAATATGTAAATAAAAATTTAGAATTAATAGGGAGACCAATTACGAATTACAAATAACTTTTAAATTTTTTGTAAATAATCTATTTGAAGTTTTGTCCTATATATTTAGAAAGGCAAAAATTGTTAATATTATATATAATGATTACTATTAATTTTATAATTGACACTAGCTTCTCGAAGCGGTTTCACTTTAAGTCACATGTAATAAAATGTATAATAATACATATATAGGCTTATAATATATGTATATAATATTAATAGTGGCATAAATAACATAGAAGAACATAGCGGTTACGGCGGTACCGGCCGGGGGGCCGGTGGCGCGTGCCTATAAATAGCGAAAAATCATGTCTGTATTGTCTAATGACAAAAAAATGTGTACGTTGTATATAAAGACATATTGTAGTATATTTAGTATCAGCATTGCACTCGTGCGGAATCGGGGCGGGTCACTAGTTCCTTAATAAATAAATAAACTTTCTATCTTCCATATCCATTTTCATGTCTAACTAATATTTACTAATTATTTTTATAGAAGAAAACGTAAAAAATAAGGATTTTATTTTAATTTCAACAAAAAACAAATGACATGATTGATTTAAAAAAATGAGATGTCGTTAATATTAGTGTAAATAGGGAAAATACGAATATAATATTTATGAATATTTTGTGATAAAAATGTTAAAAATAAAATATATATAAAAGACAGGTCATTGCAAAGTTTTATTTAATTAACTTTATGTTTATTTTTAACAAAAATTACGAATTTAAAGTAAATCGATACGAAACGTACTTTAAAACATCAATAGGTCACTCTTGTTTGACAACTAACTTGAGGTTTATTTTAACTTAGGTTTTGAAAGTCAGCGTCGAATAAGTATGACCGACCATTGAAAAACATGAATGACTTCATCGGAACTGTAATATGTCCTTTTTTGCCCGCAAATGTCGACTGTCAATTCGAAATCTCATTTTTTGGAATAAATTATAGTGTCTTAATTTTTTTTTTAATCTAAGGTAAGTGACCCCTCTTTCGGTGACTAACAATAAGGCGAAAAATCGATATATTTCTATAATAAGTATTATATATAAGTACGTATTCTTATGCGTAAATAGTTTAAAAAAAAAGTTAAATTATTAAAGTTTATATGATATAACATACTTTTAAGTAAAAACTCATTTTGTACTGTACTGTACTGTATCAGCATGTAAATAACCTACTGCTGAGCGAAGGACTCTTTTCTATAATTATAGAAGAAGGGTTAGAGCTTAATCCACCACGCTACTCCATTGCGGGTTGGCGGATAATTTCCCTACCATGAGTAACGATCATTATCAGGTGTCTATGATATCAACCGGGACCGACGGCCCACAAAAAACATATACCCAAACCAGAAACAAATATTAGTATGAACACAAATATCTGTTCTGAGCGGGAGTCAAACCCGCGACCAGCTGGCGCGCGGCTTTGAGGCGACTACTCGCACCACAAGACCAGAACGGTCAATTTTTTAATGATATAATTGTGTCAATTTTTTATTAATAATTTTTTTTCGATGATTAACTTAAATTTTTAAATTTTCAAAAACAAAATTTATGAATAAGAAACTGATAAATAATTTTTTTTTTAATTTTTCAAACATAGATTTCTTAAGTTTTTCAAGAATTGCTCCAAGAAAGGAAAAAAATCTTAAAGGAGATGGGGATTAGTGGGACAAAATTTAATACGTATAATTAGAGATATGGTTTAAACAATTGGTCATATTTTCTTTTGTTTTAAAATATAAAAAACCATCTCAATTCTGAATCTGCAAGCGGAGAAAAATGAGAAAGATATTTTTCATCACATTAATTGGGTATCGATTCGATTACAGAATAAAAAAAAGGTTAGTACTAGTAAATTAACTCAAACTATTTAGATGCACAATTAAAGTTGTAAACAATAAAGTTCATTGGAATAAAGTAATATTAATAGCGAAACCATCAATTAGTATTTGATAAATCAAAATGATTATCGATTTTGTATTGATTTAAAATAAGTCATATTATATCATAATTTTAGTGACAGCTTTGACAGCTGACTGACATTGATAGTATTGATACTAGCCGTTTATTTTTTACCTACTTTTCCTGTATGACATTTGAATAATAACATAAATAATATTAATTGATTAATATTATATGTTTGTGTTAGCTTGATCTTTTTGACAGATGTAAATTTTTCTGATCGACATAACTTTGCAATGACGAACATATTATTTTCTTAATTTAAATGATTTTAAAAATTGTAAAAATATTAAAAAAATACATGTAACACAAAAGTCCCTAAAGATTCAATCGTCGTCCGAAAATTTTAAGACTTTTCGTTGCTTCAAAGTAAAGTTTAAATAGGAACACTGAAAATAATAGACGTTTGTACAATGTTATAAGGGTCGAAACAAAGATCCGTCCGACTGATTTATATAATTATTTTTTTTTTAATTTTAAATCTGAGATAACTTCTAAAGTATTTTATATAATTTTAATGAAATAAGGTAAAGAAAAGTTTTGATCTACATTAAATTTCCAAGATAACTAATATATTTATTTGGATAAAGATCATTCATTAGGAGAAATTAGCTTTGCAAATAAAGTAATATTTTTAAATTAATTACTTAAAGATAAAAATTATTACTGTGAGTAAACCTTAGGACATAGAAGAAAACGTAAAAAATAAGGATTTTATTTTAATTAATTATAGATATATTATTTATATAATAGATATATTATTATATATTTTATTTTGAATAATTATAGATATATGCTATCGCGGATTTTTTGTAGGCCTTTTTATGATATACAATTCCGTAGTACAATATTTTGATGTATCTCATACGGTTTAATCAGCGTTGGAAAAATCGTTTTTTTTTATCGGTTTCGTCACAAAACATGGAAATTTCTCTATTACTCTATTATACAAATACTTTATTAGAATGTTTTGTATGTATGTGTAAACCTTCGGGAATAAATGTTCTAAATAACAGTGATAACTGCATCAAAATCCGTTGTGCGGTTTAAACGAAGAAATATCATGAACAGAGAGAGACTTTGTTTTGTAATATGTAGTGATTTCGACGTATATTAATTAGTTTTTCATTTTGTAAATTTTATTTATAAGGTGCCTGATACAGGTGATAGCTAGGCCGATAGACAGAATATCAGGAATTGAAGTTATTCTCATTCATTATTATATTTAATTTATAAAAAAAAATTATTACACATTTTTTTAAAGTTAAATGTATAAAGTTATTAAGTTTCGTTTCATTATGTCACTACGCATAAAATACAAATAATAAAATCAAATCACCACGCAAGTAAAACTTTAACAAAGAGTATAATAATATTTTTATTCGTCCGCCATGTTAGTGAAAATAAATATGATATTAGACATTAAAATAAACCGTTCGCGTCGTCGCGACCTTGCCGCGCGCAGCTCGCAGTGCATAAGAGCGGCAACGTCGCATTTCGCTCCAAACGCGACCTTGTCGTTCGAACCATGAATGAACCAATGAACGAGACGCGCATGAACGAGACGCATGATGCGTCATCGTCTCGTTCATGCGCGTACAACACAACATATTTTACAGTGGACTCACTAGTATCGGCGCTCCTTACGATGATATACGAGCAAAACGTATATTGAAATTCAGCGCCTCTAGCGACTTTTCGGTGAACTAGCAATATACTCGTTCAGTTACTCCGGAAGAAAAATTACGTCAAAACGATTTTTTAAATATAGGCACCTGAGGCTTATAGGTATCGTTTGGCGCCAATCTGGGGTTGAAATAATACTGCGTCCGATATACGGGCGCCGTAAGTCGGTGGACGCACTATTACTATGCAGATTTTTGACCGTTGGCGCAAAATGAGTTGCAGGATGTATATATATATATATATATATATATATATATATATATATATATATATATATATATAATTATATACACTAGTCTATAAATAATCATGCCATGATCACCGTCATAATAATATTTTTCGATAAATAAGTCAATGGTGAACATTATGTATATTAATCGTTTCGGCAGAGAAGAATAGTCCCTGTTGCCTGCAGATCCGGGACCCTCCAATTAAAGCGGCTGAAGGCTCCCGCAGGGGTTTAGTACGGTATTGCACTCCCAAAGTGCCGAGTCCGACATAGGTCTAGGACTGCCGACCCGGGCGTCCTGGATATCATCCGTAAATGGATTCCCGTGCGTTACAAAAAAAAATGAGAAGAATAGTCCCGACCTCTTTCTTACAGAGTTGTCGTAAAAGATGACTAAGGCATTAGTGGTGCTAACAGCTGTACACAACCATACAACCATCATGGTTATAAGCAGAACCGTCGCCATATCGTGCCATAACGTGCCAAGTGTGGCTAGTACGAGTATTGGCGAACTCCCCCACAGATGATGGAGGAAGCCTACGTTCATATTACGTCACCGCACGGCAAATTTTGATATACTTAGTTAAAAAAATGGTTGAAATATTTGACTCGAAAATTGATTAAATTAAAGAAGAAATGATACTTTTCTTATTTAGGATAATATGTATATACTCGTATTTATATGTATATTATTTAATATATATATATATATATATATATATATATATATATACATCCTGCAACTCATTTTGCGCCAACGGTCAAAAATCTGCATAGTAATAGTGCGTCCACCGACTTACGGCGCCCGTATATCGGACGCAGTATTATTTCAACCCCAGATTGGCGCCAAACGATACCTATAAGCCTCAGGTGCCTATATTTAAAAAATCGTTTTGACGTAATTTTTCTTCCGGAGTAACTGAACGAGTATATTGCTAGTTCACCGAAAAGTCGCTAGAGGCGCTGAATTTCAATATACGTTTTGCTCGTATATCATCGTAAGGAGCGCCGATACTAGTGAGTCCACTGTAAAATATGTTGTGTTGTACGCGCATGAACGAGACGATGACGCATCATGCGTCTCGTTCATGCGCGTCTCGTTCATTGGTTCATTCATGGTTCGAACGACAAGGTCGCGTTTGGAGCGAAATGCGACGTTGCCGCTCTTATGCACTGCGAGCTGCGCGCGGCAAGGTCGCGACGACGCGAACGGTTTATTTTAATGTCTAATATCATATTTATTTTCACTAACATGGCGGACGAATAAAAATATTATTATACTCTTTGTTAAAGTTTTACTTGCGTGGTGATTTGATTTTATTATTTGTATTTTATGCGTAGTGACATAATGAAACGAAACTTAATAACTTTATACATTTAACTTTAAAAAAATGTGTAATAATTTTTTTTTATAAATTAAATATAATAATGAATGAGAATAACTTCAATTCCTGATATTCTGTCTATCGGCCTAGCTATCACCTGTATCAGGCACCTTATAAATAAAATTTACAAAATGAAAAACTAATTAATATACGTCGAAATCACTACATATTACAAAACAAAGTCTCTCTCTGTTCATGATATTTCTTCGTTTAAACCGCACAACGGATTTTGATGCAGTTATCACTGTTATTTAGAACATTTATTCCCGAAGGTTTACACATACATACAAAACATTCTAATAAAGTATTTGTATAATAGAGTAATAGAGAAATTTCCATGTTTTGTGACGAAACCGATAAAAAAAAACGATTTTTCCAACGCTGATTAAACCGTATGAGATACATCAAAATATTGTACTACGGAATTGTATATCATAAAAAGGCCTACAAAAAATCCGCGATAGCATATATCTATAATTATTCAAAATAAAATATATAATAATATATCTATTATATAAATAATATATCTATAATTAATTAAAATAAAATCCTTATTTTTTACGTTTTCTTCTATGTCCTAAGGTTTACTCACAGTAATAATTTTTATCTTTAAGTAATTAATTTAAAAATATTACTTTATTTGCAAAGCTAATTTCTCCTAATGAATGATCTTTATCCAAATAAATATATTAGTTATCTTGGAAATTTAATGTAGATCAAAACTTTTCTTTACCTTATTTCATTAAAATTATATAAAATACTTTAGAAGTTATCTCAGATTTAAAATTAAAAAAAAAATAATTATATAAATCAGTCGGACGGATCTTTGTTTCGACCCTTATAACATTGTACAAACGTCTATTATTTTCAGTGTTCCTATTTAAACTTTACTTTGAAGCAACGAAAAGTCTTAAAATTTTCGGACGACGATTGAATCTTTAGGGACTTTTGTGTTACATGTATTTTTTTAATATTTTTACAATTTTTAAAATCATTTAAATTAAGAAAATAATATGTTCGTCATTGCAAAGTTATGTCGATCAGAAAAATTTACATCTGTCAAAAAGATCAAGCTAACACAAACATATAATATTAATCAATTAATATTATTTATGTTATTATTCAAATGTCATACAGGAAAAGTAGGTAAAAAATAAACGGCTAGTATCAATACTATCAATGTCAGTCAGCTGTCAAAGCTGTCACTAAAATTATGATATAATATGACTTATTTTAAATCAATACAAAATCGATAATCATTTTGATTTATCAAATACTAATTGATGGTTTCGCTATTAATATTACTTTATTCCAATGAACTTTATTGTTTACAACTTTAATTGTGCATCTAAATAGTTTGAGTTAATTTACTAGTACTAACCTTTTTTTTATTCTGTAATCGAATCGATACCCAATTAATGTGATGAAAAATATCTTTCTCATTTTTCTCCGCTTGCAGATTCAGAATTGAGATGGTTTTTTATATTTTAAAACAAAAGAAAATATGACCAATTGTTTAAACCATATCTCTAATTATACGTATTAAATTTTGTCCCACTAATCCCCATCTCCTTTAAGATTTTTTTCCTTTCTTGGAGCAATTCTTGAAAAACTTAAGAAATCTATGTTTGAAAAATTAAAAAAAAAATTATTTATCAGTTTCTTATTCATAAATTTTGTTTTTGAAAATTTAAAAATTTAAGTTAATCATCGAAAAAAAATTATTAATAAAAAATTGACACAATTATATCATTAAAAAATTGACCGTTCTGGTCTTGTGGTGCGAGTAGTCGCCTCAAAGCCGCGCGCCAGCTGGTCGCGGGTTTGACTCCCGCTCAGAACAGATATTTGTGTTCATACTAATATTTGTTTCTGGTTTGGGTATATGTTTTTTGTGGGCCGTCGGTCCCGGTTGATATCATAGACACCTGATAATGATCGTTACTCATGGTAGGGAAATTATCCGCCAACCCGCAATGGAGTAGCGTGGTGGATTAAGCTCTAACCCTTCTTCTATAATTATAGAAAAGAGTCCTTCGCTCAGCAGTAGGTTATTTACATGCTGATACAGTACAGTACAGTACAAAATGAGTTTTTACTTAAAAGTATGTTATATCATATAAACTTTAATAATTTAACTTTTTTTTTAAACTATTTACGCATAAGAATACGTACTTATATATAATACTTATTATAGAAATATATCGATTTTTCGCCTTATTGTTAGTCACCGAAAGAGGGGTCACTTACCTTAGATTAAAAAAAAAATTAAGACACTATAATTTATTCCAAAAAATGAGATTTCGAATTGACAGTCGACATTTGCGGGCAAAAAAGGACATATTACAGTTCCGATGAAGTCATTCATGTTTTTCAATGGTCGGTCATACTTATTCGACGCTGACTTTCAAAACCTAAGTTAAAATAAACCTCAAGTTAGTTGTCAAACAAGAGTGACCTATTGATGTTTTAAAGTACGTTTCGTATCGATTTACTTTAAATTCGTAATTTTTGTTAAAAATAAACATAAAGTTAATTAAATAAAACTTTGCAATGACCTGTCTTTTATATATATTTTATTTTTAACATTTTTATCACAAAATATTCATAAATATTATATTCGTATTTTCCCTATTTACACTAATATTAACGACATCTCATTTTTTTAAATCAATCATGTCATTTGTTTTTTGTTGAAATTAAAATAAAATCCTTATTTTTTACGTTTTCTTCTATAAAAATAATTAGTAAATATTAGTTAGACATGAAAATGGATATGGAAGATAGAAAGTTTATTTATTTATTAAGGAACTAGTGACCCGCCCCGATTCCGCACGAGTGCAATGCTGATACTAAATATACTACAATATGTCTTTATATACAACGTACACATTTTTTTGTCATTAGACAATACAGACATGATTTTTCGCTATTTATAGGCACGCGCCACCGGCCCCCCGGCCGGTACCGCCGTAACCGCTATGTTCTTCTATGTTATTTATGCCACTATTAATATTATATACATATATTATAAGCCTATATATGTATTATTATACATTTTATTACATGTGACTTAAAGTGAAACCGCTTCGAGAAGCTAGTGTCAATTATAAAATTAATAGTAATCATTATATATAATATTAACAATTTTTGCCTTTCTAAATATATAGGACAAAACTTCAAATAGATTATTTACAAAAAATTTAAAAGTTATTTGTAATTCGTAATTGGTCTCCCTATTAATTCTAAATTTTTATTTACATATTTATTTTCTTTTAACATTAAGTAAGTAAATTAATTTTAAGTAAGCTAGAATTTATAAATAAATGGAAAAGAATTTACTATAAGAAACAAAAGTACAGAAAAGAAAAGAGAAAAAAAAAATAAATAAATCACACAATACAAATTCAAAGAGGATTTGAACCTAGTTTAACCCTTAGTTTTATAAAAATCTCGTACTATAACCACTACACATTTCGTTACATAATAATTATAACATTACGTAAAAAAGCGATAACTATAAACTATAATAGGCTTGTTGGACACAAGCCTAAGAGCAAATATAATGGATAGGGGCTTATAATGATTAATTATATTATGGAGAAAATAACAAACAATTTTAATTGTTAAAATCGTGAAAGATTAATAATATTTAAAAAAAATAAATTTCGTAAAATATAACCTTTAGTCACGTGCCAGTGAACACCAATCAGAAAACATTACGTCACGCCGTGTGAAACACCAATCTTGCGTGTCATTGACATTTCGATTATCGCTACAGGTTATAATTAGATACTCTTTCGTTCTTAATAAAATTTGGTTTTTAACAACTAATTTCAAGTTTTTGCAAGTTATAATTTGAAAGAATTCACCATGGAATCTGGATTTAGCAAAGCAAACAGTAATAATTTGCCCAGAATCGATGCCGTTATGCTTGGCAATTTTTTCGAGTAGAACAGTGACTTCTGCTCATCTGAATTTCGCAATGTTAAAACTTCCTTGTAAGTAAACATAAGTACAAAATATTAATTATAAGCTTAAATGCTATGTCATATTTCAGTTCGGTACACAATAACTTAATATTTTGACGTATATTTTGCAAGATAATTGATACCTACTGATTTTGAGGTTATATTTACAAAGTATAAAAAAATACAAAATAGTAACAAACTTGTATAATTTCAGGTTTTCGCGAGCTTCATATGGAGATGACGCCATAAGATAGGTCCATCTTAAGCGTGACGATAAATTTTGTACTGTTAAGTGTAAAATGTGTCCTGAACACAGAGTTCACGTAAATTTATATGGATGCACACTGGTTGTTGATGAAGATAATATTATTATCTCCGTTCGATGTCAAGACTGCGTACCTTCACAAGGCATGTAAACAAGCAATAGCTTGCCTTATGTGGGTTCATCGCAGAAGTAAGGAACCATCATGCAGTTCGGTGGAATGTTATTGGAGAAAATCAAAACTGTCTAGAGTTGGTAGTAGCCTAAAATATTTAATGCCAACACATTTAAAAATTACATAAAAAATGGAAAAGTTGCAGAAAAATATTGTGCCCAAATGCAGCTTCAAATGTATTTAACAGGAAAGAAAATTGTTTATTTTGTATAGTGGACCATGATTATAGTGTGAATTAAAAAGTGGAGATTTTAAATGTGCCATTTGATATTGAGTATGTTGAGAATTTGATTGATAAACTATTAAACTTTTGGAAAATTAATATATACCCATTATTATATCAAAGTGTAAAACTATAACATATTTGAAAAAAAAAAACAATCTTAAACTTAGTTTTATTTTATTAAAGAATCTTGCAAATTAATTAATGCACATGCTATGATTATTATCTTGTCAAAAATTTTTACAAATTTGAAATTAATATTGATAAACTATTAAACTTTTGGAAAATTAATGTATATCCATTATTATATCAAAATGTAAAACTATAACATACTTGAAATAAAAAGACAATCTTGCAGTTTTCCTTAGTTTTATTTTATTAAAGAATCTTGCAAATTAATTAATGCACATGCTAAGATTATTATCTCGTCAAGAATTTTTACAAATTTGAAATTAATACATGCATGTGGTCTAAGCAAATAAAATTCATGTAAGCGCCTAATAACTCTCTATAATTATGAATCCTCAAGCTGGCAATCTGTTTAGTTACCTTCGCTTCAGTTTTACTCATTTTCCTTTTTCAACACTTGGGAGGTCTTACTGGTGTAATACTGGATTGATAATAATTGTTAATTTTTTTTAAATTGTATTCAACATGGCCTTTGTTGGTTCTATTTTTTTTTGTCTTCTTCGACTAATTCACTACAATCAGAAGATAATTTAACTTGTAGCCGTGATAGTGAGGGACTATTGGAAGCTACATATGGTATATACATATAAAGAAATATCACTGTCTGAATGTTCTTCAATAAATATATTTTTTGCAATTTTGCTTATACCACATACAGAAGGACTTAATTTTGTAACGGTTACATTTTTTAATGGGGATGTGGACATGGATGTTACAGAATGTTTCAAAGGTGATAATGCCTAATCAATCAATTTCACATTGGTCTGCACAGCCTTACTTCTGAATTTGTTAGTTATAAATACTTGAACAGATTTATCTCTTGACTGTTGACATAACATTTCTGGCTCATTACCTCCCAACTGTTTCAATATCTGAAAAAGAAATACAACAAAATAGCTTTATTATAGTAATAACTGGGTATTTGCCATTTCAAACTTTAAATAATTTAGGTCGTTATGTTGTTTAATATTATACATACTTGAACTTTTATCAGAAGTATCTATAAGAGAAGAACATGAAGTACAACTTTCTTTCAATTCATTCAGACACTCTGCTATTATCATCTTTCTTTGTTTTTTTAATATATATGGTCGTTCTGTCCAGCTGCATGTTCGTTTTCTTCCGTCTTCTTGACATCCAAATTTACTTGGCATACAACTTGGTTTCATATGCACTTGTGATACTGTTCCCTTAATATGATACTCCATATAATTAATCATATCATTTGCCAACTAGAATAATAAAAAGAGTATGTTTGTAACATTAATTAGAAAACTAAAATAAAACGTTACGGATTCCACAAAACATCTAGTTTGCTAAAATTAAGTAATAGACTGTGTTATGTAAAACACTTACATCAAAATGATCTTCACAAAAATACATCAAAAATACATTCATGAAACCGTTGATAAAGTATGAGCATCTTCTCTTCTTGCAAAATTTAGCCACTTTTTCCGTATTTCTTTATTGTTTGGAACATAATTATATAAATAACTTGTCTGGGGTTTTTATCGTCGTGCTATTACACTGGGACACTATACAGTACTTATAATATGAGGAATTCATTTTTAAACGATAAAAACAAACTAAAATATACGAAGACACGATCGCTCTTTATTTTGTTTCACGCCGTGGCGTGACGTCATTCAAGACGCCATGATAGTTTTGTGCGTTTTAGACCCTAATTTAAATTGGTTTTTTAAAACGCGAAATTTAAAATGTAAATGCTCGATTAAAAATAAATAAATTTTTTTTTCCATAAAATGCATAATAAGCTAAAGTATTAAGCAGTTATTGAAATTTAGTCAACTAGCCTATTATATTAATTTTAAGCCTATATATTATTGTTATTATTTATTCCACTATTAATATATTATAATGTTTTATAAGCCCATGTATTATTATATATTAATATTATTATTTATATTATTTATTCTACTATTCAATTTTTAATGAAGGTAAAAAAACTACAAATTTCCCAAACAAGTGATAACAAGTAATATGAGATATTATTAATGGTGCCAATTCATTCTCGATGAAAGTATTATCTTTTATAAATTGAAAAAAAAAATAGTATTACGAGGTATCGAACCCGAATTGTACATATGAGGTACGGGTTAGATTCCCGCTCGGGATAGATATTTGTATTTGTACAAATATTTGTTTGCGGCCTGGGTGTATTTCCTTGTGGGTCTCCCTACCACGATTGTTATCACAGACCCTGATAACTATCTTTACTCATGGTAGTTAAATTATCCGCCAACCCGCAGTGAAGCAGCGTGATGGATGAGTAGCTCTAAGTATTCTAAGAGAAGAGGCCTTTGCTCAGCAGTGGGTCGTTTATAGGTTGACACAGTACATTACAGTACAGTACAAAATAAATTTTTACCTAAAAGTATGTTTAATATAAACTTTATTTTTTTTAAACTACATATTTACGCATGAGAATACGTACTAATGATAGAAATATATCGATTTGTCTCCTAAGTGGCCGATGATGACCCCTCTGGTCATTTACATTAAATAAAAAAAATTGTATGTGACACAGAATAACACTTATCGCCTATTTTACAGTTTTTACCGCAAAAATCACCTTTTAGATTTCTGCGGCAATAAATTGTCCGTTATTAATGTATGTAGCTGCAACATCAAATTAATAACGAATAATCTCGTCTTCGGTAAGTTCAATGTCAGATTCATCTGAACTAATTGTGATTTTTACACTTAGTTATTAAAAAATATATATTAAATAAAGTCAAAAATTAATAAATGGATTAAGAGTCCTTAACATAAAAAAACTCGATTAGCGTGGCTTCAAGTCAAGGTCGTCACTCTAGTAGTGGGAGAGTGCGGGGAATGACCCGACGACGGTCGGGCGCGGCCCGCGGCGCACACCCGCCCTTTCCTCAACCGCGGGAATCGCGTGCTCTCGCGCGCGGACTATACGTCTTAATACTCACGACTTAAAAGTGAAAATAGGTTGCGCAAAAAAGTACCTACCTACCGCGATTGACGATTTTTACTCCTCATATTCTTTTCATACTGATGGCCTTATATTAAAATCGGTTCTTTAGAAGTAAACTCTAAAAAAAGAAAAAAAAATTAATACCAAAAAATGCAATTTTAAACTGACAGTATTTGCGCACGAAAAAGGACATACAGTTCCGATAACATCACTCATGTTTGTCGTTACTTATTCGTCGCTGAGTTTCAAAACCTAGCCTCAAATAAACCTGAACCCGTAACCTCAAGTTAGTTGTCAAACACGAGTGATGCCACTACTCCTATTGATGTTTTAAATTATGTTCTGTATCAATTTACTTTAAATTCGTAACTTTTGTTAAAACTCAACATGAAGTAAATGAAAATGTTTGTAATGACCTGTTGTTTTTAGCGTTTTTATGACAAAATATTCATAAATATTATATTCGCCTCTTCCCTATTGACACGAATCTTAACATGTCATTTTTTTAATCCATCATGTCATTTGTTTTTTGTTTAAATTAAAATAAAATCCTTATTTTTAATAATTAGTAAATATTAGTTAGACGTGAAAATGGATATAGAAGATAGAAAGTTTATTTATATTTATTAAGGAATACTAATATATATTACTATAATATGAGCAATTCTTGTATATTTATAATTATATAAACTGAATCTCGGAAATGGCTCCAACGATTTTTATGAAATTTAGTATGCATGGGGTTTAGGGGGACGATAAATCGATCTAGCTAAGATTCAATTTTAGAAAATGTCGTTTTATCCGTGTTTTCAGACAATTAAAAAATATCATTACAATACGAAGGCAAATTTCGCTGTCATTTACAAGTTTATAGCTCAGGTGGGAATCGGGCAGATTCTAAATCAGAAAACCTGGGTTCGAGTCCAGATGTCTCCAGACCGACTTTTTTTTTCAAGTTTCATTTTTCTTTTGAGAGAAAAACTTTTATTAGGAGCCTTTTTTTATTTAAATAACCAGTTCCAGAAAATATGATTCATATTTCATCAGTATGTAATAATTACTCATATCTAATGCATAAGCCTAGACAAGTTAAAATACCTATAAACAAAAACACAGAAATGAGGTTGGACTTGGTGCGTTGAGTCGTTAAAAATTCACATAATTTTATGAAAAACAGTGCACCCATTTTATTTATGACTTGCTGTGCCTCGCGGTTATACCCGCTTTAATTTGAGAAAAACGTACATGGTACATAATAATATGTTTGTGCTGTGCGTAATTATTGTGTAATTATTGTTAAGTACAGCAAACGAGCGCGCGGTGCGACGCACATAGTTTCATTTGATTTTACATTATCTTCTAAATTATGGGTCCAAATTAAATGCTATAAAATACAAAGTTTGTCTTCATAAAGTTTCCTCGTTGATGTGAGTTTTTGTGAGAGATTTGAGTGTATATGATTCGTAAGGATTCATATGCCTGGCTAATAATAATGCAATAAAATCAACTTTTCAATTTTTGTTATTATTATTTCGTTGCGGAGTTATTTTAAAACTATGATATCTTCTAAGATATTCATTTCAAAAAGAAATATTTTTGATGAGTAACCTATTTATTTGGATAATGATTTATATCATGTCTATAAAACCACCTTCGCAAATAACATTATTTTAGAACAAACTTGACTTTTACTATAATAATGAGTCAACCTTAAGAGATAGATATTATGCCGACACGGACTTTTTTACCCGACTGCGACAGAAGGAGGGTTATGTTTTTCGAGTGTATGTATGTATGTATGTATGTCCATTTCTTTGGCACACCCTACAGCCAAAACGGCTGGACGGTTTTTGACATATGAGATGTCGTTGGATTTGTCTAAATTGTAGTAGTGACATAGGCTATATAAATTTTCTAAATGGCGCGAAATATGATTTCGTAAAAAAAATTATAATGTATTTTTTTTTTTTGTAACTTTTACGCAAGACTTTTACGTATATGGCAAGTTATTCTTACACTAATTATATGAATCTCTAAATCTTATTTCAACCTGATGTTAGTAAATTTCCATTGTTAATAAAATTTAAAATAAAGTATTAATATCGCTTTACGTTACTACACTTTCATGTAATTAAAAAAAATCAATGTTTTCAAGTCCGAATTTTAAAAGTAAATAAACAAATTGTTTTATGAATTATAAATATTTTGAAGACAAACTATTTGATTGTAAAAAGAATATAACGGTGTATGAAAAAAATATATAAATAAAATATAAGATAATGATTTATGCTTAATTGTAGGAAAATTGATAGATTGCGAATTGTGTAAAAAATTATGTAATATTATTTTGTTAAAGTAGTGGGATAATGAATGAAAAGAAAATTAAAAATTGTTTCTATTGACCATTAGCTGTATCATCGATAAATAATAATTAGAGATGAAACGGATAGCAGTTTGAATTGAAATAATATATGAATGAAATAAAAAATATGAGAGAGGTATTAACCCCCTTAACTTATAAAAGTATATAAATAAATGTGTTATGATAAATCAGCCGGTTGGAAGCGTAGAAAGAGTAGATATTAAAAAAAAGAAAATATAGATAGATAGATAGATAAATACTTTATTGCAGTCACTAAATTTACAGTGGTTATTACATAATGACAGTACAAGATATTCACAATTTAAGTGTGCAAAGGCGGTCTTATTGCTATCAGCAATCTCTACCAGACAACCTTTAATGAAAGTAGGTTTCTTATCAGACTTGGGTAGTGCAAATTTAGGTCCCTAAACCTAGGTGTTTGCTAAATAATAATAATGATACTAGGACTAGCACTTTAATAATATGATATACATATACATTATAAATACATGCATATTTTGTACTGAGTACATAGTAATAAAATACATACATACACATATCTACACATTTACAACAAATATATTTAAAATACAAATAATTAATAATTAATCAGTCACTATTATAGAAACAATTATTATTGTTCTTCCACTCTTGCTAAGTAATACTTAAACAAGCGACATTTAAAAATAGCAATTGATTCAGAATGACGAATAGCAAATGGCAGTGAATTCCAAAGATTGACAGCTTTAACCGTAAAGGAATTGCTAAAGTAGCGGGTATGACAGGTTGGCAACTTAAGACGATTGTCAGAACGAGACCGAAGTTCTAAATGACTAGAAGTGTCTGTACCTAGAAAACAGAAACGCTCTTTTAGATAGGAAGGGGAATAGGGATTGTATAAAATAGAGTATAACAGGACTAGCGTGTGGAGGTTTCGACGATATCTGATAGGAAGCCACCTCAGACGAGCCCGAAAGGAGGAGACATGGTCAAATTTGCGTAAGCCGAATATAAAACGAATGCACATATTTTGCAATCGCTCCAGCTTATCTAGCTTTTCTTCAGTTAAATCAGTGAAACAGGAGTCCGCGTAGTCCAAAATAGGCAAGAGAAGAGCGTGCGCCAAAGATATTTTAACTTTAAGAGGGAGAAGGTTTTTCCAACGTTTCAGGCTTCCTATCGAGGCAAACAGCTTGCGGCTTATCTCCGTAATTTGAGGGGACCAAGAAAGAGAATTATCAATTAGGAGACCTAGATTTTTAACACAAGTTGTTACGTTTAAGATGGAGGAATTAAGAGTTATTGGAGGTAAAGTTTTAAAATCAACTTTACAAATTTGTCCCGGACTTCCTATGATAGTAACCTGGGATTTCGCAGCATTCAAACATAGACCATAAGATTTACACCAGTTGGAGATACAACTAAGATCCACATTAATTTTATTGATAGCTCCAGCGATATCGTTCGCTGGAGTGGAAACATATAATTGTAAATCGTCAGCATAGAGATGATACGAAGAAAGGAGGGGTGGAATTGAGTCTATAAAAATCGAAAAAAGTAGTGGTGAGAGGACGCCACCTTGAGGAACGCCACTAGAGAGGTGAACATAGGAAGAGAGTGTATCGTTGGCTACTATGCGTTGCTGACGATTACGAAGGTAGCTGCTGAACCGAGAAATAGTATTAGCAGATAAGCCTATAGATCGTAGGAGAGCTAACAGAATATCATGGTCGACAGAATTAAATGCATTACTAAAATCTAGTAATACCGCTATCGTAAGCAACTTGTTGTCCATATTAAAGCGTATGTCATCGCAAACTTTAACGAGAGCAGTAACAGTGCTATGTCCCGTTCTAAAGCCTGACTGATATGGACTAAGAATACGATTTTTTAAGAGAAAGACATTAAGCTGTGTGAAAACAATGCGTTCAAGAACTTTAGAAAGAAAAGGTAGAATGCTAATAGGCCGATAGTGTGAGAATAAGGAAGGATTATTAATTTTAGGTATAGGAATAACATGTGCATGCTGCCACGCTGCCACTATTGTTTTTAATGGAATTATCAATAAAGTTCGACTGAGCGTCCCTGCATGCCCTGCTACACAGATTCCTTAGTTTTTTATATTTATTATGATTGTTTTCAGATGGTATGAGTTTGAACTTAGATTTTGCCGCATTGCGTTTTAACATTAACGACTTGATATCCTGCGTTAACCAGGGGGCTGGAAGGTGTTTAAGCTTGACAGGACGCAAAGGAGCGTGTTTATCAAAGAGCTCAGTCAGAAGACTATTAAACACATTTAACTCGTCGTCCATGTTGGGAGCACTTTGAATCGTACCCCAATCGATATTATTTAGGTCCTCCAAGAAGCTGTCGTTGTCAAAATTCTTAAAGCTACGACGCATAGTAATGGTAGGTTTGGCCTTAGGTGGACGCATCCTATATGAAAGGTATACAAGATCGTGATACGAAAAGGCCTCAGCTGGATATTGGCCATGCGTATCCACAAGCTCAGAAGAAGACACCAACATTAAATCTAGTTTAGAAGGAGAACAATTTGGAAAGAAATGAGTTGCATTAGAAGGCAGTAATGTGAGATTTGAGCTGCTTATGATGTTAGTAAGTCGTTTGGCACGGCTGTCATTTTTAAGAAGACACGTGTTGAAATCACCCATGATAATTGTGTGATCAACGGTTGGGCTGTATAATTCTAAAAGATTCTCGAAATTTTGAAAATAGTCTATAAGAACGGATGGGCTATAAAAAACACCAAGTAGTAATTTTTTTGTTCCAAACGCTAGTTCAAGAAAAATATGTTCAGAGGAACTAGAGTACTGGGGCGGGGATTTGTCTAAGATGGTAAAAGGAAATATATATAAAAGACTCTCGAGATGTAATAATAATAAAGTTGTTATGATTTGTAATATTTGATTTGAAAATTATACAACTATTTGTGACTATAACTAATTAATTGACTATAGACTAACTACTTAAGTATAAAGTAATAACCTATACAAAATTATTTTCCCGGATTGACATTTATTTTTGGAAGAAGTTGCAAATATTATTTGCAAATATACTCGTATATCGTTTAAAGTTAAGTAAATAATTTATCATAATATTCTTATTTTTCTATTCCTTTAGAATAAATCGTAATAATAAGTTAATATAATAATTATGTAGCATTAACTCCAGGGTTTTGTAATAATTGAATACCTATATAATTAATAGGTATATTTATCCGTCATTGACCGAAACATTCATTGTAACATCCAAACTTTAATTGTAATGCTTATTATGTAAAATTGAAATATGTAGAATTTAGTGTAAAAAAAATATTTAAAAATTAAACCAAATTTTTTTTTAAATGCCGTGGAAGGTGTAGTGTACCTATGTATGTAAGCCTCCCTTCTAATATAAATTGTGTTACTCTAATAAATAAATAAAAAAGGATTGATAAACGAACTTTGGAGCAAACAAAACGTCTCATTTAAATCACACATTACTACCCGAAGGATGTAAAAAGGTACATAAGTCGTTCTGTACTTTTCGTTCCGCCCGCGGCGTCGCCCGCTAGTCGCGCGTCTCGCGGTCAACGAGAGTTCACAGCGTGTACATGATGCATAGACCACGAATTCACAAAAAAAACATAAGTCCTAAAATGTTCTTAAAAAAACGTTTCTGAGATAAATGGTTATATGTATTATATAGTATATAAATAGTGCATTATTAGCTTTAAATCATTCAAGCATTCCAAATACATCGGGTATGTAATTGAGAGAAAACTAAAAGCTAAGTATGTAAATTCAAAACCTATTTTCAATAAATATGTACAATTATATTTATTCTATATAGAAAGAAACAAAATTATTTTTTCTAGTATCTACTCAGATATTATTCATTATGAGCATTTAAGCAATAAAATCAACAATAATAATTTGTTTAGGAAAACTAAAACAAATAATAAAAATCATAATTATTTTATATATATGTATAATAATAATCATAACTAATTTGCAACACTGTATGTGTAATTAAATATATTGGTTCTCTAGAACAGTTTTATTTAAGTCGCATATTTAATAATTATAATTTTATGTATTGAATATTTATATTTTGGAAGATTAAATAAAACAAAACTAATTAAGAAATTTTATTAAAATATATAGTTTTTTCTTTTTGTATTAATAGTAATTTTATCTAGAACTCTTTCATAGAAGTATTGATATTTCTTCTCTATAAAAGATACAGCACGATAATTGATGCTATGCTAATTTTGTGAATTGTCTGCAAGGCTTTTTATTTTATTTTATAGCTGAAAAATATATGAAAATAACAATAAATGTTATTATTCTTATTAAGTTTATAGTCATTTTGATATAATTTAAATATTTCACCGACTACTATTATCATACTTTATCAAAATATTTAATTAAAATAACTTTATTCTAGAATGTGAAATAAAAAAAATTTAAACAAATATGTATACTTAGTCTTTAAATAATACAAATGTAAATTAAATTGTTAACATTACATTATATTTTTAATATTTATTAAATAATTTATAAAATACGTACCTTTTATTAAACTAAAAGTTTAACATTTATTTTAATCTCCAAAGTATATTTTTTAATTTATTTATTTTAAGTCGCTTTTAACATCTAGGGTCATTAGCGACTAAAATATATTAACAGTATTTCATAGCAATTAAATTAAAGTATAATAGTTAGTTAATCTTAAAAATTTTACAGTATTTTTATAATCGGTTAGACACTCTTTTAATGTCTTATGAAGATTAACATTACTTCTTTCTGTTTTAACATTGGACAATCAATTAATAAATGTTTTATGTTCAGCTCACTATCATATCTAGAGCATTTATTCTTCGGGATTTTACTGATAAGATGTATATGTGTGACGTAATACAGTGGCCTATTTTTAATCTATTTAAAACTATTTCATCCCTTCTATTGTCAAATTGCAAATATATAGTAATATAGAGTATTATTTATTATTATGCAAGAGTATTTTGTGTTAGTGATGAATCAAAGTTTTTAATAAAAATGTACTACAAAGTTTAAAGATAAAAATAATAATATAAGCAATTGAAAAAATAAATTATGACATATTATAATGTGTCTACAGTAGCTAACATGTAATTTTGTCGAATTTTGACGTGATTTTGACGTTTGAAGAGCGTTTTCAATATTATCGACGAGATAAAGTAATTAAAGCATTTAAACATTTAAAGTAAGCCGGTATACTTCTCAACATTTGTATGTTTAAAGTACATTCCTTATTGGAAAAGTGAAATGACATGACAGAATATAAATAAATAAATACTCTATATCCCAGTGTTATAAAAAGTATCCTATATTTTAATCAAGATCTTATTCTATATGTATGCAAAAATTTTATTGAAATCCTATTCAGCTGTTTAAGTGTGATTGTGTCACAAACCACCTCAAAAACTTTCGTATTTATAATAAAATATTAATCCCATTTGGATTAAATACATAATCATGCAAATACTAAAAAATGCTGTTATTATATTAACTAAGGTTTAATTAAAAACAATGTAAAATTATATTTATATAGACTTGTAAAGAATGAAAATATTTTTATATTGTCATCACATTTATTTCAAAGAATCAAAACCAAACATTATATTAATTTAATAATACTGATATATTTCAGTGTCCTCTTTAATATTGAAAAAGAACTTATATAATGTATTGTAATATAATATTAATTTATGTTACTATTAATTGTATCGTAATATATATAATTATACAGTTTTTATTTATTGATTGAGTTTTATTTTTAATGCATTGTTTTTTGAATAATAAATTTAATTGCTTGTGTCTAATGTGTTAGTAAATTGTTGAAACTTGATTGATTTATGTAAAATTGAAATTTCTTATTTTTCTTCTGTAAAACTAAACTGTATATTTCCCGAATAAGTAAATAAATAAATTACCCTCATCACAGCCTTTATACCATATATGTAACTAATTGAATAAAAATCTCTTGTATTTTAACAAGTTATATAATATTAAAAAATTTGAAATAAATAAAATTAACATAATATGGCTAATATTTTTATATTGTAATCACATTTCAAAGATAAACAGGAACCAAAAATTACCTTCATCCCAGCCTATAATAATATAATATCTAACTTACTTAATATAGATCTCTTGTATAATAACTAGTTGTTTATTATTTATAATAAGACTAAATTAATTTAAAAAATCAAAAACCCGACTGCGTAAAATACTCTTATTATAAACTAAAAAGAATAAAACATTTTACTAGCTTTCATTTGATACCCATATTGCTACAGTAAGAAAAAAAATTCAAGGGGGGGGGGCCACCTCATTCTGCCATTTGCGGGCGCCATTTTGAAAATTTATATAGCCTATGTCACTACTACAATTTAGACAAATCCAACGACACCTCATATGTCAAAAACCGCCCAGCCGTTTGGGCTGTAGGGCGTGCCAACGAAATGGACATACATACATACATACATATACACATACATACATACATACATACATACATACATTCGAAAAACATAACCCTCCTTCTCTCGCAGTCGGGTAAAAAAAAGAAAGAAAACTAACATGATATTTGCTATTATTTTGTAATCACATTGATTTCAAAGATAAACAGAAATCAAAAATTACCTTTATCACACCTGTATTATAATATTTAACTTACTAAATATAGTCTCTTGTATAACTAACTTAATATTGATCTCTTGTATGATAACTAGTGGTTATTAAATAATAAAAAAATTGAAATAAATAAAAGTAACATAATATTGCTAACATTTTTAAAATTGTAATGTTTCTTATAATGATATTTTTTTTTCATTTATTTTCAAATTCTAGCTTACTTAAAATTATTTTACTTAATGGTAAAATAAAATAAATATTTAGAATGAATAGGGAGACGAATTACGAATTACAAATAACTTTTTATTTTTTTGTAAATAATCTAGTTGAAGTTTTGTCTTAGTAACAAAACATTTTTGTAATTTCATATCTGTTTTTTTTTCTTTGCTTTGACCCGTGTCCATTGTTTGAAATCTCACCCCGTTGCCTCTCTGCTTTTTGAGTTTTCTTTCCTTAAGTCTGTGTTCATTCAGTTAAAAATTATTTTCTTTAATTCAAAATTCAATTATCAATAACAGTCACTTTATAGATTGATAGAAAAATAAAATAAAATAATAATTCATCGCGAGGTATTGAACCCGAGTCGGCCGTACGAGAACATTGTACGCTGACTACTTAGACATCTTGTAGTTGCAATTGAAATATTTCCAAATGAGTCTAACAGAACGCGTGCATGCACAAAGCGGCAACGTCTCATGAATAAGAGGACGTGCTACTCCTCGCGATTGGTATACGTGTAGAAAGACTAACAGTGTTGTGGTATACGAAAATTATACGCAGGGAAGTGCAAAAGTTAAGGACGACATTAGTACCCTGTAATAACTGAAGAGCGAATATCCACAATTTTAAACTTTTTAAAAATATAAGTTGAGCAGGAATATAGAATGCGGAATAGAAATCAATATACGCAGACACTTTTGTAATAAAGCCAGTGGTAGTGATGGACGCCGTGAGTCGGTTTCAAAAAAGGACGCAAAATATCTTTCGTGATTTATATATATATATATATATATATATATATATATATATATATATAGATAGTATGGATGAAACATTTGAACTGTCTTTTTTTTATTAATTATTTTCTCATTGATGAATACCATATCTTAATAAGTATTATTCCCGACGAAGACAAATCCAAAAACATAAAAATCGTACCACTCGTTCTCGAGTTATAAACGGTGTAACTAACACGACTTTATATATATATATCTAATATATATAAATCTTGTGTCACAATGTTTGTCCTCAATGGACTCCTAAACCACTTAACCGATTATAATAAAATTCGCACACCATGTGCAGTTCGATCCAACTTGAGAGATAGGATAGTTTAAATCTCAAATTATAGTCGCAATTTTAATTTATTGCTAATTATTTGTCTGTTATTATTTGACAGTCACAATTATCTGTTAACTCCAAATGATTCTAACAGATGTCGATACCTTTCGACTGGGTTGAGTAAGTAATCAATAGATGGCGCTGCTATGGTAAATCTACGAACGTGTCATATAAGCTACATTTTAACAGCATAATTACCACGTGTTGTTGAGGCTAAAGTATAAATTAAATTTATTTTTATAATTTTTAAAATTTTAGTTAAATACCCGTGCGAAGCCGGGGCGGGCCGCTAGTATATATATACATATATATATATATATATATATATATATATATATATACATCCTGCAACTCATTTTGCGCCAACGGTCAAAAATCTGCATAGTAATAGTGCGTCCACCGACTTACGGCGCCCGTATATCGGACGCAGTATTATTTCAACCCCAGATTGGCGCCAAACGATACCTATAAGCCTCAGGTGCCTATATTTAAAAAATCGTTTTGACGTAATTTTTCTTCCGGAGTAACTGAACGAGTATATTGCTAGTTCACCGAAAAGTCGCTAGAGGCGCTGAATTTCAATATACGTTTTGCTCGTATATCATCGTAAGGAGCGCCGATACTAGTGAGTCCACTGTAAAATATGTTGTGTTGTACGCGCATGAACGAGACGATGACGCATCATGCGTCTCGTTCATGCGCGTCTCGTTCATTGGTTCATTCATGGTTCGAACGACAAGGTCGCGTTTGGAGCGAAATGCGACGTTGCCGCTCTTATGCACTGCGAGCTGCGCGCGGCAAGGTCGCGACGACGCGAACGGTTTATTTTAATGTCTAATATCATATTTATTTTCACTAACATGGCGGACGAATAAAAATATTATTATACTCTTTGTTAAAGTTTTACTTGCGTGGTGATTTGATTTTATTATTTGTATTTTATGCGTAGTGACATAATGAAACGAAACTTAATAACTTTATACATTTAACTTTAAAAAAATGTGTAATAATTTTTTTTTATAAATTAAATATAATAATGAATGAGAATAACTTCAATTCCTGATATTCTGTCTATCGGCCTAGCTATCACCTGTATCAGGCACCTTATAAATAAAATTTACAAAATGAAAAACTAATTAATATACGTCGAAATCACTACATATTACAAAACAAAGTCTCTCTCTGTTCATGATATTTCTTCGTTTAAACCGCACAACGGATTTTGATGCAGTTATCACTGTTATTTAGAACATTTATTCCCGAAGGTTTACACATACATACAAAACATTCTAATAAAGTATTTGTATAATAGAGTAATAGAGAAATTTCCATGTTTTGTGACGAAACCGATAAAAAAAAACGATTTTTCCAACGCTGATTAAACCGTATGAGATACATCAAAATATTGTACTACGGAATTGTATATCATAAAAAGGCCTACAAAAAATCCGCGATAGCATATATCTATAATTATTCAAAATAAAATATATAATAATATATCTATTATATAAATAATATATCTATAATTAATTAAAATAAAATCCTTATTTTTTACGTTTTCTTCTATGTCCTAAGGTTTACTCACAGTAATAATTTTTATCTTTAAGTAATTAATTTAAAAATATTACTTTATTTGCAAAGCTAATTTCTCCTAATGAATGATCTTTATCCAAATAAATATATTAGTTATCTTGGAAATTTAATGTAGATCAAAACTTTTCTTTACCTTATTTCATTAAAATTATATAAAATACTTTAGAAGTTATCTCAGATTTAAAATTAAAAAAAAAATAATTATATAAATCAGTCGGACGGATCTTTGTTTCGACCCTTATAACATTGTACAAACGTCTATTATTTTCAGTGTTCCTATTTAAACTTTACTTTGAAGCAACGAAAAGTCTTAAAATTTTCGGACGACGATTGAATCTTTAGGGACTTTTGTGTTACATGTATTTTTTTAATATTTTTACAATTTTTAAAATCATTTAAATTAAGAAAATAATATGTTCGTCATTGCAAAGTTATGTCGATCAGAAAAATTTACATCTGTCAAAAAGATCAAGCTAACACAAACATATAATATTAATCAATTAATATTATTTATGTTATTATTCAAATGTCATACAGGAAAAGTAGGTAAAAAATAAACGGCTAGTATCAATACTATCAATGTCAGTCAGCTGTCAAAGCTGTCACTAAAATTATGATATAATATGACTTATTTTAAATCAATACAAAATCGATAATCATTTTGATTTATCAAATACTAATTGATGGTTTCGCTATTAATATTACTTTATTCCAATGAACTTTATTGTTTACAACTTTAATTGTGCATCTAAATAGTTTGAGTTAATTTACTAGTACTAACCTTTTTTTTATTCTGTAATCGAATCGATACCCAATTAATGTGATGAAAAATATCTTTCTCATTTTTCTCCGCTTGCAGATTCAGAATTGAGATGGTTTTTTATATTTTAAAACAAAAGAAAATATGACCAATTGTTTAAACCATATCTCTAATTATACGTATTAAATTTTGTCCCACTAATCCCCATCTCCTTTAAGATTTTTTTCCTTTCTTGGAGCAATTCTTGAAAAACTTAAGAAATCTATGTTTGAAAAATTAAAAAAAAAATTATTTATCAGTTTCTTATTCATAAATTTTGTTTTTGAAAATTTAAAAATTTAAGTTAATCATCGAAAAAAAATTATTAATAAAAAATTGACACAATTATATCATTAAAAAATTGACCGTTCTGGTCTTGTGGTGCGAGTAGTCGCCTCAAAGCCGCGCGCCAGCTGGTCGCGGGTTTGACTCCCGCTCAGAACAGATATTTGTGTTCATACTAATATTTGTTTCTGGTTTGGGTATATGTTTTTTGTGGGCCGTCGGTCCCGGTTGATATCATAGACACCTGATAATGATCGTTACTCATGGTAGGGAAATTATCCGCCAACCCGCAATGGAGTAGCGTGGTGGATTAAGCTCTAACCCTTCTTCTATAATTATAGAAAAGAGTCCTTCGCTCAGCAGTAGGTTATTTACATGCTGATACAGTACAGTACAGTACAAAATGAGTTTTTACTTAAAAGTATGTTATATCATATAAACTTTAATAATTTAACTTTTTTTTTAAACTATTTACGCATAAGAATACGTACTTATATATAATACTTATTATAGAAATATATCGATTTTTCGCCTTATTGTTAGTCACCGAAAGAGGGGTCACTTACCTTAGATTAAAAAAAAAATTAAGACACTATAATTTATTCCAAAAAATGAGATTTCGAATTGACAGTCGACATTTGCGGGCAAAAAAGGACATATTACAGTTCCGATGA
This sequence comes from Euphydryas editha, assembly GCA_036937285.1. Lineage (NCBI taxonomy): Eukaryota > Metazoa > Arthropoda > Insecta > Lepidoptera > Nymphalidae > Euphydryas > Euphydryas editha. The sequence goes on along the minus strand of JAUPFZ010000013.1, from coordinate 3,376,836 downwards.
AGTCATTCATGTTTTTCAATGGTCGGTCATACTTATTCGACGCTGACTTTCAAAACCTAAGTTAAAATAAACCTCAAGTTAGTTGTCAAACAAGAGTGACCTATTGATGTTTTAAAGTACGTTTCGTATCGATTTACTTTAAATTCGTAATTTTTGTTAAAAATAAACATAAAGTTAATTAAATAAAACTTTGCAATGACCTGTCTTTTATATATATTTTATTTTTAACATTTTTATCACAAAATATTCATAAATATTATATTCGTATTTTCCCTATTTACACTAATATTAACGACATCTCATTTTTTTAAATCAATCATGTCATTTGTTTTTTGTTGAAATTAAAATAAAATCCTTATTTTTTACGTTTTCTTCTATAAAAATAATTAGTAAATATTAGTTAGACATGAAAATGGATATGGAAGATAGAAAGTTTATTTATTTATTAAGGAACTAGTGACCCGCCCCGATTCCGCACGAGTGCAATGCTGATACTAAATATACTACAATATGTCTTTATATACAACGTACACATTTTTTTGTCATTAGACAATACAGACATGATTTTTCGCTATTTATAGGCACGCGCCACCGGCCCCCCGGCCGGTACCGCCGTAACCGCTATGTTCTTCTATGTTATTTATGCCACTATTAATATTATATACATATATTATAAGCCTATATATGTATTATTATACATTTTATTACATGTGACTTAAAGTGAAACCGCTTCGAGAAGCTAGTGTCAATTATAAAATTAATAGTAATCATTATATATAATATTAACAAATTTTGCCTTTCTAAATATATAGGACAAAACTTCAAATAGATTATTTACAAAAAATTTAAAAGTTATTTGTAATTCGTAATTGGTCTCCCTATTAATTCTAAATTTTTATTTACATATTTATTTTCTTTTAACATTAAGTAAGTAAATTAATTTTAAGTAAGCTAGAATTTATAAATAAATGGAAAAGAATTTACTATAAGAAACAAAAGTACAGAAAAGAAAAGAGAAAAAAAAAATAAATAAATCACACAATACAAATTCAAAGAGGATTTGAACCTAGTTTAACCCTTAGTTTTATAAAAATCTCGTACTATAACCACTACACATTTCGTTACATAATAATTATAACATTACGTAAAAAAGCGATAACTATAAACTATAATAGGCTTGTTGGACACAAGCCTAAGAGCAAATATAATGGATAGGGGCTTATAATGATTAATTATATTATGGAGAAAATAACAAACAATTTTAATTGTTAAAATCGTGAAAGATTAATAATATTTAAAAAAAATAAATTTCGTAAAATATAACCTTTAGTCACGTGCCAGTGAACACCAATCAGAAAACATTACGTCACGCCGTGTGAAACACCAATCTTGCGTGTCATTGACATTTCGATTATCGCTACAGGTTATAATTAGATACTCTTTCGTTCTTAATAAAATTTGGTTTTTAACAACTAATTTCAAGTTTTTGCAAGTTATAATTTGAAAGAATTCACCATGGAATCTGGATTTAGCAAAGCAAACAGTAATAATTTGCCCAGAATCGATGCCGTTATGCTTGGCAATTTTTTCGAGTAGAACAGTGACTTCTGCTCATCTGAATTTCGCAATGTTAAAACTTCCTTGTAAGTAAACATAAGTACAAAATATTAATTATAAGCTTAAATGCTATGTCATATTTCAGTTCGGTACACAATAACTTAATATTTTGACGTATATTTTGCAAGATAATTGATACCTACTGATTTTGAGGTTATATTTACAAAGTATAAAAAATACAAAATAGTAACAAACTTGTATAATTTCAGGTTTTCGCGAGCTTCATATGGAGATGACGCCATAAGATAGGTCCATCTTAAGCGTGACGATAAATTTTGTACTGTTAAGTGTAAAATGTGTCCTGAACACAGAGTTCACGTAAATTTATATGGATGCACACTGGTTGTTGATGAAGATAATATTATTATCTCCGTTCGATGTCAAGACTGCGTACCTTCACAAGGCATGTAAACAAGCAATAGCTTGCCTTATGTGGGTTCATCGCAGAAGTAAGGAACCATCATGCAGTTCGGTGGAATGTTATTGGAGAAAATCAAAACTGTCTAGAGTTGGTAGTAGCCTAAAATATTTAATGCCAACACATTTAAAAATTACATAAAAAATGGAAAAGTTGCAGAAAAATATTGTGCCCAAATGCAGCTTCAAATGTATTTAACAGGAAAGAAAATTGTTTATTTTGTATAGTGGACCATGATTATAGTGTGAATTAAAAAGTGGAGATTTTAAATGTGCCATTTGATATTGAGTATGTTGAGAATTTGATTGATAAACTATTAAACTTTTGGAAAATTAATATATACCCATTATTATATCAAAGTGTAAAACTATAACATATTTGAAAAAAAAAAACAATCTTAAACTTAGTTTTATTTTATTAAAGAATCTTGCAAATTAATTAATGCACATGCTATGATTATTATCTTGTCAAAAATTTTTACAAATTTGAAATTAATATTGATAAACTATTAAACTTTTGGAAAATTATTAATGTATACCCATTATTATATCAAAGTGTAAAACTAACATATTTGAAATAAAAAAACAATCTTGCACTTTTCCTTAGTTTTATTTTATTAAAGAATCTTGCAAATTAATTAATGCACATGCTATGATTATTATCTGGCCAAGAATTTTTACAAATTAGAAATTAATATTGATAAACTATTAAACTTTTGGAAAATTAATGTATATCCATTATTATATCAAAATGTAAAACCATAACATACTTGAAATAAAAAGACAATCTTGCAGTTTTCCTTAGTTTTATTTTATTAAAGAATCTTGCAAATTAATTAATGCACATGCTAAGATTATTATCTCGTCAAGAATTTTTACAAATTTGAAATTAATACATGCATGTGGTCTAAGCAAATAAAATTCATGTAAGCGCCTAATAACTCTCTATAATTATGAATCCTCAAGCTGGCAATCTGTTTAGTTACCTTCGCTTCAGTTTTACTCATTTTCCTTTTTCAACACTTGGGAGGTCTTACTGGTGTAATACTGGATTGATAATAATTGTTAATTTTTTTTTAATTGTATTCAACATGGCCTTTGTTGGTTCTATTTTTTTTTGTCTTCTTCGACTAATTCACTACAATCAGAAGATAATTTAACTTGTAGCCGTGATAGTGAGGGACTATTGGAAGCTACATATGGTATATACATATAAAGAAATATCACTGTCTGAATATTCTTCAATAAATATATTTTTTGCAATTTTGCTTATACCACATACAGAAGGACTTAATTTTGTAACGGTTACATTTTTTAATGGGGATGTGGACATGGATGTTACAGAATGTTTCAAAGGTGATAATGCCTAATCAATCAATTTCACATTGGTCTGCACAGCCTTACTTCTGAATTTGTTAGTTATAAATACTTGAACAGATTTATCTCTTGACTGTTGACATAACATTTCTGGCTCATTACCTCCCAACTGTTTCAATATCTGAAAAAGAAATACAACAGAATAGCTTTATTATAGTAATAACTGGGTATTTGCCATTTCAAACTTTAAATAATTTAGGTCGTTATGTTGTTTAATATTATACATACTTGAACTTTTATCAGAAGTATCTATAAGAGAAGAACATGAAGTACAACTTTCTTTCAATTCATTCAGACACTCTGCTATTATCATCTTTCTTTGTTTTTTTAATATATATGGTCGTTCTGTCCAGCTGCATGTTCGTTTTCTTCCGTCTTCTTGACATCCAAATTTACTTGGCATACAACTTGGTTTCATATGCACTTGTGATACTGTTCCCTTAATATGATACTCCATATAATTAATCATATCATTTGCCAACTAGAATAATAAAAAGAGTATGTTTGTAACATTAATTAGAAAACTAAAATAAAACGTTACGGATTCCACAAAACATCTAGTTTGCTAAAATTAAGTAATAGACTGTGTTATGTAAAACACTTACATCAAAATGATCTTCACAAAAATACATCAAAAATACATTCATGAAACCGTTGATAAAGTATGAGCATCTTCTCTTCTTGCAAAATTTAGCCACTTTTTCCGTATTTCTTTATTGTTTGGAACATAATTATATAAATAACTTGTCTGGGGTTTTTATCGTCGTGCTATTACACTGGGACACTATACAGTACTTATAATATGAGGAATTCATTTTTAAACGATAAAAACAAACTAAAATATACGAAGACACGATCGCTCTTTATTTTGTTTCACGCCGTGGCGTGACGTCATTCAAGACGCCATGATAGTTTTGTGCGTTTTACGCCGAGTTGCACGAAACAAATTTAAAATTTAAGTGTTTATTAAACTAATTTAATCACAAGAATCGTGATTATCTGTTGCACAAGACGTACATCTGATTAATGCCGAGTTGCACGAAACAAATTTTAAATTTAAGTGTTTATTAAACTAATTTAATCACAAGAATCGTGATTATCTGTTGCACGAAACCTACATCTGATTAAGTTAACAAAAAAATTTAGTTTAATTAAAGACCTATCTAACGGATGATTAATTCCAACAGCTTTAAATTAATCATGAGATCAACAAATTTTAAGATTAATTGCAACTTAACTAACGGAAAGTTAGCGACGGTTTCGTGCAACTCGCCGTAAGTTAACAAAAAAATTTAGTTTAATTAAAGACCTATCTAACGGATGATTAATTCCAACAGCTTTAAATTAATCATGAGATTAACTAATTTTAAGAATAATTGCAACTTAACTAACGGAAAATTAGCGACGGTTTCGTGCAACTCGCCGTTAGACCCTAATTTAAATTGGTTTTTTAAAACGCGAAATTTAAAATGTAAATGCTCGATTAAAAATAAATAAAATTTTTTTTCCATAAAATGCATAATAAGCTAAAGTATTAAGCAGTTATTGAAATTTAGTCAACTAGCCTATTATATTAATTTTAAGCCTATATATTATTGTTATTATTTATTCCACTATTAATATATTATAATGTTTTATAAGCCCATGTATTATTATATATTAATATTATTATTTATATTATTTATTCCACTATTCAATTTTTAATGAAGGTAAAAAAACTACAAATTTCCCAAACAAGTGATAACAAGTAATATGAGATATTATTAATGGTGCCAATTCATTCTCGATGAAAGTATTATCTTTTATAAGTTGAAAAAAAAATAGTATTACGAGGTATCGAACCCGAATTGTACATATGAGGTACGGGTTAGATTCCCGCTCGGGATAGATATTTGTATTTGTACAAATATTTGTTTGCGGCCTGGGTGTATTTCCTTGTGGGTCTCCCTACCACGATTGTTATCACAGACCCTGATAACTATCTTTACTCATGGTAGTTAAATTATCCGCCAACCCGCAGTGAAGCAGCGTGATGGATGAAGCTCTAAGTATTCTAAGAGAAGAGGCCTTTGCTCAGCAGTGGGTCGTTTATAGGTTGACACAGTACATTACAGTACAGTACAAAATAAATTTTTACCTAAAAGTATGTTTAATATAAACTTTATTTTTTTTAAACTACATATTTACGCATGAGAATACGTACTAATGATAGAAATATATCGATTTGTCTCCTAAGTGGCCGATGATGACCCCTCTGGTCATTTACATTAAATAAAAAAAATTGTATGTGACACAGAATAACACTTATCGCCTATTTTACAGTTTTTACCGCAAAAATCACCTTTTAGATTTCTGCGGCAATAAATTGTCCGTTATTAATGTATGTAGCTGCAACATCAAATTAATAACGAATAATCTCGTCTTCGGTAAGTTCAATGTCAGATTCATCTGAACTAATTGTGATTTTTACACTTAGTTATTAAAAAATATATATTAAATAAAGTCAAAAATTAATAAATGGATTAAGAGTCCTTAACATAAAAAAACTCGATTAGCGTGGCCTCAAGTCAAGGTCGTCACTCTAGTAGTGGGAGAGTGCGGGGAATGACCCGACGACGGTCGGGCGCGGCCCGCGGCGCACACCCGCCCTTTCCTCAACCGCGGGAATCGCGTGCTCTCGCGCGCGGACTATACGTCTTAATACTCACGACTTAAAAGTGAAAATAGGTTGCGCAAAAAAGTACCTACCTACCGCGATTGACGATTTTTACTCCTCATATTCTTTTCATACTGATGGCCTTATATTAAAATCGGTTCTTTAGAAGTAAACTCTAAAAAAAGAAAAAAAAATTAATACCAAAAAATGCAATTTTAAACTGACAGTATTTGCGCACGAAAAAGGACATACAGTTCCGATAACATCACTCATGTTTGTCGTTACTTATTCGTCGCTGAGTTTCAAAACCTAGCCTCAAATAAACCTGAACCCGTAACCTCAAGTTAGTTGTCAAACACGAGTGATGCCACTACTCCTATTGATGTTTTAAATTATGTTCTGTATCAATTTACTTTAAATTCGTAACTTTTGTTAAAACTCAACATGAAGTAAATGAAAATGTTTGTAATGACCTGTTGTTTTTAGCGTTTTTATGACAAAATATTCATAAATATTATATTCGCCTCTTCCCTATTGACACGAATCTTAACATGTCATTTTTTTAATCCATCATGTCATTTGTTTTTTGTTTAAATTAAAATAAAATCCTTATTTTTAATAATTAGTAAATATTAGTTAGACGTGAAAATGGATATAGAAGATAGAAAGTTTATTTATATTTATTAAGGAATACTAATATATATTACTATAATATGAGCAATTCTTGTATATTTATAATTATATAAACTGAATCTCGGAAATGGCTCCAACGATTTTTATGAAATTTAGTATGCATGGGGTTTAGGGGGACGATAAATCGATCTAGCTAAGATTCAATTTTAGAAAATGTCGTTTTATCCGTGTTTTCAGACAATTAAAAAATATCATTACAATACGAAGGCAAATTTCGCTGTCATTTACAAGTTTATAGCTCAGGTGGGAATCGGGCAGATTCTAAATCAGAAAACCTGGGTTCGAGTCCAGATGTCTCCAGACCGACTTTTTTTTTCAAGTTTCATTTTTCTTTTGAGAGAAAAACTTTTATTAGGAGCCTTTTTTTATTTAAATAACCAGTTCCAGAAAATATGATTCATATTTCATCAGTATGTAATAATTACTCATATCTAATGCATAAGCCTAGACAAGTTAAAATACCTATAAACAAAAACACAGAAATGAGGTTGGACTTGGTGCGTTGAGTCGTTAAAAATTCACATAATTTTATGAAAAACAGTGCACCCATTTTATTTATGACTTGCTGTGCCTCGCGGTTATACCCGCTTTAATTTGAGAAAAACGTACATGGTACATAATAATATGTTTGTGCTGTGCGTAATTATTGTGTAATTATTGTTAAGTACAGCAAACGAGCGCGCGGTGCGACGCACATAGTTTCATTTGATTTTACATTATCTTCTAAATTATGGGTCCAAATTAAATGCTATAAAATACAAAGTTTGTCTTCATAAAGTTTCCTCGTTGATGTGAGTTTTTGTGAGAGATTTGAGTGTATATGATTCGTAAGGATTCATATGCCTGGCTAATAATAATGCAATAAAATCAACTTTTCAATTTTTGTTATTATTATTTCGTTGCGGAGTTATTTTAAAACTATGATATCTTCTAAGATATTCATTTCAAAAAGAAATATTTTTGATGAGTAACCTATTTATTTGGATAATGATTTATATCATGTCTATAAAACCACCTTCGCAAATAACATTATTTTAGAACAAACTTGACTTTTACTATAATAATGAGTCAACCTTAAGAGATAGATATATGCCGACACGGACTTTTTTACCCGACTGCGACAGAAGGAGGGTTATGTTTTTCGAGTGTATGTATGTATGTATGTATGTCTATTTCTTTGGCACACCCTACAGCCAAAACGGCTGGACGGTTTTTGACATATGAGATGTCGTTGGATTTGTCTAAATTGTAGTAGTGACATAGGCTATATAAATTTTCTAAATGGCGCGAAATATGATTTCGTAAAAAAAATTATAATGTATTTTTTTTTTTTGTAACTTTTACGCAAGACTTTTACGTATATGGCAAGTTATTCTTACACTAATTATATGAATCTCTAAATCTTATTTCAACCTGATGTTAGTAAATTTCCATTGTTAATAAAATTTAAAATAAAGTATTAATATCGCTTTACGTTACTACACTTTCATGTAATTAAAAAAAATCAATGTTTTCAAGTCCGAATTTTAAAAGTAAATAAACAAATTGTTTTATGAATTATAAATATTTTGAAGACAAACTATTTGGTTGTAAAAAGAATATAACGGTGTATGAAAAAAATATATAAATAAAATATAAGATAATGATTTATGCTTAATTGTAGGAAAATTGATAGATTGCGAATTGTGTAAAAAATTATGTAATATTATTTTGTTAAAGTAGTGGGATAATGAATGAAAAGAAAATTAAAAATTGTTTCTATTGACCATTAGCTGTATCATCGATAAATAATAATTAGAGATGAAACGGATAGCAGTTTGAATTGAAATAATATATGAATGAAATAAAAAATATGAGAGAGGTATTAACCCCCTTAACTTATAAAAGTATATAAATAAATGTGTTATGATAAATCAGCCGGTTGGAAGCGTAGAAAGAGTAGATATTAAAAAAAAGAAAATATAGATAGATAGATAGATAAATACTTTATTGCAGTCACTAAATTTACAGTGGATATTACATAATGACAGTACAAGATATTCACAATTTAAGTGTGCAAAGGCGGTCTTATTGCTATCAGCAATCTCTACCAGACAACCTTTAATGAAAGTAGGTTTCTTATCAGACTTGGGTAGTGCAAATTTAGGTCCCTAAACCTAGGTGTTTGCTAAATAATAATAATGATACTAGGACTAGCACTTTAATAATATGATATACATATACATTATAAATACATGCATATTTTGTACTGAGTACATAGTAATAAAATACATACATACACATATCTACACATATACAACAAATATATTTAAAATACAAATAATTAATAATTAATCAGTCACTATTATAGAAACAATTATTATTGTTCTTCCACTCTTGCTAAGTAATACTTAAACAAGCGACATTTAAAAATAGCAATTGATTCAGAATGACGAATAGCAAATGGCAGTGAATTCCAAAGATTGACAGCTTTAACCGTAAAGGAATTGCTAAAGTAGCGGGTATGACAGGTTGGCAACTTAAGACGATTGTCAGAACGAGACCGAAGTTCTAAATGACTAGAAGTGTCTGTACCTAGAAAACAGAAACGCTCTTTTAGATAGGAAGGGGAATAGGGATTGTATAAAATAGAGTATAACAGGACTAGCGTGTGGAGGTTTCGACGATATCTGATAGGAAGCCACCTCAGACGAGCCCGAAAGGAGGAGACATGGTCAAATTTGCGTAAGCCGAATATAAAACGAATGCACATATTTTGCAATCGCTCCAGCTTATCTAGCTTTTCTTCAGTTAAATCAGTGAAACAGGAGTCCGCGTAGTCCAAAATAGGCAAGAGAAGAGCGTGCGCCAAAGATATTTTAACTTTAAGAGGGAGAAGGTTTTTCCAACGTTTCAGGCTTCCTATCGAGGCAAACAGCTTGCGGCTTATCTCCGTAATTTGAGGGGACCAAGAAAGAGAATTATCAATTAGGAGACCTAGATTTTTAACACAAGTTGTTACGTTTAAGATGGAGGAATTAAGAGTTATTGGAGGTAAAGTTTTAAAATCAACTTTACAAATTTGTCCCGGACTTCCTATGATAGTAACCTGGGATTTCGCAGCATTCAAACATAGACCATAAGATTTACACCAGTTGGAGATACAACTAAGATCCACATTAATTTTATTGATAGCTCCAGCGATATCGTTCGCTGGAGTGGAAACATATAATTGTAAATCGTCAGCATAGAGATGATACGAAGAAAGGAGGGGTGGAATTGAGTCTATAAAAATCGAAAAAAGTAGTGGTGAGAGGACGCCACCTTGAGGAACGCCACTAGAGAGGTGAACATAGGAAGAGAGTGTATCGTTGGCTACTATGCGTTGCTGACGATTACGAAGGTAGCTGCTGAACCGAGAAATAGTATTAGCAGATAAGCCTATAGATCGTAGGAGAGCTAACAGAATATCATGGTCGACAGAATTAAATGCATTACTAAAATCTAGTAATACCGCTATCGTAAGCAACTTGTTGTCCATATTAAAGCGTATGTCATCGCAAACTTTAACGAGAGCAGTAACAGTGCTATGTCCCGTTCTAAAGCCTGACTGATATGGACTAAGAATACGATTTTTTAAGAGAAAGACATTAAGCTGTGTGAAAACAATGCGTTCAAGAACTTTAGAAAGAAAAGGTAGAATGCTAATAGGCCGATAGTGTGAGAATAAGGAAGGATTATTAATTTTAGGTATAGGAATAACATGTGCATGCTGCCACGCATTAGGAAATGTGTTAGATGATAAAGAAAAGTTAAAGATGTAAGTAAGGACAGGAATAATGTGGTCTAAAACTAGTAGGACAAGTTTGCGATTAATACCATCACTACCAGAAGCATCGGATTTAATCGATAAAATGTGTTTCCTAACATCCTCTGAAGTGACAGGTTGAAGTTCAAAAGGGGTATTGACTTTCAAAGGTGCTGCCCTAATGTGTTTTAAGGTGTCTAATTTTACTCGGTTGTCTAGGGATTTAACCTTAGCAAAGTGATTGTTAAGGGCATCTAAGTCTATACTAGATGATAGATTAGAGCGCTGACGACCAATACCCAGAGATTCCAAGAAACGCCAAATACGAGCAGGACTATTGTTTTTAATGGAATTATCAATAAAGTTCGACTGAGCGTCCCTGCATGCCCTGCTACACAGATTCCTTAGTTTTTTATATTTATTATGATTGTTTTCAGATGGTATGAGTTTGAACTTAGATTTTGCCGCATTGCGTTTTAACATTAACGACTTGATATCCTGCGTTAACCAGGGGGCTGGAAGGTGTTAAAGCTTGACAGGACGCAAAGGAGCGTGTTTATCAAAGAGCTCAGTCAGAAGACTATTAAACACATTTAACTTGTCGTCCATGTTGGGAGCACTTTGAATCGTACCCCAATCGATATTATTTAGGTCCTCCAAGAAGCTGTCGTTGTCAAAATTCTTAAAGCTACGACGCATAGTAATGGTAGGTTTGGCCTTAGGTGGACGCATCCTATATGAAAGGTATACAAGATCGTGATACGAAAAGGCCTCAGCTGGATATTGGCCATGCGTATCCACAAGCTCAGAAGAAGACACCAACATTAAATCTAGTTTAGAAGGAGAACAATTTGGAAAGAAATGAGTTGCATTAGAAGGCAGTAATGTGAGATTTGAGCTGCTTATGATGTTAGTAAGTCGTTTGGCACGGCTGTCATTTTTAAGAAGACACGTGTTGAAATCACCCATGATAATTGTGTGATCAACGGTTGGGCTGTATAATTCTAAAAGATTCTCGAAATTTTGAAAATAGTCTATAAGAACGGATGGGCTATAAAAAACACCAAGTAGTAATTTTTTTGTTCCAAACGCTAGTTCAAGAAAAATATGTTCAGAGGAACTAGAGTACTGGGGCGGGGATTTGTCTAAGATGGTAAAAGGAAATATATATAAAAGACTCTCGAGATGTAATAATAATAAAGTTGTTATGATTTGTAATATTTGATTTGAAAATTATACAACTATTTGTGACTATAACTAATTAATTGACTATAGACTAACTACTTAAGTATAAAGTAATAACCTATACAAAATTATTTTCCCGGATTGACATTTATTTTTGGAAGAAGTTGCAAATATTATTTGCAAATATACTCGTATATCGTTTAAAGTTAAGTAAATAATTTATCATAATATTCTTATTTTTCTATTCCTTTAGAATAAATCGTAATAATAAGTTAATATAATAATTATGTAGCATTAACTCCAGGGTTTTGTAATAATTGAATACCTATATAATTAATAGGTATATTTATCCGTCATTGACCGAAACATTCATTGTAACATCCAAACTTTAATTGTAATGCTTATTATGTAAAATTGAAATATGTAGAATTTAGTGTAAAAAAAATATTTAAAAATTAAACCAAATTTTTTTTTAAATGCCGTGGAAGGTGTAGTGTACCTATGTATGTAAGCCTCCCTTCTAATATAAATTGTGTTACTCTAATAAATAAATAAAAAAGGATTGATAAACGAACTTTGGAGCAAACAAAACGTCTCATTTAAATCACACATTACTACCCGAAGGATGTAAAAAGGTACATAAGTCGTTCTGTACTTTTCGTTCCGCCCGCGGCGTCGCCCGCTAGTCGCGCGTCTCGCGGTCAACGAGAGTTCACAGCGTGTACATGATGCATAGACCACGAATTCACAAAAAAAACATAAGTCCTAAAATGTTCTTAAAAAAACGTTTCTGAGATAAATGGTTATATGTATTATATAGTATATAAATAGTGCATTATTAGCTTTAAATCATTCAAGCATTCCAAATACATCGGGTATGTAATTGAGAGAAAACTAAAAGCTAAGTATGTAAATTCAAAACCTATTTTCAATAAATATGTACAATTATATTTATTCTATATAGAAAGAAACAAAATTATTTCTTCTATTATCTACTCAGATATTATTCATTATGAGCATTTAAGCAATAAAATCAACAATAATAATTTGTTTAGGAAAACTAAAACAAATAATAATAATCATAATTATTTTATATATATAATAATAATCATAACTAATTTGCAACACTGTATGTGTAATTAAATATATTGGTTCTCTAGAACAGTTTTATTTAAGTCGCATATTTAATAATTATAATTTTATGTATTGAATATTTATATTTTGGAAGATTAAATAAAACAAAACTAATTAAGAAATTTTATTAAAATATATAGTTTTTTCTTTTTGTATTAATAGTAATTTTATCTAGAACTCTTTCATAGAAGTATTGATATTTCTTCTCTATAAAAGATACAGCACGATAATTGATGCTATGCTAATTTTGTGAATTGTCTGCAAGGCTTTTTATTTTATTTTATAGCTGAAAAATATATGAAAATAACAATAAATGTTATTATTCTTATTAAGTTTATAGTCATTTTGATATAATTTAAATATTTCACCGACTACTATTATCATACTTTATCAAAATATTTAATTAAAATAACTTTATTCTAGAATGTGAAATAAAAAAAATTTAAACAAATATGTATACTTAGTCTTTAAATAATACAAATGTAAATTAAATTGTTAACATTACATTATATTTTTAATATTTATTAAATAATTTATAAAATACGTACCTTTTATTAAACTAAAAGTTTAACATTTATTTTAATCTCCAAAGTATATTTTTTAATTTATTTATTTTAAGTCGCTTTTAACATCTAGGGTCATTAGCGACTAAAATATATTAACAGTATTTCATAGCAATTAAATTAAAGTATAATAGTTAGTTAATCTTAAAAATTTTACAGTATTTTTATAATCGGTTAGACACTCTTTTAATGTCTTATGAAGATTAACATTACTTCTTTCTGTTTTAACATTGGACAATCAATTAATAAATGTTTTATGTTCAGCTCACTATCATATCTAGAGCATTTATTCTTCGGGATTTTACTGATAAGATGTATATGTGTGACGTAATACAGTGGCCTATTTTTAATCTATTTAAAACTATTTCATCCCTTCTATTGTCAAATTGCAAATATATAGTATTATAGAGTATTATTTATTATTATGCAAGAGTATTTTGTGTTAGTGATGAATCAAAGTTTTTAATAAAAATTTACTACAAAGTTTAAAGATAAAAATAATAATATAAGCAATTGAAAAAATAAATTATGACATATTATAATGTGTCTACAGTAGCTAACATGTAATTTTGTCGAATTTTGACGTGATTTTGACGTTTGAAGAGCGTTTTCAATATTATCGACGAGATAAAGTAATTAAAGCATTTAAACATTTAAAGTAAGCCGGTATACTTCTCAACATTTGTATGTTTAAAGTACATTCCTTATTGGAAAAGTGAAATGACATGACAGAATATAAATAAATAAATACTCTATATCCCAGTGTTATAAAAAGTATCCTATATTTTAATCAAGATCTTATTCTATATGTATGCAAAAATTTTATTGAAATCCTATTCAGCTGTTTAAGTGTGATTGTGTCACAAACCACCTCAAAAACTTTCGTATTTATAATAAAATATTAATCCCATTTGGATTAAATACATAATCATGCAAATACTAAAAAATGCTGTTATTATATTAACTAAGGTTTAATTAAAAACAATGTAAAATTATATTTATATAGACTTGTAAAGAATGAAAATATTTTTATATTGTCATCACATTTATTTCAAAGAATCAAAACCAAACATTATATTAATTTAATAATACTGATATATTTCAGTGTCCTCTTTAATATTGAAAAAGAACTTATATAATGTATTGTAATATAATATTAATTTATGTTACTATTAATTGTATCGTAATATATATAATTATACAGTTTTTATTTATTGATTGAGTTTTATTTTTAATGCATTGTTTTTTGAATAATAAATTTAATTGCTTGTGTCTAATGTGTTAGTAAATTGTTGAAACTTGATTGATTTATGTAAAATTGAAATTTCTTATTTTTCTTCTGTAAAACTAAACTGTATATTTCCCGAATAAGTAAATAAATAAATTACCCTCATCACAGCCTTTATACCATATATGTAACTAATTGAATAAAAATCTCTTGTATTTTAACAAGTTATATAATATTAAAAAATTTGAAATAAATAAAATTAACATAATATGGCTAATATTTTTATATTGTAATCACATTTCAAAGATAAACAGGAACCAAAAATTACCTTCATCCCAGCCTATAATATAATATCTAACTTACTTAATATAGATCTCTTGTATAATAACTAGTTGTTTATTATTTATAATAAGACTAAATTAATTTAAAAAATCAAAAACCCGACTGCGTAAAATACTCTTATTATAAACTAAAAAGAATAAAACATTTTACTAGCTTTCATTTGATACCCATATTGCTACAGTAAGAAAAAAAATTCAAGGGGGGGGGGCACCTCATTCTGCCATTTGCGGGCGCCATTTTGAAAATTTATATAGCCTATGTCACTACTACAATTTAGACATATCCAACGACACCTCATATGTCAAAAACCGCCCAGCCGTTTGGGCTGTAGGGCGTGCCAACGAAATGGACATACATACATACATACATATACACATACATACATACATACATACATACATACATTCGAAAAACATAACCCTCCTTCTCTCGCAGTCGGGTAAAAAAAAGAAAGAAAACTAACATGATATTTGCTATTATTTTGTAATCACATTGATTTCAAAGATAAACAGAAATCAAAAATTACCTTTATCACACCTGTATTATAATATTTAACTTACTAAATATAGTCTCTTGTATAACTAACTTAATATTGATCTCTTGTATGATAACTAGTGGTTATTAAATAATAAAAAAATTGAAATAAATAAAAGTAACATAATATTGCTAACATTTTTAAAATTGTAATGTTTCTTATAATGATATTTTTTTTTCATTTATTTTCAAATTCTAGCTTACTTAAAATTATTTTACTTAATGGTAAAATAAAATAAATATTTAGAATGAATAGGGAGACGAATTACGAATTACAAATAACTTTTTATTTTTTTGTAAATAATCTAGTTGAAGTTTTGTCTTAGTAACAAAACATTTTTGTAATTTCATATCTGTTTTTTTTTCTTTGCTTTGACCCGTGTCCATTGTTTGAAATCTCACCCCGTTGCCTCTCTGCTTTTTGAGTTTTCTTTCCTTAAGTCTGTGTTCATTCAGTTAAAAATTATTTTCTTTAATTCAAAATTCAATTATCAATAACAGTCACTTTATAGATTGATAGAAAAATAAAATAAAATAATAATTCATCGCGAGGTATTGAACCCGAGTCGGCCGTACGAGAACATTGTACGCTGACCACTTAGACATCTTGTAGTTGCAATTGAAATATTTCCAAATGAGTCTAACAGAACGCGTGCATGCACAAAGCGGCAACGTCTCATGAATAAGAGGACGTGCTACTCCTCGCGATTGGTATACGTGTAGAAAGACTAACAGTGTTGTGGTATACGAAAATTATACGCAGGGAAGTGCAAAAGTTAAGGACGACATTAGTACCCTGTAATAACTGAAGAGCGAATATCCACAATTTTAAACTTTTTAAAAATATAAGTTGAGCAGGAATATAGAATGCGGAATAGAAATCAATATACGCAGACACTTTTGTAATAAAGCCAGTGGTAGTGATGGACGCCGTGAGTCGGTTTCAAAAAAGGACGCAAAATATCTTTCGTGATTTATATATATATATATATATATATATATATATATATATATATATATATATATATATATATATATATATATATATATATATATATATATATAATATAAAAAAAAAAAAAAGAAAAAAGTTGTCAAAGCGAACAGACGTGTGTCAACGTTTAAAATTTTTATTTTATCGAATTAATATATCATTTAGAAAAAAAATCCTCTAAATTATAGTGTTTGTTAATTATTTTTTGTGATTTTAAACTATTCCGACTACTTATAAATATTTACTTCCAAATATGAGCGTAAGACAAAATCAATCAAAAAAATGCTCGGGTCCTAGACGCGCCGGCTCGCGATCTGATCACACGGATTACGATTCTGCAACCTCTGAATCTCGAATTACTAAAAGGAAGCGTAAACAATCTGAAAATGATTATGTTCGGATGGCTGACTTTAAAGATTTTAGGAAGGAAATATTATCATATCTTGAAAATATAAAGAAGTCTAATGATGAATTTATACATATTATAAAATCTGAAATTAATGAAATTAAAACTCAAGTAAGTAATGTAATAAAAACTATTGATATCTTATCAGAGAAACAACTTCTATTAAAAAATGACCTTGCTGACCTTTCTAAATCACTGGACTTTCATACCAAATCATTCGACGATCTCAAAATTAAAACAAACGCTATATCTAAAGAAATAACTCAAATTAAAAAACTAGAACAAGAAGTTGAGACATACAAATGCCGTCTATTAAACATTGAACGAGAGTTCAATATTCAACAGCAACGTGACCGCCTATATAATATCGAAATATCTGGATTACCTGAGAAAAAAAATGAAGACCTTCCTCATATACTTTTATCCAAATGCACGGTTTTAGATATTCAGGCGACTAAACAAGATATTTTGAGTATACACCGCGTATCACAACAAAATATGAACTCGAAATTACCTAAAAATATTGTAGCCAAAATGGAGAGTCAAATACTGAAAGATAAAATAATATCAGCTATCAGGAGGAAAAAAGGGCTCACCACAGCAGAACTGGGACTTATGTCATCCAAAGAACCGAAAAAAATTTATATCAACGAGCACTTAACTCCATTTTACAAAAAACTACTTAAAAAAACACGTGAAGCTGCAGCCAGTGCCGCCTTCCAACATGTTTGGGTCCGCAACGGAAAAATTTTTATACGAAAAAACGATACATCACCTTCTTTAAACATCATGGATACAAAGGATTTAGAAAAGATAAAATGACTGTTTTTGTTATAATTCTTTTTTCAGAACATACAATAGCAATACGCAAGGGAAGTACTAAATTATATATCTACTTATATATCTCATATGTATTTAAACATTATCTGCTATTAAATATTTATATATTTTACTCTATACATAAAAATATATATTTTATATATGCATACATTGTTTACAATATCTCTCTGCTATACTTATATACAAATTTTATTATTAATCCTAAAATATCATATTATCTACAATATTATACATTATTATTATTATACATACATTCTGTGTTTAGGTGTGTGTATATTTATGTGTACGAATACTTAATAAATGAAATTATTTCTTACATTTTAAGATGGCTAATAATAATTTTTCGAGTAATATGAACCTAAATATCTACTATCAGAATGTTCGTGGCCTACGAACCAAATGCTTACAATTATATAATAATATACTAATGAATGATTATGATATTTTATCATTCACAGAAACATGGTTGCAGAGTGATATTTTAGATACAGAATTATGTGACAGTAGGTATATAATATTTCGTTCCGATCGAGATTGCTTAATAACAAACAAAAGTAGAGGAGGTGGTGTCATGTTATGTGTGAGACGAGAGCTAGCTCCAGCGCCTTGTGTTGAGTGGCGAGACACCCGTACCACTGAGTCACTGTGTATATCTATACCAGCACGTGCAATAAACTCAAGCCGCACACTGCGTATTATTTTAATTTATCTGCCGCCTGACTTGTATGATTTTAATATTCGTTACGAAGAGTTTGAAAAAAGTGTAAAGCGTTTAATTGATACGTTCCCTCTCGATAACTTATTATTGCTCGGTGATTTTAACTTGCCCTGTTTATCCTGGACCAACAATAATGAATATATAAACCTTTACTCGGGCTCTAAAATCGTATCCGACAGTGCTAATTCGTTTGTAGATCTAATGTACTTTCTAGGGTTGAAACAATATAACTTAGTTCAAAATGAATTTGGAAAAATATTAGATTTATGCTTCAGCAGCACTCCGTGCTTCGTATCACATATAGTATCGAGACCAATCGTCGGGGAAGACAGATATCATCCAGCGTTAAATATAGATGTATTAGACTTACAGGTATCCCATTTAATCGAGAACAAAGCACAAACTCCCAACTTTTATATATGTAATTATGATGACATCAACACTTATCTCAAAAATATCGATTGGAATGTTTTGTTATCTTGCGATTCAGTTAATGACGCTGTAAACATTTTTTATAATACAATTAGATCTTGTATTTCTTTATTAGTACCAGTTAAAATTTCTAATAAAACTTCATATCCTTCATGGTATAGTCGAGCTTTAATTAAAATTATTAAAGAAAAATTTAAAGTTTATAAGCGGTGGAAAAAATATGGTAACCCCAGAGACTATGACGAGTTCAGTATACTAAGAGAAAGACAGCACCGAGTCCAAAAAACTTGTTTCGATCTATTTACTAGCTCGTCTGAAAAACTCATTAAAACATCACCTAAATACTTTTGGAAATATATTAAAAACAAATTGGGATCTACAAGCTATCCCTCTAAATTTACACACAATAATATTGACTATACCAAGGGCGACGATATATGTAACGCATTTAACAAGTTTTTTGAAAGTGTATTTTTAAAACCTCAGATAGCTAACTCTACAATCCCTATTTCCTTCACCCACCCTTGTAATGATTGTTTGTCTAAAATTAATGTTAACAAAAAAAATCTATTGAAATATTTACGAACTCTTGACAAAAGTAAAGGTGCAGGATGTGATGGTATTCCACCATTGTTTTTTGCTTCTTGTGCTGATAGCCTCTGTTATCCTATTTCAATTTTATTTGACAGGTCACTACAAGAAGGAATTTTTCCTGATGCTTGGAAAAAAGCCCAAATTGTCCCCATCCATAAAAAGGGTTCGAAATCGTTAATCGCTAACTATCGTCCCATTTCCATACTCAATACTATCGCTAAGCTGTTTGAAAAGGTGGTATATGAAGATATCTACTCAATCATTGCTAAAGGCATTCCACGAACACAACACGGATTCCTTCGCGGTAGGTCCACCTTATCTAATTTAACTTTATTTTCAGATTTTATTCTAAAAGCAATGGAGAAGGGTGGACAAGTTGACGTAGTATATACGGATTTTGAAAAAGCTTTTGACCGTGTAGACCATGTCATCCTTCTTCAAAAACTACACAATCTCGGAATCCATGGTGACTTGTTACGTTGGGTGCAGTCATATCTTACTAATCGTACACAAATTGTTGTTCTTGGAGGTTATAGGTCTGACTATATCAATGTACCTTCTGGAATACCCCAGGGATCTCATCTTGGCCCCCTCTTCTATAGCGCGTATATTTATGACATAGATACGGTTCTTGTAAACTCAAAACACTTACTCTATGCTGACGACAAAAAAGTGTACATTAGTGTGCGCTCAGTTGATGATTGTAAGAGGTTACAACATGATCTTAACAATCTATTTGATTATTACACAAAGAATAATATAAACGTTAGTATTCAAAAATGTCAATGTATTAGTTTCACTCGTAAAAATAATCCTATTGTGTTTAAATATAATTTTAATGGCATTGAGATCGGTAGAACACAGATGGTCCGTGATTTAGGTGTATACTTCGACAGCAAAATGTTAATGTCTTCTCATATTGACATAATTAGATCCAAAGCACTTAAAAATCTTGGTTTTGTAATACGAACATGTAGTCCATTTAAAGATCCTCTAACCATCAAAATAGTTTATTTCGCATACGTCCGAAGCATCTTAGAATATGCTGCTCCTGTTTGGTCACCACGGTACGATATTTATATAAAACGCATTGAAAATGTACAGAAGAAATTTATTAATCACATTAATTTTAAATGCAGAAAAGCTGACATAAGCGATGAATATATAAATATCTGCCGAGCTTATAACCTTCTGACATTAACGGAACGCAGAGAGGTGTTAGACATGGGGTTATTGTATGATATTATTCGTGGCCGCCTAGACTCTCCGGAACTAGCTGAACATATTTTGCTGAACACCCCTTCACGGCGACTGAGACACACTCCCTTATTACATGTCCCGTACTGCCACACTAACTATGTCCAAAATTCTGTTCTAACAAGATTACCAAACACCTATAATATGAAATTTAATTGTATAGATATTTTCAATGGTTCTAAAAATATATTTAAAAATAAAATCAAACGACACATCTTAAACCAACATAATCTAAACAATAAGTAATAAAATATTTATTTATTATTTGTATACGTTCTATAAATATTTATGTATTCTTCTTTTATTCTATTTTTATTAGTTTTATATATTATGTACATTACTATTCAAATATAGAGAAAATTATTTATACTAATACTATACTATACTTCCCAAGAGTAATAATTAGTTTAATAGGATAATAATAAGTTTTTTTTTTTTTGCACGTTTGTTTTATATAAATAATTTAATTTTAAACGGATGGATGGTCGTAATTGGCCTTCGTAATTGTAATAAATTTTTTTTTCTTTTATAATTTTTTGTGCTGTGTACCATCCCTTATGAATAAATAAATAAATAAATAAATAAATATATATATATTTATATATATATATATATATATATATATATATATATATATATATATATATATATATATATATATATATATATAATAAATCTGTCACTCAATCCGTCTATTAAAGAATATTTTCCAGTATCGACGCAGGTGTAGGTGATAAAAAACGGGGCGGGCCGCTAGTGTGTAATATCGATAAAAATTATTCAGATGTCCCATCACTGTTTGAAATTATACCTAAAGTTGTCTGGCCGTGGGGGCACGATTACTGTACCAAAATCTGGCAGGGAAAGGGTTAATAAAAGTAATAGTAAAAACGTGTACTGAACTCGTGCTTCGACTGTTTGAATAGAAATATCGTATTAACCTATTTACGCAAAAATATATAAGGTCCCCTAAATTTTTAAAAATTATACAAACTTAGAACTGTAGAACTTAACAATGAGACAAATATCGACAATATCTTAAATATAGAAGTCCACGCAACAATGTCTGAAGGACACGAACACGAATGCTGAAAATATTTACAAACGTTTATTCCAACTTATGGACAAAGTTAGGTTCATATGCACGGGTTTCACGCAATCGTTGTTTACTCGTGGTATTCTTGTTAATAATATGAGGACAAATATTTGCTACTTCAGACATTTGATAGGAAAATATTTCTTCCATGAACGCAAGTAGTCTTGAAAAATTTTAGATAGGTTCGCGACTGTTAAATTCAAAATCTATCGATTTTTATGAAACAAGTTATTTGGAATTATAAATCTTTAATTAATCAACATTATGTCAACACAACAAACTGCTTCTTGTATTTCGACAGTTGACTTTATAATTATAAAATTAACTTTTAAGGTATTCATTTAAATTATCATATACTAATATTATAAATTCGAAAGTAAGTTTGTTTGTTACGCTTTCACGCGAAAACTATAACATAACCGATCATCATGAAACTTTATACACATATTCTTGGAGATATTAGAAGTAAAATAGGATACTTTTTTGGTCGCGATAACCGACATCTACGCGGACAAAGCCGCGGCCAGAAGCTAATATGATATAAAGGATATTATAATGTGCATTAAATGGTTAAGGTAACTAACATATTTAAGTTGATAAAGATTAGGTATTATCGTCTAATTGGCTTTCCAATTACATTTTACATGACAATTTTTATAGATGTTAGAATAGATGGTACAGTAAGCTATCATTAAAAGATATATATGCCATCGTGAACTTTTCTATAGACCTATAAGAGAAATAATTTCACCATAAATTCTTTTTTTTATATCTCAAAGTGATTAGGCAGCGTTTTCGTTGAAAGCTCCCAGCGGCTTGACTTAGTCAATCATTACCAACAAATATAGTCATATTTCAACCAACTTACACAAAGCTTTAACAAATTAGAAACCTAAATCTTCCTCGTGAATAACTTTATCTATTGGTGCAAATCGCATGAAAATCCGTTCGTGATTTTTGAGTTTACCACGAACAGACTGACGGAAAGACGGACACGGCGGGGAAATTAGTTTTATAATATATAGTGACATCGTCTAGAAGTCCGGTTACTAACATAATAATACAGATCTAATCTCATCCCATATTTAGTCTATTTAAATATAAATATCCAATTATACTATCAAGTATACAAATAAAACTAGCACAAGACGTAATATTTATTCCTTCTTTTTTTTAAATATAATATTTAGTTCTTAGAACTCTTCGACCAGACCGCCCCTCACTCCCTGGGGAGGGACCAACTTTTCGACCTCCTTAAGGCCGCACCCTCACGAGATAGTTCCGACTGTTTGGGAGTTGGGGTTCGATGCCTTGATTTGGACCGAGATTTTGTTTTTGAACGTCGGTTTCTCGACTTTGATCTTCTTCGTGACCTTGAGTTGGAACGGCTGTGAGACCTGGAAATATTAATTAAATGATTAAAACAATAAGAAGGACTTTTATATAAAACTTATAATACATAGCAAAATTAGTTTTCATTGGTTTGTATAAAGTTTAAAACTTTTGACCCGAGTAAATTATTTTACCATTAAAAAGCAAATTTTACCGAAAATAAGCTAGGCTATAAAAACATCAAACTACGACTTATAATAGTGGGATAGAAGCCCTAAATGTCGTTATACGTTAAAAGTATTTTTTGAGAGTGCTGGTTGTAAAAAAAGAAGAATCTTTCCCATCCGTAACTCCCCCAATTCATTTAGTTAATTTCAACCAACCATTTGTTCTTAGGTGTCTTCTGTAAGTGAATTTCTTTGGTGCTGCAAGTATTAATGTGCGACAATGATCAGTTTATTATTTATTTGCTGGCCCATTTCTACTACACACAAATTCATATTCACGCTAAAGCCGTTTTGAGATTATGACATGATTATGTTTAAAAGCCCATCTCATATTCGAATTCGATTGTGAAGAAGAACATCGCGAGTATACTCTTCCCTACATGTCTGGGAAAAATTCGGGCTTGTATATCCGCCATCCAGCTATTAGCGTAGCAGATTAACCAGTATTGGTTAATCTGAATAAATAATAACTCCCGAATAGACGAAACCGTTGCCTAGCAATTGAGTTCCTGTAAGTGTTAAAGTCGGTCGCGCGTTCGATTCCCTCTCGGGACAGATATTTGTATTTGTACAAATATATTTTTCCGATCTGGGTGTATATCCTTGTGGGTCTCCCCACCGTGCCTCGGAAAGCACGTATAGCCGTCGGTCCCGGTTGTTATCATAAACACCTGATAATGATCGTTACTCATGATAGGGAAATTATCCGCCAACCCGTAGTACAGCAGCACGGTGGATTAGGCTTCAACCCTTCCTCTATATGGAGAAAAGACCTTCGCTCAGCAGTGGGTAGTTTACAGGCTGATACAGAAGTGTTAGTGTATTTTTGACCTTGGAACTAACCTCGACCTCCGACTCCTCGACCTTGACCGCGATCTCCGCGAGCGGCGGCTGCGCGACCGTCTGCTGCGGGAGCGAGAGCGCGAGTACGAGCGGCGGCGCGAGCGAGAGCGAGAGCGGGAATATGAACGGCGGCGCGAGTGCGAGCGGGAGCGGGAGCGGGTGCGGGAGCGGTTGTCGTGCTCGTTGCGGTGCTCTGCTTCGGTTAGCTTCTTAAAATATCTGAAAAATACGAGGACAACTGTCAATATTTAGAATCGAATAAGTTTTTGTTTTCACGGACTTTTCCTAAAAATCTGTACAAATAAATTTTAGATATGTGTTCAGAAAATAACGGAAATTTTCGCAGTAAGGTGTGAGCAATAAAGCGTGAGCAGGTGTATTATCGTGGTGCAAAATCCATGAATTGTTTTTCCACAAATTCGGGTTTTTTTTTTCTCTTCAGATGCTTAGAAAACGGCGTTGAACTTGTAGGTAGTGTTTCTTATTGACCGTTTGACCTCGTGGCAAGAATTCATAATACACTATGCCATTAAAATCGAATAAAACAGTGAGCATAGCCTTCACTTTTGACTCGAGCCAGCGAGCCAGAATGCCTCCACTGGAACTGTTATATCCCTTATTTCAACGTGGTAAAAGCTGACTCTATATTAGCTTTTCATATTATTTTAAGTCAGCAATTACATTGTTCGCGATTATTCCTTTTCAAATATTACTTTTAATATTAAAAATACTTTTTAAGTCAGTTAGACTCAGAACACCGGGTAGATCGGACATAGATTCCAAAACGAAATTAAAGATCGGGAGTCAAAATTAACTGTAAGAAGTGAAGTGTGTGAGATTTCTTCAATAAAACACCTAGGTTTATATGTGTAGTTATTTTTTTTTAAAGACAAACTGGGACGGCCTCCTAACAGAACGATTGAGCCTTAGTTTCGACGTCATATCCATAAAGCCATGTTTCATGTGACATGTTATAAGACGTTTGAGTTATTCTGCGTCGTCGTTGACTTCATTTAGACTCCTAATTAACTTCCAATCGACGCTGTTTTTATTCAAAATTCAACTATTTTGGAACAAATTTTGCTATTACACGTTTCATACCCAAGACATGCGAAAAAATTTATAGACATAAGCCAATCGATATGACAATATCATCAGCGACTTCTCTAATTGTGATTTGGTAATCGTTTATAACATTTTTTTAGGAGGTTTTAGAACTTTTTCCAC
Organism: Euphydryas editha; assembly: GCA_036937285.1. Classification (NCBI taxonomy): domain Eukaryota; kingdom Metazoa; phylum Arthropoda; class Insecta; order Lepidoptera; family Nymphalidae; genus Euphydryas; species Euphydryas editha. The sequence continues at coordinate 3,351,337 of JAUPFZ010000013.1, read as the reverse complement.
GTTTTCATCGGTTGTTGATGTGCTGTTGTGTTTCAACGTCTTCACGGCCATCTTGGAAACGCTTACACCACTCGTTAAATTTTTGTTTTACTCATAGCTCTTGAGCACAGCTCGACTTTGTTTCATTTTTTACGTAAATTTTGATACGAATTCTTTGATCAATTTCTTTTAAAGAAACGAAAATCGCTGAGCTCATAAAAACACGTCTTACCTTAGCGGCTGCCACAGACAAAGTAAACAATGAATACAACTAGAAAAATTTTATCATACTTCAGAGGCATGTTAGCCCGGTCAAAATAGACATTGACCCTTGCATAAACTCACAAGCTGAAAATCCTGAAAAGTAATGGGATCAATGGACATCATTCATGGATCATCATCATTCAGGACATGGATCATGGGACTTTTCAGGATTTTATAAGAGTGGTATCCCTTACGTGCCTGTAAATTTTTAGCTTTTTGTGAGTTTAGGCAAGGGTACCCCTATTTTTCGGGCTAATTTGACCGGGCTATGTATACCATCATAATAAAAAACTTGACAATCCGACTCTCCAAACCAGCGATATTTAAAAGTTACCGTTAATTTGTGAACACACCTCGTATTGTTTAAAATTAATGCTTATCTTTAACTATTTGTTTAGGTCTCCCCTAAACCAAAGTGTCCGGGTTATACATGGACGTTATAAAATCCAAAAACCTTCTCCAAATAATAGTTTAAGAGCCCGTAAACCCCAGACCTTCGTTATTTTATAAAAGCTAAAAGTTTTTCAGCGCATGCTCCCAACACAGGTCAGAACGATGGACAATCATGAAGTTTAGGTTTTCGTGGCTTTAGCAGGTAAACGGTACTAAAAGTGTGTCAAATATGAACTAAATTTCATCAAATAATAAAATGTGATTTTTTGATATTTCCTTCAGAATATTATTAAGAATCACGTCATTAATTGCCCGACACTTAAGAATAATTTCATTACACATTAAAAAACATTGTTCTCTTATGATGAAATTTAAATTAATTTTTAATATAATGATTATAAACCTAAAAAAAAGTCTCTGTAACAATTTTACATATTAAATCAGCAAAAAAAAAACATCTTATATGCTTTTTTAGTTAACTTTTAAATATAATATTGTACAAATATACACGTACTGGTAATACTGGTGCGTGGCATCCGGTCCGTCGAAGTAAGGCAGCCGCCCGCGGCCGCGCCCGCGCCCCCGCCCGCGCCCACGCGCTCGCATCTCCGGGAAGTACGCGCCGCGCACCGCGTAGTACGACGCTACCGACCGACACGCACACATTAGGGATGTTCGTGTAAAAAAATATCGATATTGTTTTCGATATCATACATATATATATATTTTTTTCCGATATAATAAATCTTAGTGTTGTATCGATACTTTGCGATATATCGTACAAATATAAAGGTTGTCGATTAGACAAATAGATATATGGGACATTTCACGTCAAGCAGACAACCCAAAAAATGAGGTCTTGAATTTCGTTTATACTCTGGTTAGTTATACTTTTAGTAGACATGGATGTGTTTACAAAATGTTTTTTTCGTATGATGCTTTATTGCTGAGTTACAAGGTTTTAAAGATTTAATAAGAAATGAGTCCGTTATTTTTGGATGCTTATTATTTGTATTAATTTGTAAAAAAACTAAAAAAGGGTCATCCGACATCCAGTATCGATATTTACCCCTGTACCCTATCCGAATACCTAAAAAAAAAGGTCCTCACTTCTCCCTATCCGGATACCTACCTAAAAAAAAGGTCCTCACTTCTCCCTATCCGGATACCTACCTAAAAAAAAGGTCGTCACTTCTCCCTATGAAACTTATTTACTTGATAATTATCGGCTAACGCATACCGATAATTATCGAATCGCAATTATTGATAATTATCGGACCTAAAATAAATTATCGATAATTATCGGACCGAAAATAAATTATCGATAATTATCGGACCGAAAATAAATTATCGATAATTATCGGATCCAAAATAAATTATCGTTAATTATCGGATGAAAAACTATCGATAATTATTGAATAAAAAATTATCGATAATTATCGTATCAAAATTATCGAATCACACTTATCGATAATTATCGAATGAAAAATTATCGCCCCATATATCGGATGAAATATGCGATCGTAACCTACGCACATTCCTTAAAAAAAAGTCACGATATATATCGATTGTACATATCGATATATATCGGATTAAATATATCGATAGTACAATATCGATATGTATCGGATGAAATATGATGATGTAAATCATTCTCGAGTTTGTTCTGCGATTTCACTCATATATAAATAATTTGTCCATTTCATAGTCCCTATAAGTCGAATCGTTATATTTTATACCCTATCTCACTTCATATTACAGCAAAAACAACCTGATACAATTAAGAAGCTGATGATCTGTCTTCGTGACCCAATTGTAACGGTAGAATTTGTTCAATTGTACTGGAACAGTTTTTGTTCGACCACGCAAAACTGTATATAAGTGTTGACGAAAGAAAACCCGATACAATCTTTGGCTTTTTTTCCCTTTCAACTTTTTGTCGAGTAAAAATTTATTCTAATTCTATTTCTATTCAATTTATTCTAATTCTATTTCTATCAAATCTAATTCTATTCTTATGGTTTCTTTTGATAATGAAACGACCAAATTTTCCTTTATAGTTTACACTCGGCGATAATGAATTAATCAATGATTATTAAGTAGGATCGTACAGTATTTTGAAAAATTTTTTTCTTCGTTTTTATAAAAAACTCATTTAGGTGTTTTGTTTTTTCTTAATGCTTTTTAATATATGTGTTAATGGCAATTATCCTATTGCAATTAAAATAAGCCGTTGCGTTTATAATGTTCCGTTACCTGTAATTAAGGCACTATTTATGTCCGTTCCATTATTATTGTTTTTAATTCCAAATGTTTTTTTTTATGTTTGCTTTGTTGATAACCGTATTAAATAAACAATAATTGAGTGAGTTATGTGTTACTTTATATTTATATTTTATTGTTTTGTGTTTCCGTGTGAACCTTAATATCCCGACTCTACTTCTGTTGTTAATTTACCCTATCAATCATATAAATACATTGTGCAAGAAACGAAACTGTGTTGTTTTTCTGAATTGATAACCACGTTCCATTTCAATAACAACTCTACGATCATCCTGGCTCGAAGGACTAAATAAACTTTTGATCCTAACAGCCAGGATAGTAAACTCTAATAAAAAAAAAGAATTAAAATGTTGTTCTATAACATATAAATAAAATTAATACTCATACTTTGCGGGTAGGCGTATTGAGGCGCGACGGCAGGGAAGGGATAGCCAAAGCTATATGGCGCCGGATACCCGTACATTCCTGTAACAAGAAAATTCTATCAGAATTTTTTTTTTTATACCACGACGGTGGCAATCAAGCATACGGCTCGCCTGATGGTAAGCGGTTACCGTAGCCTATGGACGCCTGCAACACTAGGGGCATCACATGCGCGTTGCCGACCCTTTAAAAACCTATTTACTCCCCTCTTGAAGGACCCCATACTGTAGTCCTGTGGGAAAACCTCGGCAGGGAGTTCATTCCACAGCCGAATGGTCCGTGGGAGGAAATTCCTCTGATACCGAACTGTACGGGACCATTTGGGCTGCAATGTGTGAGCATGAATTCCCTGTCGATGGCGAGCGGTGCGATGATAAAAAGTGGCCGTTGGCACCATTTCGAACAATTCTTCGGAACACAACCCATTATACAAACGATAGAGCACGCATAGGGATGCAACATCTCTTCTAAGACTTAAGGGCTTTGAACCGAGTCAAGAGGGCCAAGCTGGTATGCCGGTGCTCCCGCCCAGAGATGAGAGCAGTACTCCATATGGGGGCAGACTTGCGATTTATACAGAAGCAGTCTTTGCCCCTTTTTTTCAGAATATTTTGAATCTACCAATGTATACATAAATTTATATTAGAAGGGTCATTTGAAAAGTTCGTACCCTAATATAGTTAGGAGAATGCTATTTTTATGAAACTACCCTCATTTTGAAGCTACTTTATTCTTGAGCAATGGCGTTAAATTTCATTTTCTTGTTTGCATTTGTTACGGTTTCTCACACTATAACGTCGAACAAGTAGTGATAATTTTAAAATAATGGACAAAATCAAACATCGTGCAGTGATTAAGTACTTGAATAAGAAAGGTTTAACACCAAAACAAATTTATGAAGACATGTAAGCAACTTTAGAGGAATCTGGACCTTTTCATGCTACTGTAAAAACGTGGGTAGTAAAGTACAAACATGGTCGAGAAAGTGTCAAAGATGACCCAGGTAGCGGTCGGCCATCGATGCCTCCCACCGACGAAAACATTAAAAAAATCGTGATTTGATTTTATCTGACTGGAGATTGACTGTTAAGGAGATAGCTGACACCATTGACATCTCATTTGAAGGAACGCACCACATACATGTAATTAATTACCACTGAGCTGCAATTTTCAAAGGAGTCTGCACTGTGGATACCTCGGCTGCTTTCAGTTGAACAAGAACGCGTTCGACTAACGATTTCTCGAGACTGTTTAGAGCTGTTTGAAGCTTACCCAACTGAATTTGTTGAGACATTTGTGACTATGGATGAAACCTGGGTACATCACCATATTCCAGAGACAAAAATAAATCTAAAAAATTGGAAAAGACCAGGATCTCCAGCTCAAAAAAACGCTAAAGTGGTTATATTGACCGGTAAAGTGATGACGTCAGTTTTGTGGGATGCGAAGGTACACCCTTCATCATGATGGACTACTTAAAAAAGGGTCAAACAATAAACTCGGCCTATTATTGTAACCTCCTGCAACGTTTACGTGAATTAATTAAAGAAAAACGTCCTGGATTGTTACAAAGAAAAGTTACACCATAATGCACGAGTTCACACGTCAGTCAAGACTATGGCAGAAAACCATTAGTGTGCCTTCAAATTGTTACCCCATGCCCCGCATTCTCCTGATGTCGCTCCATCTGACTTTTATATATTACCAAAACTCAAAAACCACTTAGGATGTCAAAAAATTTCTACAAATGAGGAGGGTTAAGGCACACCTTATTATTATTATCGACGCACATTTTGAAGGTATGGACGAAGATTTTTTTAAAGCTAGTATAGAGGCCTTGCCCGGCCGATGGAAAGAGTGTATAAAACTTGGGGGAGAATATCTTGAAAAATAAATAATACATAAATTCCCATCTTTTCATTGTCCTGGTAAAGCTACGAACTTTTCAAATGTCCCTTTTATATTAATGGAATACTTCTATACTAATGGAATAAAGAAAGAAATGAATTAGGAAGTTTTTTTTTTTTTTTTTTTTTTTGTAATCAGAACATAATAATTATATTATACAACTAAAGCTCAAGACAACCGTTACACAACATACAATTACAACATATAGGATCATTGCAGTGAATAAAAGTGGAGTTAAAGTATAATTATATAATATAATTATACTTTAACTCCACTTTTATTCGGTCCGGTTTCCGCTCCTCGCACAGCACGGTTGGGGCACTGCTAAATATTACCGAGGATATTCGTGGTGCAATGGATAGTACCAAGCTCACTGCGATGGTGCTTCTTGATTTTAGCAGTGCTTTCAACTCGGTTGACCTTGACATCCTAATTGCAACTCTCCGTGCGGTCAACATTTCTTCTACTGTTTTAGACTGGTTTCACTCTTACCTCTTCGGGCGCCAGCGGTGCGTGAAAACCAACGATGTAGCATCGGATTGGTTAGATCTTACTGCTGGTGTACCCCAAGGCGGCGTACTTTCACCTTTGCTGTTTTCCATTTTCATTAATAATATATCCAAAGTCATTTCTTCTCCCTTCCATCTGTATGCAGATGACTTACAGATATATCGACACTTTGGGCTGACCGAGTTGCATGAGTGTATTGTGGCATTAAATTCGGACCTTGATGAAGTTCAGTCGTGGGCTAATTCTTTCGGCCTCATTGTGAACCCCAACAAATCGCAATGTATCATTATTGGCAGCAGTAGACTGAGATGCAAAATCGACTGGAACTCAATACCACAGCTCAAATTCACTGGCGTTGCAATTCCTTACAGCAATAGAGTTAAAAACTTAGGTCTAATTATGGATTGTAACATGACGTGGGTAGCACATATCAACGAGGTCAGTAAACGAATGCATCACACGTTTCACTCTCTCAAGCGTCTCCAATATTTTCTCCCTTTTAATACCAAAATTATGCTTGCTCAATCTCTTCTTCTCCCCATACTTGACTACGCTGATGTTTGCTATTTGGATGTGACTGAGGAGCAACTCAATAAATTAGAGCGTCTTCAAAATCTCGCTATCCGTTTTATTTTTGGTTTGCGTAAGTATGACCACATAACAAATTTTCGCGCTCAACTTAAATGGCTCCCAATCCGCCTTCGCCGTGATATGCACATCCTCTCGTTCCTTTTCAAGATACTCAATGACCCAAATTCTCCTTCATACCTCCGTTCACGTTTCCAAATTCTCCCTACTCCCTCACGTACCAGGCGGCCTTGCGTCACTACGATGCTCGACATACCGAAGAGTAACACAAAGTTTCGGTTGCAATCTTTTTCGGTGTATGGCGCATCGCTCTGGAACAAATTGCCTAGGGATATCCAACTCAGTCCCTCTTTTGACACCTTTAAAAAGAAGTTGAAGCAACATTTTCTCACTCAATCGAATCCGTAATTATTACCTACAATTACTTATTATTATGTGCTATATATATGTATAGATATGTATATGTGTATATGTGTGTATATGTGTATATATATATATATGTGTGTGTATGTATATGTAATATATGTATATATAATATGTATTTATGTATGTAGTATTGTGTATGGTTTGTAGTATGTATTGTAAACCTATATATATTATACTTAATTAGCTACTTATTTTTATGCATGTGTATTATTCATATCACTGCACTTTTTTTTTTGTTTTTTCTTTTGCCCACTTAATTATATTATTTCTTACTACCACAGGTTGGCTGGAAGAGATCTCTTCTAGAGATAAGTCCACCTTTGTAAACAACTTTTTATACTCATTAATGTTATATACTTCTTAAGTGCAATAAAGAATATTATATATATATAATATACCTCTGATATAATACCCGAGTTAATATTTAAATTTATTATTTATTAACTCTTTATTATACATATACAAAACAACAGACAAACTGTTTAAGTATAATATAAAAGACCTATGTATAACAGGTAACGTGAAGGAGTTAATGTGAAAAAGCGAAGCAGGTGTACAGAGTAAACAAATATATATATATATATATATATATATATATATATATATATATATATATATATATATATATATATTACTCAATTGTTCTACTGAAGTAAGATACCTGCAGTCTTGTTGTAGATGGCCTCCCTCTCCGGGGTTGTCAGTTTCTCAGTCTTGACACGCTTGTGCCGCTCGTCATCCGATATTGAACTAATCGATGAGTCACGTTTTGGTTTCTTTGTTTCTAATGCTGACCGGATTATTATACGACCTGTAATTATAATATATTTAACGATATATATTATATAGATATAAAAATATATTGGCTCTCGTTAATTAGTGCATCAAACTTCTACATATACAATACCTGTGTGTCATGCTTGAATAGTTACAGCAACTAAGTACGTGTCAAAAAGTACACTCAAGTGTAAAGTTGCATGTTAAATATGTCAATCAATGTTTTTTTTTTTTTTTTAATTTTAAATAACTACTTCTCAGCATCAATATGTCATGTGCATTTTTATGACTGTACTCAAGCAAAACAGCATTAAGAACATGTGTATCTCTGATGATATCTACTACATCTCTGTTATACCAAAGTTTAATATTTAAAAGTATAAATAGATATTAAGAAAATTTATATTAATTAAAAAAAAGTTATATTAATTATATCACACTCTTGTGACGGTCTTACATATGATAACACAAACAGTTAATATAATTAAAAATATATTCGTCTAATTAGTCTCTCAAAAAAAATCTTTGTTTCGCGTAATTATCTAAGCTATGTCTGCTATGCTTTCACGTTTCATTACCAAACTGATTGGTTATGAAATGAAATTGTTATGAAATTTAATAAGGAGATAGTTTAAAATCTTTGGTAATATAGATAGTACAGAATATAGGGGTCCAAAGTTAAAGTCCAAACAGACGGTTGTGGCTAATCACAACTCTACATATATATTATCTGACTATTAATATTTTCTAAAAAGTTTCGTTTTATCAGTTGATAATATAAATAAATGCTTTAAACTCAACAGCCCGCAGTAGGATATAAATCCTGTATGGGGGGCCAGAAATACACACATTGCACAAGCAGAAACACCCATGACAAATATTTTTATGTCTAATATAAGTATTTATTATGTGCAGGGATCGAACGCGCGACCGCTACCGCATCAGCCAATTGCTGTGATTAATGCACCTACAGCTCATTGAAAAAATTTAAAAAAAAATCATGTGTGAAAAATAAATGATGTCCCTATGTTTTTTATCATTTAAAAACAAAACATATATATCTACCATCCATTGCATGTTTCAGTCGCTCCCTTTGTTCTTCGAGATCTTTTTCCTGTTGTCTTTTATAATTGTCAACTATTCTCTGCCTAGCGAGACGTTCACTCGCATTGTAGTATCGTTCTGGCCTTTTGCTGTTCTGTTGAAGCTCCGGACGTAGCTATAAATCATTATCATCATTCAATCATTAATGATTATGATGCAATTTTTATTCCTAAACATTCAAACTTGGAGTTTTCTTTAGGATTTAATGTTAAAATATTTTATGCATATTATCTTGTTCAATTACAAATTACTCCGATATGAAATAATTAAAAAATTTAACTGAAATGTAAAATCAATCAAAAAACTTCACTTTGAAACAGGCTGGACAATCTAAGTTCTACATTAAGTAATTTATGTTCTACATTCAAACAGATTTTTCAACTTTATAATGTAAATATGATATTATTTATCTTACCTCAATTCTTTTAAACAATTCCTCAATTAATCGTATAGCTTGCAGTCTTTTCTGAGCCTTCAGCAATTTTTTCTGTTCCTCTGCAACCTTCTTATTGAGATCCACGTCTTCTCTTGCCATTAATTTAGCAAGCTGTTTCTTTTTTCTCCTTTCTTCTCTCTCTCTCATTTTTATTAGTTTTTCTTTTTCATGGTGCTCAATTTTTTGTCTTAAAAATTAAAAATTACATATTAAACTATTAATTTCAAAAGCTACAAAGTTGAATTAAACTAAGCTGAAACACAGAGACGGAAGTAGTTTGGAAATATGCAACTGTTGATAATAGACCCTTTTTTCTTTTAAGAAGAGGGACTGAAGCTAAATTGCACTCACTCCATTGTAGGTTGGCAGTTTATCTGTACCTAGACTAACAATAGTTACTACTTTTTTATGATTACAACTGGGACCAAGGCATTTACATAATCTACGAGGCATGGTCGAGAGACCCACAATAACAAACTCCCAGATCAGTAACAAATTAAATGAACCTACAACTATAAGCATTGATGGAACAATCACGGGATGGAGGAATCATCTACAAAATTAATATTACTATACTATAAACTATTGTATTTAATGTAACAATGATAACAATGATAGTAAATACTAAATACACAAAGAAGTTACTATGAGATTAATAAAATGATTAACTAAAGCGTTTGATTTAACATGACATGGAGAAGATCATAACAAATAAATTATATAAAAATTATGTAAAGTATATAACTACCTCTCTCTGGCCTCTCGTTTGGCGATTCTCTCTTTTTCCTGCTTTTCTTCTTCTTCCTTTGCTCTTTGCCTCGCTGAAAGTCTCTCACGAACAATGGCCCTTCTTTTAACTGCGGCATCTGTCATATGCTTTGTTCTATCAAAGTCCACTTGTATACTGCACCACTCAGCTAGCTCTTCATTCTTTCTCAACAATTTTCGACCCTTCAAAGAATCCATACATCGCACGAAACCAGCATATTCACTAAACTGCACATATCCTTCAAAATATAATGAGGCGTCTTGCACAGGCATGGTTATGCCTCTCATATGTCCCTTCATTTGCATACGAAAAGGATCCGCAGCTGGCACATCCACCTGTCGCACTACACCGTATCTTTCGAATACTTTCTTAAATATACTTTCAGAAGGAGGTGCATCATCGTCGCCATCACGGTCATGAACAAACCACCTAATAGGCAAATTTTTTATGTGAATTGTATCGGGCCTTTCACCCGGCTTCATTTCATCCATATCAGTCGCGTCACGAAAAAACGAATCCCAAGAATGGCGACTCGGAAAATCCGATTTTGCTTCGGATACTTTCACTTTCAACGGATCAGGATAATCCGTCAACTGTATTATCCTATCTTCCAGACGGGCCAGGACACGATCTAGCTTCTGACGATTCTCGAGCTCCGCATCGAACCTAATTACTTCAGAACTGTGCTTTGACACTTTCAACACCGAGAAGTTATCAGGTTGGATCATTTTCCTTAACTTCTCCATCAATTCCCAATTGGATAAAGATTTCCCGTGTACCTTGTGCGCGGGGAGCTGGACAGAAATGTTTAGCTTTGCAAACGATTTAAGATACAAACGCTGTGGCAAATACAACACCACAGCGTCTGATGTGTCTCTACAAACTTGTATGCTCATCACGACTAATTAAATTGTTTTATTTTAACGAATATTTCAAGTTATACTTATTAATAAAATCTAACTTAAGGCCTAATTTTGAAAATGAATAAAATACTTAAAATATAGAAAACAAAAATGGTAATGATATCTGTATGTAATATTTATATAAAAGAACCAAAAGAAAGTTTAATGAAATGACCAAAGAATAATCCTATATTAGATCCCATCGTTTGCGCCACTTTAACAATAATTAAATTTTTTAAATTTCTGACTAAAACACTTTATCCCGGAATTTTAACAAATTATTTGCCATAGATACAGAATCATAAATCTAATTGATTTGACAGATCACAGAAGACGTTTCGTTACTTCAATAACTGTGACCATTAAACCCAACAAAAAAAATTGTTTTATTGTAATATCCATAGTCCGATTTTATTTTCTTGTCTAAAAATTGAAGAAGAGTAAATGACAAAAATTTCAGGTCAAGTAAAGGCAATGAGTTCTTAAAAATTTTATTTTCTTAGAACCAGTTATATTATATTTATGTAAATCTATATAAAATTATTGTCGGTTTAAAAGTTCGTCTTTCGTCCGAAAGTCGGTTTTGATATAAATAATATTTAAATTTATATGTAATTATATTTAATATTTGAATAACAGCTATATTTTGAGTTGAATCTTAAAGTTTCTTTTTTTATTTGAATAGATTTTATTTGTCCAAAATGAGCAATATTAAAACTCTATTTTTTACCCGACTGCGCTAGAAGGAGGACTATGTTTGTTAAATGTGTAACTTCAATTTACACCCAAAGAGTATATTATAATAATGAAATTTTTATTTCTAACCAAAATGAATGAATTATTACTACTACTACCGACCCTATCCGGAAAAATTCATTCACTTGGAATAATATTATCCTAAGTCCTAACGATTAGTTCAGTAGGAATGCATACTCTTTGAATGCCACCTTTCTTCTGGAAGATTTTTGAGAAAAGCAAATTCTGGATCATTAAAAATCTATCTTTATTCCTGCGAATACAAAATTTGGGGATTATTTATCCAAAATTGGATATAGCATTCCCATGACTCTATGTACAACCAGCGACAAATTGTTCGGGTGAGAATAGCTTTTCTTGATTAAAGCGGGTGAAAACTACGTACGACCTATTTTAGGTCAAGAAAAGTTAAACGCCTTAGCTCTTTTATAAATATTTTGTAGGTACAATAAAATATTTAACAACGTTTACCGAAAGTACATTAGTTTGTGTAAGCCGTGTTCATATTGTCTAATTAGTTTTAATACTTACGCAATATGAATATAGGCATACCTTGTAAGTAAGTAAATAACACATGATTGAACTTTTCTTAGCTCAGAAATATACCACGAAATATTGGTGGTTGTACAAATAATCTAGGAACTGTGATCAGGAATCGAACTGGCAAGCGTTAGCTCAAGAGCCAATTGACAGACCACTGCGTCAACCTGTCGTTAATGCGTGCTGTCGCTAAAAAATGTAATAGAAAGATAGAGAAGCAATTTGCTGCATAGCTTTCGTGAACTTTTTAAAATAAACAAATAATTAAATAAGTATATTACATATTATATTTCATTTAATTAATAATTAATAATACTTAGTTAAACAGTACATTCTCATTCTGGGTCATTTTAACAAAATAGTAGGATCGACGGCAGTTTACCTCATTTATGTTATTTAAAATTTTACTACCTACATAAAGTTTGTTTGTTTATTCTCAGAACAGGGCCGGCCTCAGGGATGTACGACATATTTATTATTTATTTTATTAAATATTTATTTTTAAAATAACTACTTAATAAAATATCATCGATAATATGATATATAAAAAAAAATTTAAATACGTATATCTAATTAAAAAAAATATATTTTAATACTATTCAATATCTAATAGTCTTAGTTAAACAGTACATTCTCATTTTGGGTCATTTTAACAAAATAGTAGGATCGACGGCAGTTTACTTCATTTATGTTATTTAAAATTTTACTACATAAAGTTTGTTAATGTTTATTCTCAGAACAGGGCCGGCCTCAGGGGTTTACGACGTATGCAACCGCACATTCAAGCCTTTTGGAGGGGTATAAAAATTTTAGAAATTGATTTAAATGTTGGGCAGAAATATTTAAAGTAGAAGGAACTTTGTCTCAAAACTATTACAGTTGAATTTCAAGATAAAGCTCAAGCTGATAAAAATTTACCTCAGGTCAACACTGTCTCAAGAAAGACTTAACAGCCTTTCAATTTTATGTATTGAAAACGAGCTGTCTCAGTCAATTGATTATTTAGAAATAGTTAATTCATTCTCCGAAATGAAAGCAAGAAAAGCCCTTGTATAAATGTATAATAAAAGAGACTAATACCTATCTTAATAGTTAATAAACTTTTGTTGTGTGTTATTAAATTCTGTAATTACTTACTGGTTCACTATGTTTTGTTGTTTTATTTTCTTTTACCCATGAGATATGGAAATTTATCTTAGGTTCGGCGGTAAATATAAAATGTGAGTCTTGCACACTTGCAATTTTCGCCTTAGGCCGGCCCTGTCTCAGAACCTTTATTTTCCATTATTATATACTCTTTGTTTCCATTGTAAAAGACTTTGTACCGGGGATGACTGGATGCTATTGTTTATAATTACAACGTAAGTTGTAAAAGAATTGAAAAAAAAATGGCAAAGTACAAAATACATCGAAATTTGTATATTGCAAATAAATCAGTCGTGCTACTGTCATCGTGGAAAATGTACGGGTGTGATAGTTAATAATTATTTAATATTACGCCAATTGACTGTATGGATCTTTTAAGTGGATATCAAAATGGAGTTTTATTAATACGATCCTGATTCAAAGTTTTGATTTCATTCAATAATTTCAAGTGCAAAAATATCCCGTTTGAGTGATGTGTATTAGGTGATGTCTTAGCCTGCCAGTGATTGTGCGGAAGTCGGAAGTGTTTGAATATTTTTGTAACGTATATTATGGAAGTATAATTGTTTTTGAAACCATCAGATTGTAGAGTTACCGGCACGGATCTTGAACGCTGAGCTTCAACCTGCACAGAAACGAATTTAGTTCTTTTTAATGGTTTAAAGTGAGATACGGGATCAGTGGAATCATATTTTTGTACACTCGTATAGTGCAGTACAATCGCGAGACGCATCAAAACCGCCACTCGTTCGCCTTTCGACATGTGCGTATTACAAGTAGAGTGCAAATAATTGCATAAAATTTAATCATCACCATTTTGTTGTCTTCGTGACTTTACTAATAAGTAATAACCAAATGACTACCATCAATACTACAAGAGTCAAGATCAAAGAGTATCTCAAGCGTAGATCATGTATATATATATAGATATAGGGTAATCGCAAGATTCGTGTCGGTAACTATATTCGGAACATATTAAAGTTCATAGACTATCAAATTAGTTAATAGAGAGTACGATTAGTCTTACTAATAACTAAGTATTAAAGGTCGAACTGGAATGCCAGGACTAGTATGTAATTCTTATTTAAATATTTCTTTGAATTTAAATTCTTGGATACGCCTACTTATTGTGAGGTAAGTTAATAGTTTTATACATTTAGTTTATAATTATTTTAGAATTTTTCTATATTTTTTTTCAATTTGTCTACTTGTACCTATATGCATAACCATACCTAAAATTGTTTGTTTTTTCGTAACTTGTTAAGAATTTTTGTATTTGCCATTCCATTGGATGCCAAGCTATTGCTAGAACTTGCTAGACTATCCAGATAAAAATACTGTAGAAAATCCCATAAAAATCATTTTTCTAACCATTAGTAGCGCTTTGTTTGTTCGAAATCATTATTTAATATTAGAATAAAAAATAAATTTTATCTTTTTTTTTATTAATTACCTACCTTTTTATTTTGTATATTTCATTTTTTTATATGTTAACCTTAGTAGAATAAATTTAACAAAAATATTTTTACCCTTGAAAATCATCTCTAAAATTGAATAATAAATACCATACGTCAGAACCACGATCGTGGTCAGAACCATATGCGTATGACTCGTATAAATATAAAAATATACAGATTCCTTTAAACGTCTTTGTTTTGTAAATTTTTTTTTTTGCTAATTTTTCATTGAAATAAGCATTTAAATAACTGTTTACCCGTTATTTAAATCTTAAATTGTTCTCGGCAGCTTGTCGAAAGGGATATCTTTGTTTAGAACAGTTACCTCGTAACAATACAATAAAATAATTTTACTATCGACGCATCACTGCCTTGACTGCCTGCCTTTTGTTTGTTGCCGTTTGCTTGTCCGTTTTACCTTTTTCAAATTGTAAAGAAACAAAAAAAACTGAGAAAACAGAACTGTTTTGTACAATAGCAAAATAATTATGAGTTGTAAAAAACACCCAGCCTTATGTGAAGAACAGGGCCGAATTTAGAATTGTGGGGGCCCGGGGCAATGGAGGGGTGGAGACGCCTTGATCTGAAATAATTTTTTTTTCTTGCAGAAAAAAGTGACAACGAAAAAAAAAATTGTCATCGCGATCGCACGCCAATAGAAATATTCCTAAAAAAAAAGGTCGTCACCGATAAAAAAATGTCATTGTATTCCTTGAAAAAAGGTCGTCGCAGCTCCGGACCGCTCCAACTAGGTTGACTATTGTGGAAGCTCCTCTTTTGTGGATGTGGGGGTCCCCTCTTACGTGGGGGCTCGGGGCAATTGCCCCGCTTGTCCTCCCCTAAATCCTACCCTGGTGAAGAAGCAGGATGTGATTTTTCACTATAAATAGGAACAAGGGTTAACACTTATCAAATTCCAGTGGTTTTCTAAAATATTAGTTCCATGTTAAATCATATTGGGTTAGGAAATGAAAACTTAAAATACGTGACATTAATAGAATCGACAAAAAACATCAATTTAATTAAACTAAAAAATGTTCTAAGTATATAATATAAATAAATATATTATAATATGTATAAATAAATTAATATTGATAATTTATTGGGGATAACCGGAACTATTTATATATAGGTATCTCTACCCCCTAATAAAATTCTATCCATAAGTCCATAACCATAAATGAATCCCATATGTTTCGAGTAATTTCGGATAGGGAGGGCAAAACATAATAATGACGTGTTTTTTTTTTATTGCCGTTCGTGCCGATAGCCTAGCCTGGCACGTCCCTTGTATTCCAGTCAAATAAGTTTTTAAATCAAAATTTGGCCACGCGACCCTGCATTTTTGATATATATAGTACATGCGTGTGTGCCGTAGTGTGTAGTGTCTTTTTTATTTAATGTATTTTTTTTTTTTTTTTGATTATTATTAATGTCCGACCGAAAGTTCGGTTTCGGCCAGTTTCGGCCAAGAAATCTAGTTTCGGCCTTAGTTTCGGTTTCGGCCAAAAATGGCCGAAACTTTCGGCCGCGCCGAAACTCGAGTATTGAACTTCATTTTGTTGAGTTTTATTTTTAAATGACAAATTTACGTGTTTATAGGTAATTGTCGTTGGATTAAAGAATGAAAAAGAATGTTAAAGAATGGGTTCCGACTATAAATCCTTCTGTTTTGCAAAGAGTTTATGATTTGATTATGTGTGTATCGATTATAAATCTATTTTAATGGTGTAGTTGTTCAGTATTACTTTTGACAACTACTGGGCTTGTTTTTTTCTTTTTACTTTATTTTTAATTTTTTTAATTTCATGTATCTTTTTTTTTTTTACGCAATCGGTTTTTTTTTTAATTTTATTTTTATTATACACTAGAGATGTTAAAAAATAATCGATTTTTATATAAATCGATTTTTATTTCATTTTAATCGATTTTTTATAATCGATTGTTAAAGTAATATTAATCGATTTTTAATAAATCGATTATATAAATTACGCGTTTAAATCGATTTTCATCATAGCGCCATCTATGCGACGGATGAAAAAAACTTGAAGTAAGTTTCTATTTTATAAACAGCGAAAGATTATATTTTAGTTTTTGAGACCACAACGTAGTCGTTTAGTTTTTTAATTACATATCGTTTTAAGTATTTTATTTTAAAACTAGTCTATTCACTCCACAATCAAATCGAACTTTTTTTTTGTTGTCTGACATTTTTCACTTGTTGTTTACTAATTTAGGTTCGTTTTTTTTAAAATCTATCCTCAGATTTTTTCTAGCAGCTCTAGTTTAGGAGATACAGGTACACCCTTAAAATGTACTCTCAATTTGACTGTTGATATCGCTATCGTATTGTCACATTTGTGGCAAATATAAATTCAAAATATTCTGTTTAAATGTGTCAGACTTTGTGGAAAATGCCTACATGTAGTACTTTCAACAGCCATTGGAAACAAACAACAAGTCTTGCATACCGAATAAAGTGTGTAAAACGTGTATGGAGTCTTTACGATTATGGAAAAATAATAAGAGGGATCCCTTGAACCTTATTATTTCTATGATTTGGCGTGAACCGTCGAACTACCACAACGACTGTTATTTCTGCGTTGTAAACGTAACAGGAGTTAACCGTCAAAATCATTCCATGTGGGTTTATCATACTGTGCCCTCAATACTAGACCTGTCCTGCACTCTACTGATACATTAGAACCCCAACCAAGTACATCTCAGGAATGTCCACACAAAATTGTTCAACGAATGAAGGAAAGTGATACAAGCTGCAAAGAGAGTGGTAGCAAATTTGAAGACGACGAAAGACTAATACCATTAAACTAAGAGGACCTAAATGATTTAATAAGAGATCTCCACAACACCACAGACAAAAATGCCTGGACTGAGTTTATTTGGCTCGTAAAAAACTTTTTGAGAAATAAGAAGTCCGTCGACTTTCCTGACCACGTCAAGCAGTTACTATTATACTTTCAGCAACTTGGATGCAACAGCACTAAGATGCATTTTCCTCATAGCCACCTTGATCAATTTCGTGAAAGTCTTTGAGATTTAAGCGAGGAGCAGGGAGAACGCTTTTATCAGGATATTTGCACCATGGAGGAGCGCTACCAAGGCTATTGGAGTGAAAGTATGATGACTATAGTACTGACTACTGTTGGATTATCCAGAATAGTAGTAAAACACCAACTTATTCAAGAAAGTCACATAAAAGAAAGTTTTGTTCTAATTAGATAGTTAAATAAATTGTTATGTGACGAGAAACCATGTTTTTTTGATAAAAATAGCTACCCTTCATATCTCAAAAAGTAGAGCTGCTAGTATAAATCTGAGTATAGATTTGAAATCAGTGTAGAAAATGCAGCTAGATCCATAAAAAACATTCCATACAACAAAAATGCTATTGTGCTGTGATTATAAAATAGTACTGAAAATTTATGCCAATTTTTTTTAAATTGATTTATATTTTAGTTTTTCAGACCATAAGGTTTTGTTGGGATGCTCACCATTTTATTTTTATTATAGTTAAACGTTTAATCGTACTGAAAAATTTGTCCTTCCTTATTCTCTACCTTGAAAGTTTTCAGGAACATTCGCTTTGTTTTTTATTTTAAAATTGGTTATTTATTTATTTGATTTTTAACCTGATAAATTGTTAATATGAATCTTAATAGGCTTATTATTGGAATATGAAAAGCATGTAGATTTTTAAATAATAGAAAAAAATTAATAAGAAGATTAAGAAGAAAAGATTAATAAAATAATCGATTTTTCGTAGAAATCGATTATTTATTTTCGTATTAATCGATTTTTGAGAAATCGATTAATTATGAATCAAGATTAATCGATTTTTATTTAATCGATTTTTTTCTATTAATCTCACATCCCTATTATACACTTTTTAGTTGGGATTCATTAGCTTCGTTATTAGAATTATAAGATCGCAGTCCGAGACCCACGCCTCTTCTCCCTTGTTTTGTGTGCCTTGGATTTGAACCCGACCTCTGCTTTCGCAGTCTGCACTCATACCATTAGCACCAGGCTATCACTGCTACTATACCCGCCTAATAAAGACAGAATAACGAAATAATAAAGTATAAAAAGAAAAATTATGAGAGAATCCTAAAAATCATTTTTGAACACCTATTCAACGAAACCCCACTTGACGTAATTCATCGTTTTTTGACAATATGGCATCTGGCTGTGGTGAATATTTATTATTATCATATATTTAGTGACATTCGCGAAGTTAAGACGAATTGATTGACATAAGAGTCATTAAAATCGGTCAACGCGTTTGATATCTACAACGCCACATAGGAACAAATATACATACATAGATACATAGGCCGATAAACACATTACTCTTCTTTGCGTCGCGCAGTCGGGTAAAAACACACTAGATTTTAGTTGTTAATTACAATTAAAATTTTAAATATGTTTAAGGTTCCCGCATGTAACCACTTTTCGACAGATTCGGCTAAAAAAATTTTTACGGGTTCAAAATTGCTTTATGTATGAATTCCTAAAATTTCATAATTTTTGACGATTTAGATCGCGAGATATTTAAAGACAAAGTTCGCGATTTTGAGAGTAATGTCCCATTTATGTATGTAAAATTTTAGAATAATAAATAACAGAATTAGAAAAAAAAAGAAGTTTCGGCTGAAAAATCTGTTTCGGTCGGACACTAATTATTATAAAAAATATTATCATTCTGCACTTCTTCTCAGTATAAACTTTTACTGTGTCATACTTCTCTGTCCGCGTAATTTTCGTAAAAAGGGGTACAAAATGTTTGCTTCATAGATTTAGTATGCAGGGGGTTTCGGGGACGATAAATCGATCTAGCTAGGATTCATTTTTAGAAAATAAATACAATAAAGCGTAAATAAAATATATTAAAAATTATTATTCATTTATCTGTATTAATATCCAAAATTTCATTTACTTTAGGCCCTGGCGCAAATTTATTTTTTTCTAAATTTGCTATCTACGTCCACTTGATAAATTTAAACTGTATTTAAGAAATAAAAGAAATAATAATTAATAAAGAATCCTTTTATTCTGTAATACAGAGTCAAAGACTCTACAAACGATGTTGCAAAACGAAGAGCCATCGCGTTTTTATGTGTTAAAATATCAAATACTGTTACTTAAATCTACTATAAATAATTTAGCATACAATTTACACAGCTCTGCATTAGCATAAGACAAGTTACCCCAAGTAATGCTTCGTAACATGAAGCAATCTTCAAGTCTAAACTTACACCGAAATAAATAAAAATTGTGAAGTAACCGTACCTATTTCAGGCGTTGCCTGAAATTACCGACAAGCCGAAACTTCATTATGTTCTATTTATTACTTCTATAATTTAAATTTTCAATTTATAAAACTCGATAATTGTTGGTCAATGTTAGCATTAGTTTTTATTTTTTCCAACTTATCAGTTGGAACTACTTTTATATAACGCTAATATTGTTAATTTTTACAATCTTCCTTTGAAATAATCAAAAAATAAGAAGAGACAATACAAAGTTTTTTTATCAACAACATAAAATATAAATTATTTCTCTGAAAAATATAAAACATAAAATTAAATATAAACTGAGATTTAAGAATGGATTTATATTAACCACCTATTAGCCACCATAATGAAGTTCAGACATTGCCAATACTTGTTAACTAGCTATAGGAACAAGTTCTAATTTCTCCTAAATTGTGAGCTTATAACAAAATAACTATTCAACTGGACTCACTGGAGTGATCAGAATATTAAAGACATTTGAAGTATCAAAACTTATAGCAAACAATAATTACATTATTATAATGTAATTTTATCAAATATTCATGTTATTTTCATATTAATACTTAGAAACATTGTTTGCTCTATAATATTCCTGATCTAAATATTAACTAGGATCTTTAACTCATTGCTCGATGTACAGTTGCAAGTAATACTACTAATTAATCAATTATAAACATTTAACTAAAATACTTGCAAACATACATATTAATACAACCAAAAAATATATATATAAATTACAGTACAAAAATTTTCATTAAGGAATTAAATTTTTTGGTTAAATTTGCATGTCTATTTTGAACCACACCTTTAAATCCTTCAATCTCATTGATCGTGTGATATTTATAAATTATAAAAATAAATAAATTGTGATGACCTTTTAAAGCGTATAGTACAGTTTTTAACACTAAATTTAATAGTTGTAGTCATATATACACGTGTCTTTTAGTGACGAGAATACTAATTACAATGCATTTCTTGACCATTCTCTGTATGTACTGCCTTAATTACTTTAAAACAAAGTAAATATTTACACAATATGTGAGGGACATAAAATATTTTGAATATAACTCGCTCATAACACAAAAGTAACTAAAAATCTATACTTTCACAACATTAATAACTTTTCGATCTATGAAATAATTTTATAACAAAAATTTTCAGTCTTCTATAAATAGTCATTATATAGATCATTATTAAATTAGATCTTGGTTTTTACATTTTATGATACATTTTGTACAACACAGAAATTGACCTGACCTAAGTGTCTAGAAGGGTCCAGATACATAGGATGATCAAATAGACTATTTTATTATGACTATTTTATTGTGAATAAAACAAAACACTACCTTTGCAAATTATAGTCTAAATGAAACTAGCATACAAAAAGATTTAATATGTATGTTTTCATCCTAGTATATATGGCCCCTGTTACAATATTTCCTATTAATTTTTGTGATGATATAAAATTTTAAACTTCTAGTTTTTTCTATATAAATACACAGCAATCAATGTCTTAACACAGATGGAAGCCCCCATCGATACCGTACATCAGCAAACCAATCATAATGTTACTTCACGTGTTTTCACTTTACACTTCACAATGGCAGTGTTTCAACCATAAACACATATATAAAAATTATCTCGAGTTCTGATTAAATAACTAAAAGTTTCAATTATATTAATTACGACATATTTTCCACACACTTTGTTGGTCTTGATGTGAGTCTGTAATATTGTATGCACTTTCGATGTTATAAGTTAAACCAAATCAAGGTTTTGTCAAACATTATGTATCAATTTAGTTGCAAAGGTTACTTGAGTTATCACATTCGTATTATTTCTTATTCATTCTGTTGTGATGCAGACATTTTAAAATGAACAACCGATGGCCGTTTGGAACCTCAATGTACTAGAATAGCGACTCCACTCGCTCGGGGAGCGCAGTGTCCACGGACTCCGAACCAGGTGTAGAAGAACTGTGAGAGGTCACAGGGAGTCGCTAGTTTCTGGAAGCGCACGACAAAAATCCATGCAGATGGGCCACGTATAGTAGACAACAATCCGCTCTAGAATACATGATATCGTTTCAGACGACTTCTCAATCATTTAGCCTTAATATGCTCCGACGGACCGCTCTCAGCACATGCTCCAGCGGCGCCAGAACGCACTAGTTGACTACCACAGATGACACGTGGGGGTTCACGCGTCACTTGTCGCGCGACTAGTTGGCGCGCGCGCGCTTGGCGTGCGAGGAGGGCGGCGCGTGCGCGGGCCGCGGCGGCTGGTGCGGCGGCTCGTCCAGGCCCGAGCGCATCATGTACTTGAACTGCAGCATGTGCTGCATCACGTCGCGGATCTGCACCAGCGCCATGCCGTTCTCGCCGGCGGCCGCCGACTTGCACTTGCCCGAGTTGCGGAGGACTTGCAGCTGTGTCCTAGAGCGTACAGACATCACACTAATATTATAAATGCGAAAGTAAGTTTGTTACTTTGACGTGAAAACTACTTAACCGATCAGCATGAAACTTTGTACACATGTTCTTGGAGGTATTAGAAGTAACACAGGATACTTTTTTTGGTCGCGATAACAGACATCCACACGGGCGGAGCCGCGAGCAGAAGCTAGTATTATATATATACATATTACAACAATTTGAGTGCAACATTGACTTCTACTATCATATATGTTCATATAGGTTCAAAGTATACCTTTACATCTAGACTGATATTAAAAGAAAGTTTTACTTATTTCTTTTTAATTGATAAACCTTTAAACTATTCAACCGACTTTGTTAAAGTTTGGTCCTGTCAAGACAAATTTAATAACATCCCTAAAACCTGATTTGACACCCCTACCAAAACTGTCCAGGCATCTGATTAGCAATCAAGTGTCATACTGAATATTTTTTGAAATACATAATATACATATGTATATATTCGAACTGAGTAATTATACATATAAAGGTACTAACGAGTTAGGTCTGTAGAGGGTGAGACCCAGCGCGTCGAGCATAGCGCGGCAAGTGGAGAGTGAGACGCGCGGGAAGAAGTGGCTGGCCAGGTCCGGCAGCGTCATTAGCAATTCCGTATATTGGTAAGGCTTGGCATTGATGCAGGGGACCATCGTGTTTTCTACTACAGCTTTTTGAACCTGCCGATCATTCCAACAATTATTATTATTTTTTTTAATTGACCACAGTCAATATAACTTTATAAAGTTTAAAAAAAAACATAAAAAAACATGAAAAAACTATTTTTGAACTGTATATACATTTCTGTTGCCTCAGTTTTTAGTTTTCATTTTTCTTTAAGTAGATTATATATTATTTTTCTCTTTCATTTAATGTAAACCAAAAAATGTTCTTTTTCGAAATATTAATATTGGTCAATAATAAGTTTACCTTATACGGCGTATGGTTGCCACTTATACTGATGTCTGGTATAGGGGTAAGCCTTTTGCGAGTGTCCACTGAGTGAGAGGTTGAGTGGCCATTCATTGTCCCAGTGACTTGTGGCGGAACACTGTAAAATAAATATGATATTAATATTCTTCTTTAAGACTAACCCCTTTATATCTACGACATTAATGAAGTATGGTGTTACACTGATTTAATAAAATTTAATTTAATATTTGATGAAATAAATATATATGAAACTAAATATTTAATAATAATAATAAAACTGAATATTTAATAATGATAATGCAGTGACAAGACAATGGCGAATGGAAACTATTTGAACAGAACACCTATATATGCAACCATAAGTACTCATAGTGACTTCATTCAAGAATTTTCAATGTATTTATTTTTATGTTATGTTACAGTGATAGGCGCCTGGCGGCATTTAAGAATTAAATTACAAGATTTTTTAATGAAAAAAGCAATTTTTTGATATATTAAAGAAGGTATTCAAAGGTATTTTAAGGTATGCAAAGTTGGTCACGGATTTATGTATAATTAATCGCAATATACCTATATATATATATATATATATATATATATATATATATATATTAATATATGATTATAATATATTTATAGTTGTTAATACGGATATCATTTGCTTGATTTTTTTTATATGCTGTGTTCATAAATAATGGCATAATTAATACATATTATATACTTTATATATCAATACTATTATATACTGCACCGTTGAATATATTATTAATACGTATAACTGTTCCGTAAACCGTTACATCGTATTTAACGGTATTTCACGTCATACTTTTATCTCATATTGAAATTGAAAAAATATTGTTATAATTTTACAATACTTTCATATAACTTGTAAAATATATTTTTTTTATATAAAAAAAAATATTAATTTTAATTACTTCATAACAAAGAGCATTAAAGGACGATCAACGAAATTATCGTTACTTATATACCTATTCACAATTTATGATCAGGTATTTTTGGAATCGGTGCCAACCAAAGTGCCGGCCACGACGGGCATTTTAATCCTGTCTTTGCAAAAACTCTCTTTCTTTGCTCTATTGCAGCGGTACGGCGCTGGCATAGGGAAATAGTAGACGATGTGCCTATCAGTGGCGTGCCACTAGGCACGTTGTGCCTGTTCTCAAGTACTAACTTGAGAACAGGGCAAGCCCGACATACGTTTTTTGTTTATGATTCGATTTTTTTTTATAGTTTTCATGACAATTTATAAATTCCATGAAATTTTACAACTCTTCACTCTTCAGTCTTAAATTTAAATATGAAAGTCAATGTTTTCGGTTGATACGGAATTTGAAGTAGGGCAAGCCCGGCTTTTTGGCTTGTATGAAGGTACCGCCACTGGTGCCTATGTGCCAGAGTGAACTACCCGAACACGGGCAGACGCATGAGGGCAGACGACGTTGACGGTTATATCTGAATGAATTAAAATTTTGATGCACTTCTTTACAATTATCAGCTAACCTTCGATTTCTGTTTGCTTTGGTTGGCACCGACTCCAAAAATAACTGATCATAAATTGTGAAATAATTTCATTGATCGTCCTTTAACCCTTTACCGGCCAGGTTTTGGCACAGTAATCGTGCATCCAGCGCCAGACAACTTTAGGTATAATTTCACCGCCGCCTGCGGCACTACACTGCGACTCCGCGTGCGCAGTCGCAGTTACATTATTTGCTTTTTTTTCTAAAATACTAAATTTCCTAAATACTTTTATGTACTTAAATAAAAACCAATCAGTAAAATTAAAAAAAAAAAAACAAGAATATATATTGCAAATTGTGTTGCTTCTATATTATCCGAATCAACTCGAGTTAACTCACATTAGTAAGTCAAGTTGACACATCTCTAATACCACGTCAACAATCGATACTTATACTAAAAGTGTAAATATTTGGTTTCATCGTTTCTCATTCACGTTACGCTGTTATATGTCGTTGTTTACTTTCAACTAGCAACAATTCGATGTAACGCGTTATAATCGGTTATTATCCGTTCAAACTGGATAAACGCATGAATAGATCTTTGTGTGTATTGACCTGCACCATATATTTTGTTCAGTAAGTCAGTATGGCGTATACATAAAATTCCTAGGCTATAAATATAAGCGCAGCTATTCACTGTAACATATATGGTATAAAGATGCTTTTTTATTTTTATTGTTTAGTAATTATATTTTAGTTCAAAGTAGAACTGAATAATAGTATATATTATCCTTTCTTTTTATTATATCGTATATTTTTATTATATTACTTTTGTGTTTATTTTGTATATTTATGCAGCACCATCCTCCATTTTAGTCCGGCTATGTTTCAATTACTCAAAACGTAAAGTTGTCTGGAAGAGATTGCCATAATTATTAGGTATTTATATCTGTAATATATCTTTCAAAAGTGGTGTACAATAAAGAATTATAAATAAATAAATAGATGCTGTACAGAAAGTCGGTACATTATGGCGTATATACAGGTGTTCCTAAATCATGGTCATAAGATATGGTAAATATGCTCACTTCATTGTGGTGGTGTTGGCCGTGCTCCTCACCAGAGGTGGGGGCGGCTGCTGGCCCATCGCCATTTGTATTGCACTGTTCGGAAACTGTAATAAACGATAACAAAACATTTTTCACCTCACGTCGAACACCATAACGAAAATGAAATCGAGTTTATTGTGAACTTAATTTTATTATTATATAACAAAATATAACTTATGTAATCTTCAAACATATAAATTGAGTATATTGGTCTTTTATGTAATCTTTAAATATATAAATATATATAGAAATTAAGTTTATTGGTATTTTTATTAATGGATATATCGCAATAAATATTACGAAAGAGAAAGTGATCAATTGATTACATCCCGTAAATTATATGATATTTACATATTAAATTTATGAATTGAACTCAAATAAATACATGTAAAATCTACGACATTTTAAACTGCCACATCATTATAATACAATTTAACAATATATTATTATTTATTATAAATAAATAATTATTTTGTTAAACGTTAAGAGGATAATATTAGCTATATGGTTTTCCCAGAACAATATATCTACATAAAATTACAAGAAACATTTATGTAATCAAAAATGGAAATCCCCACTTCAAACTTTAGTTAACAACAATATAAACAAATATTAAAAACAAATCAAAATAATTATATTCTAATCA
Source organism: Euphydryas editha (assembly GCA_036937285.1). Lineage (NCBI taxonomy): Eukaryota > Metazoa > Arthropoda > Insecta > Lepidoptera > Nymphalidae > Euphydryas > Euphydryas editha. The sequence continues at coordinate 3,324,721 of JAUPFZ010000013.1, read as the reverse complement.
TATCAGAATGACTCAAAGTATATAATTATGATAAGCAATAGAAGTTTATCTTGCTAAAATATTCCATTATTAGGATTGAACAGATTTAGAAAAATTGGGACATAGGCTTTGACCTAAAGAGAAATATGTAGGTTAGCCAATATTAAACTGTATTCCTCTCTAATAAATTCTATTGATCATGTCTGGGGTTGCTAACTCTGTAGGTACTAAAAATCCGGGACATAATAAAAAAATAATATTAAAAAAAAGAAAATAAAATCAAAGATGTTTTTAATGAAAAGTAAATTTTAATACCTATAATAAATAAAGTGAGATCGTTCGTCTTCGTCTTATGTGCGTGTAAAGTATCTAATAAACAAAATGTCGTCACTTTTCTTAACAACAATAGCAATGTGAAGATTCGAGAATTTTCCAAGAGATCTTAGATAGGTACATCTTTGGAGAGATTTGACGTGATCTCTTTTCCGGCAGAATAACATAAGGGGGCATCCATTAAATTACGTACCTGGTTTTCATTCAATTTAGTCTCCTCCCCCTTTGGTAGAATTAAGTAACATTTGGTTGGACCACCCTTACCCTTACGTATGATTTATGCAAAAGTAGTTAAGGGACTAAATTTATTTTTATAAATTAATATATTGATATTTAATAAAATTAAAAACACAAATAGCGGGCAATTGAAAAAAAAACATACAAGCGGACAAAATGTAAACTCAAAATATTTTTTATTTATTATCTGTAAAATATATATTTTTTAAAACAGCTAAATGAGATTTAATAAGCTTTATAAGACCCCTCCCCCAAATTTTGAGCTCACGGTAATTAATTGATGCCCTCTAATTTCTAGATAAATGACCACACTAATCACATTGTAAAATGCACCACCCATTAATACAATATTTCTCCCTAGTTAATGATGACGTATGTATGACGTGTGTGTGTGTGTGTGTGTGTGTGTGTGTGTGTGTCGCGTGCGTGTTTACCTGAACAGTGCGGCCGTGCGTGGAGCGGTGCTGCGGCATGGACGCGACGGCGGCGGCCGCGATCGCCGCGTTGTTGTACCGCGCCGCGGCCTGCGCCTGCGCCTGCGCCTGGGCCACCTGCGCCTGTGCGACCATATCAACACTATTATGTGACGACGGAAGTCAATAATAACATTTATATTTACATACTAGCTTCTGCCCCTAGCTTCGCCCGCGTGGATGTCGATTATCACGACCAAAAAATAAGTATCCTATATTACTTCTAATACGGCCAAGAATATGTGTACAAAGTTTCATGGTAATTTTCGCGTGAAAACGTGACAAACTTTCGCATTTATAATATTAGTATAATAGTTTGTTAATAATTTTTCATTTCTAAAGATGAGCCTACAACAGGGAAGGATACATACAACTTACTTCTAATGTTATGTAAGTAGATAACATAGATACTTCATTTTTTCATTTTTTTTTCAATAATTTTTTTTAATGTTTTCACTTCTTCTATGCTAAGCAGTAAGCACATACTATATGCCACATAGTGACTTTCGTAAAATTATTTCTTCATTTTCTTCATGTTTTTAGAGATTTACTTCTTTTTTTTTTTATTTTTCTTCATTTATTCGTAATTATTCTTATAATTTGACTTCTTGGGCTCGCATGGCCATAGTGACGTAATTTCTTTTTTCTTTAATTTTTTTCATATTTAAGAAAAAGGCTCACCTGAGCAAGCCTCAAGACCTGTTGCGTCTGCGCCTGCGTAAGAGCCGCGGGCAGGTTCCAGCCGTTTGTTATCGCCTGCACAGCCGCCGCTGATATACCCGCGTGTGGCATCTGCATGGCTGTCGATGCCGCTGAATGACGTTGCGTCGGCCGCCTGCCTCGGGACGCGCCCACACCGCTCACACCGAGCGATACTCCGCTACCCACCACGCCACTCACTGCACCCGGTGGCGGGGCGGGCGGCGCTCTCGTCCACTGACCACCGCCTGATACTGAACCTAAAAAGAAATGAATCCTGTTATTAACCGATATACTTTCCATTACAATACAGGCCCCAAACTTATACTACTTTACAGGTACCTACAATTTTTTTTATAATTTTTAATTTATAGAAAAGTCAAAATGTATACTCAATTAAAAATAAACTAAAACACATAACAACACAATGAAGCAGCTTTCACGCTCGTTCGTGTTTTGTCATAGACAATAAAGGCCATTGATTTTTTTTTAAAATTGAAATGAACATTTGGGTACCTTGAACGTACGAAATAACAAAAAAAAGTTGTTAACGGAATTTCGACTTAAGTCACTTGTTACAATAATGAAATTCGAATCATCTTATACCGTTTCTGTTAAGTCTGTAATGTAATGTCATAGTACTTGGATAACAATAAGCTACTAATAAAAGTAAGTAATAACTGGTATGGTTTTAACAATACCTATTTTAACTAAAATAAATTATGAACAATATTTACAACATTTATCTTAGAATTAATTATAATCCATTTATTAAAATCATTGTGTTTTAAAATTAAAGTAGCAGCCCGCCCCGACTGCGTCAGGGGTATGTATAATTATGTACCTAAACCTTTCTCATTAATCACTATCTATTGGTAAAAACCGCATGAAAATCGATGCAGTCGTTTTTGAGTTTATCGACAACAGACAGACAGACAGACGCGGTGGAAGACTTTGTTTTATAATATGTAGTGAGTGGTAGAAGTTGCAAGGGCGTGGGATAATTTTGCTATATATTTAACAAATGTAGATTTTTTTTAAGGTGCAGTGTTCCACTTGTCTCATAAACAAAAGCATAATGTGCGTTGGATGGAGCCTTGGAAGGCATATTATAGGCTAGTATGCAATGATTCATAAGTACGAAATAGTAATTATAAACGTGACTGAAAACTGACGAATTATATGGGAACTTTAGTCAAGAGTTGAAACACCAACCGCGGGTGAAACTATGCAGATTATACGACTTTTATTGATTAATAGCTGCTGCCTGCGACGTCGTCTGCGTGAACGCTATTACATTACACGAATGCACAGAATGCGTTGAAGAAATAAAGGTTCACTGCTCGTTCTCCGTAGGTGATAGCGTGATAATATGTAGCCTATATGTTGATCCGACTTCTTAATAATATTCGTGCCAAATTTGAAGTAAATCCATGTAGTACTTTTTGAGTTTATCCCGGATATACATACAGACAAAAAGACAAAAATTCTAAAAACTAAATTTTTTGCTTCGGTATCGATTGTAGATCACACCCCAAGTATTCTTTTAAAAAAATATTCAATGTACAGTTTTGACTTTCCTACCATTTTATTATATGTATAGATTTAACGAAAATTAAAAAAAAAAGTTAACGTTTACGGAAGTCCCATCTAGAGTCGAATCTCTAAGCACTTAAATATTTTCACAACTAAGTCGTTATAACCGCATGCCATTAGCGCAATAAGACGCAAAATAAATTAAAAAGGAAACATCTACGGCCGATGCAAATTATTTTTATCGTGTCAAGGCTTTGTTGAAGGTCTAACCTCAATACCCAAACCGCTTTTCAACTCAAGCGAAGTAACTAGCACAGATAATATATATAAATAAAAAAATATATACCAGATTAATTAGACAGGTTTTTTGTATTGATTTAAAAAATACATATTTTAAGAAGGTGAATATTCTAGATTTTTTTTCATTTTATTACGACTTAGACAAAAAATCAAAAATATCGATAAAAATAGTAAGGTCCTACTTTGTTAAATATATTATATATTAAGCTAAGATTGCCCAGTTCACATGACATATCAATCGTTATAGTCGCCGGTTCAAATCTGCGCTGGCACCGCTAACATGTTAAATATTTTTGGCATTTAAAATCATCTCGTACTCGGCGTTTAAGAAAACTATAGATAGTTACAAAACCGATGTTCGCAAATATGATTTTCTTGAATGAAACGTTTTAGTAAAAATCCAAATATATAACCAAACCGCAGCGAAACAAGCATGTTTAAAAATTTCTTAATTCAGAGGAATTGTTTCCAAGCACTTTAATCTAGTAAATTTGTAAAATTTAATTTATTTATATAAAATATAATTTAATTAATATATTTTCTTAATTTTAAATTAAATTATAAAATGATATTGTAACTAATTATAATAACTATTATTACTTTACCCCGGAAATTATAAAAAAAAAATGACAAAGTTAATTTAAGTAACAGAACGACAGTTATATATACGATTATATTATCTAAATTGTGATGTCAGTTCTTTAAATAAAACATTTTTTTTATAAGTTATAAATATTCCACTGTTAGGACTGACTTATTATATTATATAACTAGCTGCTTTCCGCGACGTCGTCTGCGTGAACGCCGCTGTTAGATTACACGTTGTTACAGAATGCGTTGAAGAAATAAAGGTTCACTGCTCGTTTCCCGTAGGTGATAGCGTGATAATATGTAGCCTATATGTTGACCCGACTTCTTAATAATATTCGTGCCAAAGAAGTAAGTCCATGCTGTACTTTTTGAGTTTATCCCGGACATACATACAAACAAAAAAACAGACAAAAATTCTAAAAACTATATTTTTGGCTTCGGAATTATTCTTTTAAAAAATATTCAATGTACAGTTTTGACTTTCCTACCATTATATTATATGTATAGAACTATAGATAGATATTTAGGACTAGCTTTTACCCGCGTCTTACGCGTGAAGTTACTTCGGTGTATCGAGATAAAACGTACATCAGATTTTAAATTAGATCTCGAAGATCATAACTGTGAAAACCGAATCCAATATCGTATAGAAAATTTTGCGTGATGCGAGAACAAACATACAGACAGACAAAAATTCAAAAAATAATTGTTTTGGTTCAATTACTCTCCCAAAAACAGATCTTTAATTCGCCTTTCCTAAATATCTCTGTTACAGGAAGGACATCATCCGGTTACAATTTATTTATATGTATGTATGTATAAAATTGTAAACGGCCGGTAGGTATAGACAGATACAAAAAAATAAAAAAATTCAGTAGGTACGCCAATTCTCTTTGGTTTACCACTACCTAAAAAAAATTTATGTATTCTATTTTTAAACGCCGAACACGAAAACAAAATAAAAAAAAAAGCTATTAAAATTACAATGGTATTCACAATCGCCATTTTTTTTTTCTAAGTTATTGTATTGTAACTTATATTTCTTTGTAAATATCCTGTTTAAAGACAAATTCCTCTCTTGATAAACAAATACGAACTTTCCTAACAAGTTTTTAAGTTTTAAACAAAAAGCCGTAGAGTATAAATTCGTGTTCTTAACATGACGTATTGAAAGGATAATTGGCACGAGTGTTACTAAATACTAATGATTACTACCAGACGATCGGACCGTACAAAGAATGGTCATCGTGTATAGGGTGGCCACAATTTTATTAATTAAAAATTGTAATTTATCACCAATTTCCTAGATATACCTACATTAAAAATTTTGATTTAGCACTGTTTCCTATAACTTAATCGCCATATACGTAATACGAAAGAAAATTAGCTTATTACAAAAATTTACAAAGTTTTAATTACTAATATACATCTAACAACCCCAAATTTTAGCATAGATGGGAAAATTTCGCAAATAAGTAGTAAGTAAGATATATTTATTTATGAAAATATTTACAAATCATTTAGTAGGAAATTAGTTATAACGACGCGACGTGAACAAATAATTTTACCTCGATTCAGTCATTCATTAAATATTAATACATAATAATATATAATCAAAAATAATTTATATTTTAATAACCTAAGAGGATATTAGGCGCAATTGTACGTATATTGAGATATCATCATTTATTATGTCAACTCCATACAATTTTTTTTGAAAAAAGAAAATCTAAGTGCGCTGTTTACGATTATAAACCTGAAAGTTAATTATATAAGGATTATAAGGCATATAGCATTTATTCTCAATCGCATTCAAGCAAAAAAAGCGTCACTTGAAAAAATAAATTTGAATGTCTATGAAACGCGAATTTCAGGCTAAGCAAGAAATCACCTACATTTATTTACATATCTAGCGAAAAAGGACGACTAAAAACTGATTGAGGACCGGAACTACCGGAGTACGGTCGGTCCTCTTGACGGCCGTAGCTTCTTCGCCATCTAAAGATATATCAATTAAAGCCAATTCTTCAAATGAAAAATCCATCTTTCCTTGTTCACAATACTAGCACGTTAGTTCCGAGTTACTGAAAATCCCCGTCAGTATTTACTAACCACGTTCCGTCCCCATCTCATCCACGTTTTAACGCCGTTACGTATGCAGCGACCTTAAAATAATTAATTATTTATGTACATATATAATAGTATAGTATCCTTGAATTATGTGCACAAACAAACGAAATCAACACAATTTTTGAAAAATAAAAATAAACATTTCCTTACATTTATGACGTTTCTATTGATCTTGTAACCTTTCGTATCTAATAAATAATGTTTTATTATTTATATTCCGATAAAATAAAACTAATATGGTGACTATAAATTTCAGTTGTCTATCTAATAAAAACAGCTATTGAGAAACAAGCAATATCTTTTATGAAAAGTAAACTCGTAAAGCCATATTTTATGAATGGTCCTTGTTTATTATTAACTCAATTATCGAACAAAAAACTATCACTTTCTTTTTGTATTTCTTCTACGAGAGCTTTATCGGAGGACCTAGACGCCTATTGTTGCTCAATGTTCAGGTAGTGTCCCTTTTTATCATTATTTACTGCCAGATGATGATTAATAGAAAGAAGACGCCGGAAAGCAAAAAGTAGCGGATTAGAACTGTCGTATTTAGTTGCTTCCTAACATTCGCCGATACAAGTTACAATTGTTAAAAGTGAGTTGCTTACATTGCAGCATTTCCAAATGATTCTGTGCGGTCTGTTCATAACTTTAAATAAATACCGAGTATTTTGTGTTGATGTTGGAGTGATTAGAATCATCGCTAACAGCATGTCTTCCATCGATATCTCAATTGCAGGTGACTAGTCAGTAAGAAACTTAAATATCTATAATAATTATTTGAATCAATTCAATATATATATTTTTTTTTTCTAAAGATAAATTCTGTTTTAGTTTTATCCATTTTCGTTTGGTCTTCTTATTCAGCAATATATTATGTTTGTATATAAGACGGACAAAATAATTTGAAAAAAAAGAGCTTAAAATTGTGTAATTATGGTCTTCTGTAATACGATCTAATTTGGCTGCTAGCTGCTAGTTTCAGTTTCATGATCTAATGGCCGATTTGATATGTCTATCTCTATGAAGTTTATTCTATCTGTGTGTTATGTAAAAATTCTGTACTGTACTGTATCAGCCTGTTAACAAACCACTGCTGAGCGGAGGCCTCTTCTTCAAAAAGAAGAAAGGTTTGAGCTCCCTACCATGAGTAACGAAATTATTAGGATTTATTTTTGGCGAAAATTTGTCTATCGTCGATTTATAAAATCTATTTCACGTTAACATAATTTGAATTACGAAACTGCGTTAACAATTCAACATTTCACTAATGTTGTAATTATTAACCAATAGAATAGTCGATAATAAAACGAATAATGTCAGATTTAAAACTTTCGTATTCATTGTAATGAACGGGTCAAAAAATGCAATAGATCCTCCAGCTTATGTTTATACCATACGATCTTTAAAATATTGATTGAGAAAGTTTTTTTTGCGTTATTTTGTCGTAATAAAAAAAAATATTTATATTTCCCCAAGACTGTCAATTTAGATTCTTGTGCTCATTACAATGTTCTACCAGTCTCTGTAGTGTCACTGTCATTTATACCACCTTTCTTATGTAGTTAATTTAGATTTGTACGTATACTCGTGTTACTGAAAGGAGATGGAAATGATTCTTGGGCCAGAATATAATGAAATGAAAATGCTATCAATTAATGTATTTAGGCTTATGGATCACTATTTAACTGCTGCTCCCCAAAAACAAAGGTTAGAGTGGTCAAAGTGACCCCAACCGCTACCCAAAGCGCAAGCCGCCAGGTCACGGAGGAGACTACGGCAATGTCTTCTTGACTTGCCGTAGTTTTCTCTAGGCGCCAGTCCCTGGCGCGGCGCAGCGGCAATAGAACGCTTACGATACCCGCGAGCGCTCTATATGCGAAGGCGGCCCGCATAGGCGAGCCATCTGTCGGAACGTCATGGTTGTATGCGCGGGCGATCCCGTGGCGTCCCACTACGACGATGAGGGCACCACTGGGTTTTAGTGGGTACTCTGGCACGTTCTGCCGTGTCAGGAGTCCCAAATACCCGTCGGCGTAAACGCATTTCCCAGCGTTAAAAAAGGTGTGTTTGGTGGTGTGTCGGTGACCTCTGTGTGGTTGCCCTGGGCTACATAGTCAGCGATAGCTTGCACGTTTTTAGATTTTTCTTTATTTAGAAAAGAAAATGATAGAAGGATATTGTGAATTAGTACAATGTATATCTATTGTAATATTTTCATGTAGCGTTAACTAGCCGTTGACACGGCATGCTCGTTTCATTCATTGGGCGCAGTCTTTAGTACACAATTTAGTTTTAAGGTCTGGAGCCCCCGAGCTACAGTTTACCAAGGTAAAAAGCCACTTCTCAGTATATAGGTATATATGAATTCTTGAAATATGTGTGTAAATGTCTCGCTACTGGAAAAAGGGTTGTTTTCTAAATTTGTATAAATATAAATCTGCATCGAGCAGTTATTTTGACGATGCGTTGGCGCAGTGGTTACAGGAACTGACTGATGCGCTAGCGGTCGCGGGTTCGATGCCCGCACATGAAAAATATTTGTATAGACCATACAGATGTTTGTTGTGGTCTGGGCGTTTGTGCTTGTGTATTGTGTGTGTTTCCGGACCCCCGACACAGGATTCAAAACTACTGGGGGCCGTTGAGTGTGAGACGTTTTATTATTTTATTATTATCTATCCCGTGACTGTCGGGTTTAATGGAACTATCGCACCGCGGTTGTCAGTATATGAATATTATCGTAACAAAAGCCCATATATAAGACTTATGACTAATTAACGAAATACGTAACCTTCTTATTGGGTTTTACGGCAAAACACCAGCACTTTCCCCCAAAATAAATTCAGTTAGGGGTCCACCACGGACTACGTCACTAAATTAGACATAATATCTGGGTAGCTTTATTTTAGAGTGACGGATAACAGAGATTAGTTACTTCATTTATATAAAAAAATATTTAACATACATTTATAATATATTGTAGGTTGCTTTTTAGTAAACATTTATAGCGCCCAAAAAACAAGTAATTTTTATAGGTAAAAATCGATATTGATAAGAGTTTATTTTTTCAGAATTCTATCATTTTTGACGACCGTTCTGGTGTAGTGGTGCGAGCCTCAACACCGGCGGTCACTGGTTCGATTCCCACTCGGGACAGATATTTGTATTTTTACAAATATTTGTTTCCGGTCTGGGTATGTTCTCCTTGTGGGTCTCCCCACCGTGCCTCGGAGAGCACGTAAAGCCGTCGGCAGCGTAGCGGATTATGCTCTATCCCTTCTCCTATATGGAGAAGAGACCTTTGCCCAGCAGTGGGTCGTTTATAAGCTGATTCAGTTCAGTTATATCATTTTTAGAAACGTCGCCGTGTCTATTTACTCAACACGCATCACTGCTAAAATACCAAGTGTATAGTGTGTAATAGTGTTTGAGCATTATTAAAAAAAATATTAGCATTCTGCACTTCTCCGTATAAACTTTAACAGTGCCAAATTTCATACTTTTCCATCCCCGTAATTTTCGTAAAAAAGGGTGAAAAGTTTTTGCTTCACGTATTAATATATAGATGATTAGTGCTCCGCTCCTATGAGTCGTATTGTGATATTGTAAAGCCTTTCTGTATAAATAGACTTACTAAGCCAATAATAATGTTTAAAATAGGACCAGTGAATTTAGAAGGGAATGATCAATCTCAAAAACTGATCTATGAATTTGAATTTTTTGGCAATGAATAGAAAACGTCAGCTCAGAAAGAATTTCAGAAAACAGCTTCTGTAAGCGGGTAGAATGTGATGTTATATTTGCAACTTTGTATTTCTGGACTTAAAATTATGGAAATTTTTATTTATGCTCTGGTAACCATTAAAAATTATTTGTTTCAATACTTTTGGAATAAACCTGATATGGAGATGAAAGTTTGGGTGGGAAAATACTCATTTTTAATGCGGAATTTGGTTATTAGATTTCTGCTAGAGAGGCTTTGAGACAAATCATGATCATCATCATGATATCAGCCATTAAATGTCCACAGCTAAACGTAGACCTCCTCCATCGACCTCCAGAGCGACCTGTTCGAAGCAGCAAACAGCTTTCGGCGACTCTTCTCAAGTCGTCTATGTCGAAAAAGTCGAGCGAAATCTCACTCACTCTCACGTGGGGGAGGGTGGTCTCGGCGAATATCACGTAAATTTTTTTTCGTCATAAAAATCTTAAATACTAGTCTTAAATAAATATATAATAAATTTGCTTTTTTTTTAATAAATGTCATGTAATCAAGCAAAAATTAACTCATTTACATTACAAATACGCATTTTAAAAAATCCCACGTGAGATTATGGGAGGGGGAGAGGGTTGAGCAAAATCGCAATAGCATAATTTAACAGAGTTAATAGTAAAGAAGTTCCTGTGACCTGTGACTTTTAAACAAACATAAAAAAAATAAATAAGAGGGCTAGGTTAAAGCTAGTTTGGTATTCATAAGAATAATCATACTATCATAATCCAAACATAAATCAAACACTTCTTGCCGGTATTGCAACTTTATTTTCAGTTTTTTTTTTTTTTTTTTTTTTTGGATTTGTTATTAAGATGTTTAAAGCATTACTTCAACATTTCAATTATTAGTGTAACTGAAAGTCTGAACCTTTATATGTCCCACAGTTGGGCAAATAAATGCTTACTCTCCCTACAATAAATATATATGTTGGATAAATGAAATGATAAATTTAAGTCTTCTTTATAAATAAATATGTGTAACATTAACACACTGTTCCTAAGGTAGGCAACTTCATGCCTGTGGTTTAGGAAACTGCCAACTGATACACATATTTTTTTGTATTATACATAATTATATTAAAGAATATAAATTACATTCAGACTCAGGGCAGGAATCGAATTCACAAATCTTGGGACTGAAAGCAGAGTCCCTGCCCACTGTGCTAACAGGCCAGTCAGAAGAAAGATTTATGGTTAATCCGCCAACACTGCATCACTGTGGGTTGGTGGATATTTTCCCAACTAAGATTTATAATAGTTCTCAGGTGTTTATAACAAACAGGAATAATTGTTTTACATGCTCTTTGAAGCACGGTAAGGGGAACTACAAGAAAAAACCTCCATACCAGCAACAATAATTGTATGTATACAAATTTTGCTTCAAGCCGGTATCAAACCCATTATCATCATTGATAATAGATAATTCACCCTACAATACTAATGAGGTTATAAAAAAAGTTCAAAACTTCAAAGGAAAAAGTTCTCAAGTTCCAAAACATAACAAGTACCTACTATAAATACAAATTAAGTAGTCAATTATCACTTTTTTATAAAAACTATCTTTCTGCTACATTAATTCTTCAATGTTCTAAATAATAATTATACTTTTACTCGTCTCAAAATAACATTATGTAAATGTAACCTAATTTTTACGACGACGACCATTCCGGTGTAGTGGTGTGAGTAGTTGCCTCAACGCCACGCGCCAACTGTAGCGGGATTGATTCCCGCTCGGGAACGATATTTGTTTTGTTCTCAATAATAATATACTTTTACTTGTCTCAAGTTAACATTATGTAAATCTAACCAAATTTTTACGACAACGACTGTTCCGTAACCTAATTTTTATGTTTTGCCAATATTTACATGCTTACCTAGAAATAATGTATTTTTTTCTTCTTTATATATATCTATTTTTTAATCTTTATATTTTAAACCAAATTGGTTTACAATTTTACATTATAATAAAAATAAAACTGATATAAAATAAAGAGGTATGAATTTTCATACATACAGTTAATAAATACAAAATTATTAAATTAATATATAACTTTTATTCTATATTCCTATTTCTATTTAATGAATCAACCACGGAAGACTCAATACTCTTCCGTGGAATCAACCATTGTATAAAATTTAGACCTTTTTATAGTACACTTTGTTTTAGAATAAACTATAATGAATTAAAAAAATTTTTTTTATTACTAAATTATTACTTCTTTTGAGTTGATAAAGTAGCTTCACCAAAAAAGTAACAGAAACACAAATACAACAAAGCAGCATAGCAGTAAAAATCATATATAACAAGTTTATCCAAGTTAAAAGTTCATTTAACTAATTTTAAAATGTGTAAACAAACTTATAAAATTTGATATAATTTTTACTTTTTTTTATGGTAGTGTAAATAAATTTTTTACATAGATAACAAATTCTATAACATTTTAAAGTAAATTAATATGATATTTAAGCAAAGTGTGTTTGAATACACTAAACTTAGAATTTGTAGTCCAGTTTTAGTTAAATTAAAAAGTCTGCATTATAAGTTTGTTGAAGATATACAACATACTATGATTTAAAAGTCACTTTTGAACCTCCTTGAAGATTAAATTATAGAAAAAAGGTATAAAGATTGGTGATCCAGTCATTAGTATAGAGAACATTTCATACAATTCATACAATATTTACTGAAGAGTTGTACCTAGACCAATAAATCAATTGTATAGTTTTGTTTTGTATCTTTTGTAATAAAGAAAACAAAAGATGGCCTTTTTTTTAACAAACTAGTTTAGTTTAGAAATGTTAAGTATTATAGGCTGATTCCTAAATATCTAAGCCAATTAAGATGAGTGGAATATTAATAGAAATGTCATACCCAAATAAACAGTTTTCTAATCTGATTTTTTTTTTAAGTTTAAATTGACATTGTGATAATTTGAGATGTTATTGTTAATAGTGTAAAGTACTTTACCCATAGATCATACACTTATATACTTGACTTTACCCCTTGTAAAGTACTTTACACCATTTTTTACTTTACCTGAAATAAAGATTATTATTATTAATTTAATTATATTAGCTTTGACAATCTTGGATATATAAGTTAAAGAAAATAAATGAAAACAAATTCATACCTTTGGCAGAGATTAGGAGCTGAGAGTCAACAACTTTGTTTGGCCAGTATTCTTCAAATTCAGTTCCTGGTGGAAAATAACTTTTAATGTCTGTCAAACTAATCACTGAACATGTCTCACTCGCGAAAAGTTCATTCCTTATACCCTGAACCTTACAACAGAACTTCAAATAGGACAGGTCCCAACCCTTTAACTGATCAGCCTTCAACTTTAAATTGTCTGTTTCACCTTCAAAGTAAAACAATGGTACAAACTTCTGTCCATCCCGCACTGTGTAGGGCACTACGGACTCCTTGTTTATCCTTATAAAACCACATTTGTCCTTGTTGTTTGTTGTACCACGTAACAACTTATTATAACACACATCTAAGAAATTATAGAATTCATAAGCATCCATTAACCTCACTACTAAATCCTTCTGTGTGAAGGGTTCTCGTCCGAACTGGCCATCACAGTGCCTGTTGTTAATTTCGTTCAGTAAACGAGCTTCGATTTCCGTAATGTAGTAGCTTCGTATACATGTACAGGAATAAATATCAGCATGCAGATAGTTCAGGTACTTGTTGAGAAGTTTGATTTCTACCATTCGTACCGCCACGTACTTCTCTCCTGATCGATATATATAAGGAATGTGACATTTACCGAGCATATCCCACCCGAAGTGACCTTTCCAACTAGCTTCGTCAGGCGCAGGTGTCTTCTTGTCATCAGATGTTGGTCTCGGTTCCGCTGTTGGCTGTTGGGTACCAGGTTTCCTAGTAAGAAAATTTAGTATGCCCATTTGGCCACCGACAGCAGCAGACGGAACGCCCAAGAGCGCTCCGGGCTGCGGCCGCGCGGCGGCTACCGAAGCTGCTAGCGCTTTCGCCTTGTTGGCCTCCAAGATCTTCGCAGCCAGTTCCTTGATTTCGGCTTCATCGGGTCGCTCAGTTTTAATCTTGACGTTTGATGATTCCGTCATTTTAACGCGGGAAAATATACTTAAACAAATTTTAAGCACTGCAGTTTTAGTTTCATGTCACTTTAACTCCCGCCTACATCGTGTGGCGGTACACTTAATCACTTATAGTAAACATTGGACCCGATATTCACAACACAACACTAAATTATCACTTCACCTGTTTGACAGATTACAGATGCTTAGCGCATACACGGGTTAATTTATTGTTATCAGAGATATTTATTATTTTTAATTACATCGGACACCAATTCGATTACGCGTCTGCTCGACGTTCTCGGCAACTAGTATACTGCAATGTAAACTTCCGTCATGACATTTGAAACTTTTAATTATTTTACCCTACATAAAAAAAAAAATCACTATATATGTCAATATTATGCAATTATAATTTATATATCCACAGAAAAAAAATTATCTTCCTTTCTACTCTGCGATTGAGGGAACATATAACCCAAAAATTTGTGTTCACGAGGGAAATGCCCAATACCGTTGTATAGTCTCGTGAGGAGTGCGCATTAATTCATGTACATTTTTCACCTTTTGGTGACTCAGCATCGAACAAAATGGCCGCCGACAAGGCTTTGTTGGCCAATCGGGCCATTGCTAGCGATATACATACCTACAAAAATCCCGTCGGTGACGTAGACGTACTCCCCACGAGACTAGTTCTCAAGGACTTTTCATTTTTAGTTCAAAACTATAAGTTTATTTTTGGCCACATCTTACATTTGTATCAATATACATTATACACCGCTATTGAATATAATACAACTATATTTACATTATATTAAAGCCTTACTAATATTATATTTATAATAAAATAAAAACTTCATAATAAATGAGATTTATGAATGTACTCTTACAAAGTAGGTAGTCACTATGGATAGTCTCGTGACAGGGTCACTCTGTGGCGAAGGAGCTCATATTAGAAAATCTGTTCTAATATCGACCTTATTTTTCAGTACATAAAGACTGAACTTGTTATTTATCAAAAATAATTTTAGCCTTAGCGACACGTGTACCGAGACTAGCCGACGCGCGCATTCCACGAACAATAATCCCCTGCATGAGTGAACGAGATAGCGATAAGTAAAAAGTAGATGTCAAATGTTTAGGTATTTAACTATGAACGTAAAGAGAATGTAGGTAGGTATATAATGCAATTATGAGCTTACGTAAGCAACTCTAACCTACTTCGAATGGAAGTAGTTATACTTAGCGGGATTTTGACAAAAAAAATTATTGTCTTCTTAAATGAAGATAATAAACAAATAAATAATCCTTTTTTTTGTCAGCTATTTTTCAAACCATTCTTCTGTTTTATTGTATTAATGAACAAAGCATTTGAATATACCTCTTTAGAGCCTTATCAGCTATTGTATATTTTCAAAAGCATTCAAGTATCTTTTTTTCGTCGTAATATAACAAAACAGCTGTATAGTTCATTTCATTAAATTGAATTGAGTACCAGTACAATCTGAACTCTTATTAATGAATGTTTGGATATAAAAGGAAGGTTACGCTTGTATGGTTCCTTTCTGCCTACAAACTAAGAAAATAAGTAAGACACTGCATTATCAAAGCTTATTGAAACACTATAGAATAATACATTAAAGTAATATGTACTAACGTACATTAAATTATACCTCAATAGGATAATACGATTTAAATACAAATTTTTTATAATATTATTTTATAAATACTCATGATGTAGTTAATTTTTATGTTCGTAACAGTCTTGAAATATTCCAAAAAAATTTAAAATATTTTTTATAGTTAAGATGAGGACGAACAGTGCACTAGTGAAATAATATTTATAAAAAAAAACGTTTGTAGAATTTTTTTGAATATATTTAATAAAATTTTTATTTACTTAATAATCTATTAAGATCCCTATTTCTTTACCTCTGTAAGTCAGGGTTGGCATTGTTTTAAACAATTGTTTAAAACAAGTGTTTTAAACAGTGTTTAAAACACTTAGAAAAACGTATAGGTGTTTAAAACATGTTTTGAAACAATTTGTTTTAAACGTGTTTTAAACACTCATAAAAAACACTACCTAATGTTTTATATCTTTTTTACGTGTAGTGACTAATAGAATGCATCCAAATGTTTTGGTAGATGTTATCTATAAAGCTGCCAACTCTCATTTTTCTATTACTGGCCTTACATTCCCAAAACACAGAAATAAGGGGTGGCTCGTGTATATGGACGGATGAGATTTGAGTGTGTGCGACGTGCGTGTGCGTGTGGGTTAGCAAGTAGAGGTGTCAGGTGATTGTTTGTTAGACGTTTCTTGTTGGAATTACGTTAGAAATTGTTTTTGACTAGGATATTGTATATAGCTTACTAAGGTTGTGTGATAAACAATTATGCATGGTGTGAATAGATATAAATATTTTATTGACAGGTATAATACCTATAAGTAGAAGGATTATCATTTTGATAATATCTTAAAAAGCTTTTTTAGGGTGCGGTACCCAATTGACAAAAACGGAACCCTTATGGATTCGTCATATCTGTCTGTTTGTCGGTCTGTCCGTAAGTCACAGCTACTTTTTTCCGAAACTATAAGAACTATACTGTTGAAACTTGGTAAGTAGGTTTATTCTGTGAACCGCATTAAGATTTTTTACACAAAAAAAACAATACATTTTGGGGGTTCCCCATACTTAGAACTGAAACTCAAAATGTTTTTTTCATCAAACCCATATGTGTTGGGTATCTATGGATAAGTCTTCAAAAATGATATTGAGGTTTCTATCATTTTTTTATAAACTGAATAGTTTGCGCGAGAGACACTTCCAAAGTGGTAAAATGAGTCGTCGTCTCCCCCCCTCTGTAACTTCTAAAATAAGAGAATGATAAAACTAAAAAAATATATATGATGTACATTACAAACCCATTTGTGTTGGGTATCTATGGATAGGTCTTCAAAAATGATATTGAGGTTTCTATCATTTTTTTATAAACTGAATAGTTTGCGCGAGAGACACTTCCAAAGTGGTAAAATGTGTCCCCCGTAACTTCTAAAATAAGAAAATGATAAAACTAAAAATATATATAAGATATACATTACAAACCCATATGTGTTGGGTATCTATGGATAGGTCTTCAAAAATGATATTGAGGTTTCTATCATTTTTTTCTAAACTGAATAGATTGCGCGAGAGACACTTCCAAAGTGGTAAAATGTGTCCCCCCGTAACTTCTAAAATAAGAGAATGATAAAACTAAAAAATAAATATAGGATATACATTACAAACCCATATGTGTTGGGTATCTATGGATAGGTCTTCAAAAATGATATTGAGGTTTCTATAATTTTTTTCTAAACTGAATAGATTGCGCGAGAGACACTTCCAAAGTGGTAAAATGTGTTTTCCTATGTACACTATAATTAATTAAAATTTATTTTTTATTAGTTTGATTTTTTATAAAAGTATGTTTTTTAGTTTTTTTTTAACTACAGTAGAACCTCTATAAGTCGAACATCAAGGGAGACGCCAAAAAATTCGAGTTCTAGAGTTTTCGACTTATAGGAAATTTCGACTTAGGCGGATTTTGATTCGACATAAGGAGGTTGAGATTAACTCTTATAAATTTTGAGTTAGAGAGGTAAAATAAATAAAACATTCAAGTTGCAGAGGTGACACACATATTTTTATTTATTATAAATCAACATTATTTCAAAACATACTTAAAATAAAATAAAATACCATTAAAAAAACCAGTATTTTTACTTTAGATAATTCGGTTGTTCTCTATCTATAGCATTGTCTAAGGCAGTGATTCTAAACCTTTTTTTTGTTGCGGCACATATTTAACGATTTCAAAATTTGGCGGCACACAAAGAAAAAGATAAAAATTATTTACTTACTACAACACACTGCATAAATAGTTTATGACAAAAATTTTAAATATACGAAATAAACTAATATATACTACAATAATAACTAAACGTTTATTAAGGAAATATTTTTCTTTTTAAATCATATAATTTAATAATATTAACGTTATTATATGCATATTTGAAAAATTTGGCGGCACACTTTTGAAATTTGGCGGCACACAAAAGTGCCGCGGCACAGTGGTTGAGAATCACTGGTCTAAGGTATAAAGAGCAGAAAATTCTTGTTCTTCAGAGTTGCTCTTCAGAGAGCTTGAAATCCGTTTAACGTAAACCGAGATTAGAATCGAACTATGACCTCGATTAAGCAAAACGTAGTTTTATTAAACTTGGTTTCGAATACAAATAGTGAAATCAGCCCTAAATTGTTTTCTAAGAAACAATGGTGTACTTACACTGTCGGTGAATTCTCGCCGGTCGGTAAGTCGGTAACTTATTTTTATTCGAACAATAGAGGTAATATGTCTCAAATAATCGAGTTGTAAAGGTTGTAAAATAAAACATTGCTATGTTTGAGATACAGAGGTAAAATTTAATTTTTCGAGTTATGGAGGGAAAATATGTACCAAAATGGCTTGGTGGGACTCACTGATTATTTCGACTAATAGAAGGTTGAGATATCGAGTAATGGAGGTTTTGGTGTTTAAAGGGAAGGGAACAAAACATTTTTTCGCGATTTGGAGGTTTTCAACTTATCGAGGTTCGACTTAACGAGGTTGTACTATTTATTTTTTATTTTTTAGTTGAATTTTCTATAAAAGCGTTTTTTTAGTTTTTTTTTTTTACTATTTATTATTTATTTTATTCAAGGTCATAACTTACCCGCGAAATAAGTTATTTGGGCTCCTGCTGTTTTCTCGGTTGAAATAGCTGGTTTTCATATTAGTCAGTAACTTATACGAGAAATTGGTGATCGAGTAATGAATAAAAAATCGCTAATCCTGAAGATTCTGGTAAGGATATCAGGGCTAACTATTTAAATTATTACATTGTCATCAGTCCCGAAGTCGGTAACTTATCCGAGAAATAGATGATCGAGTAATGAAAAACAAATCGCTAATCCTGCATATCCTATAAAATCTGGAGGTGGTGGTGAAAATGGTACAGTAGGTATAGAACTTTGTAGATCAAATTGGAGATCGAAAAAGAAACTTCATTTACTAGGGTATGTTTCTTGGGTACAGTTGTTCAGTATGACCAGGAGATCATGTCGTTAAAATATCATCGATTGTCCCAGAATTAACCGGTATATTAGAGTAGAAGTACTATGGCTGTTTTACTAATAAGATATACATACATTCTTATTAATTAATTTAAAACAATGTTTTAAACATGTTTAAAACGTGTTTTAAACAGCTGCATAAAAAACAAAATATTTTTTTGTTTAAAACATGTTTTTTTAAATATTTTGTTTTAAACATGATGTTTTGTTCTTTTTAGAGAAAACTGTTTTTTTTCCAACCCTGCTGTAAGTGTCTACACTCTACATATACCTATTTAATATTAATTGCAACTTACATCCGTAGTCTGCACTAATAAAAAATAGGTAGGTAGGTACATCAATAAAGCAGGAAAATTTTTAATTTTAAAATAAATTCTTTTTTTCAGATCGTGAATCTATTTGTTATCTACGTCTCTACGCTCAAGAATTGGAAAGTACTACGTACTAAGTACCTACTAAAGAAAAGAAAAAAGATCTATGAAACTAAACTACGACAGAAAATACGAATCAAGTTTTTTTTTAATGTAATTATTAATAATGTGGATTATTCCCGTGATCCCCACGCTCTTGGTTGAAGCGCTGCAAATTGGGCTGCAGAACATACAGTTATATCCAAGGATGAAGAGAGTGCATAAGACTTTTTTTTATGAAAAGTTATTTTAAGTTTTCCGTGAATATTAATTTCGTCAAATACTTGAATACGGTATATTATTATACATCCACATACCGTATGTTATTCGGCCGAATACCGAATATTAAAAAAAAGTAGCCGAATACCGAATATTAAAAAAAAAGTAGCCGAGTACGCCGAATACCAAATAGTGGCCGAATATTCGTGGCATCTCTACTTTTTTCAACAAAGATGAAAATATCAGTCTCGTCATTCCCTAACCACAATCAACAGTTCAATGATCTTGATAACAGGTCTTATTAAAATTTCGATTTGATCGAAACTTGGGCGGTGCCGTAGTCAGTGGCGGCCTTAGGGGGTGGCGAACAGGGCAACCGCCCGGGGCCTCGCTCTTGCAGGGGCCTCGCACAACAACCCAATTAAAAATATATAAATTTTATTTAACTATATATTTTTATCATTTAAAGCTTTTGATTTTGAAACTTAATTATTTATTCAGGTTATAAATATAGCGGCAAATTAAAATAAAGTAAGTTATAACTAATCCATTCATTCAAAACATACTTGAAAATTTTGTTCGAAACACTTGAAGATTGGTTTTTAGGGTCCTGTAGCCAAATGGTAAAAAACAGAACCCTTATGGATTCGTCATGTCTGTCTTTCTGTCCATCCGTATGTCACAGTCACTTTTTTCCGAAACTATAAGAACTATACTTTTGAAACTTGGTAAGTAGATGTATTCCGTGAACCGCATTAAGATTTTCACACAAAAATAAGAATAAAACAAATTTTTGGGGGTTCCCCATACTTAGAAATGAAACTCAATTTTATTTTTTCATCAAACCCATACGTGTGGGTTAGGTCTATATATATATATATATATAGATAGGTCTTCAAAAATGATATTGAGGTTTCTAATTTCATTTTCTTTTCTAAACTGAATAGTTTGCGTGAGAGACACTTCCAAAGTGATAAAATGAGTGTCCCCCCCCCCTGTAACTTCTAAAATAAGAGAATGATAAAACCAAAACAAAATATATGATGTACAATTCCATGCAAACTTCCACCGAAAATTGGTTTGAACGAGATGTAGTAAGTACTTTTTTTTTTAAACACTATTATTAAAACATCGATTAAAGTTACAACGAACTACAAGAACTTTTATATGATGTTACTTGCTGCTACGGAACCCTTCATGGGCGAGTCCGATACGCACTTGTTTAAGTTTTTAATCGCATAGTACTCAAGTCAGCACGTGTGTCGGAACATAATATTCTACTCCACTATTGTTTCGGGTAATTCACTGTGTTTAATTTCGTTCGTCAACTCTACAAAGTCGTTACTGTATCGTACATAATCTTTCAATTTTATTGAATATTACGTTCTTATTGTATTTAAAGTTCAATACTTTGAGCCGTGTGAGCCGAAAAAGTGTAAATTATAGTATTTGAAGTATTAAGTAAGCTGAAAAAGTGTAAAAAAAACTGTGTGATATTTAAAAAATATTTCTGACTGTGTGTGCGAAAAAAAATAATTACGAAATGTCGTTTCCGTGTCGAATATTTGGCCTAGAAAATACAAAGATTGGATCAAGTGAAGGAGTGTGTGATTGGAAACACTTGGGTGATTACCTAAAGTCTCACGAATCTACTCGACAGCACAAAGATTGTATGTTGAAATGGATTAATTTAGAGAATGGTTTAAAATGCTGTTCCACTATTGACTCCTTGGCACAGTCACAAATTGAACAAGAAAGGCAACGTTGGAGAGATATTTTAGAACGATTGCTAGCAATTGTAAATTTTTTAGCATCTCACAATTTGGCCTTCAGGGGTCATAGAGAGAAGTTAACATCTGACTCAAATTCGAGTGAGACAAGCGGCAACTTTATAGATTTAGTAAAGTTAATAGCCCGATTTGATCCCGTACTGAGACTTCACCTAAAACAAGTAAAGGACAAGACTATTAATGACCACTATATCGGAAAAAATATTCAAAATGAGCTCATACAATTAATGGCAAGTCACGTAAAGACTCAAATTGTTGAAAAAATAATAAATAATAAATATTACTCGATTATTCTTGATTGCACGCGTGACGTTTCTCGTGTTGAGCAACTTTCAATTATTATAAGATTTTTTAATACAAATACAGCTGAAATTGAAGAACATTTTATTGGTTTCTTAGCCGTCGAAAAAACTACAGCTGAGAGTTTGACTAATTATATAATCACAGAATTAGAACAGTTAGGTATATCATTGCAAAACTGCAGAGGCCAAGGATATGACAACGGTGCCAATATGCGTGGTGAAAAAAGTGGTGTCCAAAAACGTATTCTTGAGATTAATCCACTAGCTTATTTTTTACCTTGTGGGAGTCACAGCTGGAATCTCATCTTAGGAGATGCAGCATCGTCTTGTGTCCAAGCAAAATCTTTTTTTGGCTTGCTACAAAGGTTGTATACTCTGTTTGCTGGCTCAAGTCAAAGGTGGGCTATTTTAAATGCCCATGTAAAATCGTTATCACTAAAACCACTTTCTGAAACAAGATGGGAGTGCAGGGTAGCATCGGTGAAGGCCGTTAAATACCAACTAAGCGATATATGTGATGCTTTAAAGAATTTAGCAGAAAATACAACAGATTGTCAGTTGGTCAGTGAATGCCATTCTATAGAAAAGGAAATAACTACCTACGAATTTGTAGTTTCACTTGTCATATGGTATGATATTCTTACAAAGATAAATGTTATAAGTAAAATGTGGTAAAGCGAAAACATGCACTTAGATGTGGCTATACAACACCTAGACGCATTTACAAATTGGCTCGATAATTATCGAGAAAATGGTTTTGAGCCATCCCTTGTAACAGCGAGAGACATAGCCGAGGAAAACGATACTGACAGACAGTTCAAAGAAGTCAGAAGACGACGAAATAAAAGGCATTTTGATTATGAAGGGGAAGATGAAGCTCATAAATTGAATTCGGAAGAGATTTTCAAAATAAACTATTTTTATGTCATTGTCGACAATGTGCGCGCAAGCTGCCATCCCAGGTTTGAGGCACTTAAACATCATGAGAGCATATTTGGTTTCATGTATAATATAAAAAGATTAAAGGATTTAATTAGTGATAGTGAACTTTTGAAGCAATGCACCGACTTGCAAATATCTATGACAGTAGGAGATTCGTGTGATATTGATGGACATGAATTGTATGAAGAACTGAATATGTTCATCCGTGTGTATGAAGGAGAAGACGACATCATCTCGGTGCTGAAATACATAATAGAAAAAAAATTAACTGAAGTTTACCCCACTATCGAAATAGTCCTGAGAATTATTGCTACCACACCTGTTACAGTTGCGTCTGCTGAAAGGAGTTTTTCGAGGCTTAATATTATTAAAACATATTTGAGGAATTCGATGACAAAAGATCGGCTTTCAGCCCTTGCTATTCTTTCAATCGAAAATGACGTAGCTCATTCATTAGATTATTGTGCTTTAATTAAAGATTTTAGTCTTAGGAAAAGCCGCAAACATCAATTTTAAAATTTATCATCTCTGTGTTTGTTAATTTTTGTAAATCTTTCAATGTAAAATATTATAAACTCAATTTTTATTTATTTGTATAACTTTAGGATTTCTCGTCAAACATGAAAAATACCTAAACCACACAACCAGACCTACTTTCGCATCACATACTTTTCACGAAGGATAAAGGGCCTCGCAAAGACCTGCCGCCCGGAGCCTCGCAATGAGTAAGGCCGCCGCTGGCCGTAGTGTCTCCAGCGGTGCCACATTGACTACCAGTATATCAAAGTATTGCAGTGCTTGTACAATAACGCCAGTATATCGGTTCGAGTACAGGAGCATAGCATGAGAGCGATTCCAATTCAGCGAGGTGTGAGAAAGGGAGATGTCATCTCTCCGAAACTTTTTACCGCAGTATTGGAAGACGCTTTCAAACTTTTGGAATAGAAAGGATTCGGCATTAACATAAACGGCGAGTACATCACTCACCTTCGATTTGCCGACGATATCGTGCTTATGGCAGAATCCCTGAAAGAGGATCAGCATTATGCTCAGTGACCTCGATGTAGTTTCCTGACGGGTGGGCCTTAAAATGAATATGGACAAGAAGCTAAAAAAGCTAAGCTGGAAGCTAAATAAACTTCTTTTAATCCGTCATACCTCAGTGCCTGAAGTCGAAAGTCTTCGACCAATGTGTGTTAGTGATGACATACGGATCTAAGACGTGGTCTCTTACTATGGGCTTTTTACAAAAGCTCCAAGTCACACAGCGTGCAATGGAGAGTGCTATACTTGGTAATTCTCTGCGATCGAATCAGAAATGATGAGATCCGCAAACGAACGAAGTTTGCCGACATAGCCCAACAGATTTGCAAACTGAAGTGGCTGTAGGCAGGGCACATAGTGGAGGTAAGGAAAACCGTCTTATATGGGGATTAGTTGAAAAAGTGTCCATTTGTAAACAGTAAATTATTGTTAGAATACTCACCGAAATAGCGCTCTGCGCTAGTGTTGGAAATGGAAATGATATGAATTTAGCAGTTATAAACAGAGTGAAGTGTGCTGGGTTAAAAAATTTAGTATTTCTTTTGACTTCTGTAGTTAATAAATAGTCGACTAAATCAATACTTGTGATTTTTTTAATTTTTAATTTATTATTGATATTATTTATATTATTACATTGTCTTTTAATGTTGTTAATCTATATTGTTTACTATGTGTTCAGTCCGTGTTATGACTGCTTCGTTATTTGACGCTACCTTCAAGATTTACCCTGATGCTAATGTGGCACCACCCTAATTTGGTGCATTTCATACTTTTTCATATACACAGGTGATTCTTCTTACCTCCAACCTCCATAATTCAACTATTAATCCGGTCAATTTAGACATCCAAGGCTATAAAAACTCACACTTGGCTGAATATTTGTAGGATTGCTTAAAACACTATTATAAATTAAATGTGAAAAGTCCTCATCGATCCGACACCTGGAAAAAAATTTACTCGGGAACAAAGATCAGAAAAACGGGTTTTTCGCAATTTTCAGCAAAACGGTAAGTTTCATGATAAAATTAGTCCAGACAAAAATAAAATTGTAGATCAAATAATTATCTATATTTTTTTTAAATTTTTTTTTTCCTAAGAGCCACCGTTTTTTAGATGTAACGATTCTAGAAGTTGAAACAGTTATAATCGTCATTATAATTATGTATAAGTACACCACGAAATTTGTTGTAAAAACACGTAAGGCAAAATATTTATAATTTTGCGTAAAATTTTTAAAGACAATAGTTTTAAGCAGAATTGTGATTATTTATTTAAAAAAAAAAGTTACTGGGTCTCGAACCCAAGACCATCGACTTCACAGGCGAGCACGTTACGAGACTGCCGCTTGCTTGTTATTTAACTACGAATTATTCTGGTATACGTACGGTCTGTACGGTCACTAGATAATTTTTACAATACAGCTTTATTTATTACAATATTACCTTACACCTTACACTTATTCATTCGTAGAAACCAATCATCAAAAATTTGCTTCATTTTTCTACTGAGAGCTCGGAGCACGCCTGGTCCCAAACAGCTAATAAATCAGTATCGCTGGCAAAACTCTTAATTCCTTTAAGCTGATCCTTAACTATCGGAAATAGGCCGAAGTCACATGGCGCTAGATCTGCACTGTACGGAAGATGTTCAAGAAGTTTTACTCCGACATCTTGTAAAAAATTCACAGTTTCGTGCGACCTATGTGCAGGAGCATTATCGTGGTGAAAATGCCAATTCTCAAGTCTTGATTTTGGACGGAGCTCTTTGAGTTTTTGGATAATCTGAGGCAAACATTCTCTAGTATACCAAGAGACCGTAACTGTACGCTGAATTTCCAAAACTACTATATTTAAAATTCCTCGTCTAGTGAAAAATACAGCAATCATTTTCTTCTTTACCGACCGAGATTTTCGGACTTAATTAAATAAAATTTTGTTTTTGTTTTTGGTGGGCAAATCAAAATAATATAGCCAGGTTTCATCACCCGTGACGATATTATTTATGTAGTTAGAAGTTCCATTTTCATACTTTTTTAACATTTTCTTGCAACAATTTACTCTGCATATCTTTTGTTCTTCTTTTAAGTCATGGGGTACCCAAAGCGTACAAACTTTTTTCACTCCAATTATATCGTGCAGAATTTTATGAATGCTTGGTGCACTAATCTTCAGGATCTCATCTATCTGTCTATAAGTTATTCGGCGGTCTTCTCTTATCAGTTTTTCAATTTTCTTTACATTATCGTCGTAGGTCGTCCTGATCTCGGTGCATCCTCTACACTGAAATTACCGCGATTGAATTCCCGATACCATCGAAAAACCGTTGCACGATGAGGGCAGTTCTCTTTAAGTACATATTTCATTTCTTCCATACACTCATCTAGTGACAGACCGCGCGTGAAGTTGTATCGAATAATAACATGTAATTCGTCCTTAGACCCAACAGATATTTTTTTAAAAACAAAAATTTTCTGTGCAGTCGCTAACGAGTGACTATTGAAATATTATGTATCTACCGTCATATGATCAGTGTAAATTTCGTGAAAGAATATCCTCATCTATTTACAATTGAAAGTATTGCTGTATTGACAAACTTATCTAGTGACCTACGTATATATTACCTATTCAACTTGGACCGGTGATTTTTTGGTTTTTTAACGGGGGCCCAATTCACCCTAATATTTATTGGTTGATATATCTTGAGCCCCTCTACCACCCCACCAAAAATCATTGGAATCCCCGACCCACACGTCTGAGGGTCTCCTTGTTAATAACAAAATATTTAACCTGTTTCGTTCTTATCAGTGACAGTATGAATAGTGAATATACTGAATATGGAATACAAAATAATCGGCGCCAAATATTCGCCAAGAAAATATATTTTAACAATCGGTGGAGACCCGAGTGTTTTTCAAGTCAAATAATAATCATTACTGTTTGAATGAAAGTATGAGTCAAATCTTTAGTTTCCCCATTATCTATTTAGACCGCTATGAAATTCCACTTGTAAAATATTCTGTATTTGATGTTTAGCCGAATAAATTACTTTTAAGACTAATGTGTAGGTATATTAGGTATAAAATTAAATAGTAAAATTAAAGTAGGTATATGCGATGCTGCTACAAGTAGAGATGAAAAAACAAAAATTAAAATGTGTCTACTTTTTGACATATCCAGCATATCCTTGCTAATTCTTTTAAGGAAAGTTTTTTGGGGTCTCGGTTATAAGTAGGTATAGCTGGAAGATACATCACAATTTGAAGAGATTGTAAGATTCAACAAAGAATATAATATGAACAATGCTGAAAAGAATTTTTCAAAGATAAGTTTTTAATGTTTAAATAGTAATTTATATAAACTTAAGTTTTGATTATGATGTGTTTTGTACTCATGTCGTCGTCGGAAATAAGATTTTTCTAATATTACTAATAAGGGGTCCTATAGAAATGGCGATGATCTGATGATGAACTCTGGAGATATTAAACAGAAATCTTCAATGGCTATTGATAAAACAAAAGTGATTCCAGATTCTTGCTGATGATAGTTTTATTGCATTTTTTTCATCCGACTTCAAATAACTATAAAAGGCAAATAGTAGGTAACTTTGAAACAATAGAAATAATATGACGGGTAACTATGACACAATAACGTACGATCCTAAAAATATGAAATACCTATTTTATGTGTCAAACAATATACACTGAAATAGATACAAAATAAAAGAACAAAAGAAGAGTTTACAATCAACGACCTTATCGCTAAAATAGCGATCTCTTCCAGGCAACCGGCTTAACAAAAGGACAGTATAAAATCATATATTGCTAGGCAAAGAGTCTACCGCAATATGATAACATTATATTGCAGTAATAAATAAAAATATTACTTATTGCTTAAAATGAATATGCCCACACCTCCCCTTGGCCCAAGGCCCAGAAAGTAGCAGCAAGTGGGCTCGCTAAGCAATCCTTATATTTTAAATGCGAAAGTAACTCTGTCTGTCTGTCTGTTACACTTTCACGCCTAAACTACTAATACGATTTCAATGAAATTTGGCATGTAGCTAGTTTGAATACTGGGAAAGGACATAGAATAGTTTTTATCCCGAAATTAATCCCTTGAAGGGGCTTAAGGGGATGAAAAATCTATAACCACGGGCCTGAAAACGCGGGCAGCCACTAGCTGTAAAAAAAGTCTGAGACAGTTATTACATTGTTAAAAGTAAAAGAGTCGCATTAAATCAGATAAAGCGTTTTCTAATGGAGCTGCTGTCATACGTGCGACTGTG
This sequence comes from Euphydryas editha, assembly GCA_036937285.1. NCBI lineage: Eukaryota > Metazoa > Arthropoda > Insecta > Lepidoptera > Nymphalidae > Euphydryas > Euphydryas editha. The sequence goes on along the minus strand of JAUPFZ010000013.1, from coordinate 3,296,451 downwards.
CGAGTTACACCCGCGACTAAAGTCGACGAATTCGGACGAACATTCGTCGAACCGCAAACTGCGAATAAAGCCCTTCGACATGAAAGACCGAACGCTGATGACGCTCGGCTTCAGTTGTCCGCCGTCTTCAGAGTCACCATCAGGGCTGGATTTAAAGGTGTGGAGGCCTCGGGGCAACAAAGGAATGGAGGCCCCTTGGCCTCAATAATTATCGGATGACAATACCGATAACTTTCCTGTAACTGTCCTGTGTAGTAAGTTGTAGGTACACGAAAAAAGGTCGTCGAGATCCCGCACTGATGTTAACCCCTGCCGGCTATATGTATTCCTAAAAAAAAAGGTCGCCGCAACCCCGGACCGATGTTGTTTACTCCGTCAGGCTATGTGTATTCCTAAAAAAAGGTCTTCGCTTCTCGATATTCCTAAAAAAAAAAACAATATATTTTTTTCACATGTATTGGTTACTTCAATTTCTTTATTTATTTTATTTTATTTTACTAATTTATTGCACAAGATGTACCTAATTTTATTGCATAAAAGGCGGGCTTAATGCTAAAAGCATTCTCTACCAGCCATGAGCCAACCTTAGGACGTATTAAGAAAGAACGTTTGCAGGTGTGCGAAAGAACAAATTGAGTAAAATCACATTTAAAAGGAACAAAAAAAGATTATAGAATAAGTAACAAACATTAGAATAAATACACAAGGCATATATACAGATAAAATAGTATAGTACACATTTATAGTGATGCTTAAAAGAAAGCTAAAAATTCATTTTACGATTTTAATTTTGTATGAAGGTGTAATATACTTATACATTTTGAGTACCCTACACATATATATGAGTGTGTGGGTGTGTGCGTGTGGGTGTGTGCGTGTGCGTTGTGCGTAAGCGTGTGCGTGTGCGTCTGCGTCTGCGTGTGCGTGTGCGTGTGCGTGTGCATGTGCGTGTGCGTGTGCGTGTGCGTGTGCGTGTGCGTGTGCGTGTGCGTGTGCGTGTGCGTGTGCGTGTGCGTGTGCGTGTGCGTGTGCGTGTGCGTGTGCGTGTGCGTGTGCGTGTGCGTGTGCGTGTGCGTGTGCGTGTGCGTGTGCGTGTGCGTGTGTGTGCGTGTGCGTGTGCGTCGCGTGTGCGTGTGATTGTGTGAAGTACCACTTAAAATAGTGTTGTTAGCCTAAAATAATGAGTTGATATTGAAAAAATACAGAACTTGTAGTATATTATACTATATCATATGATAGTATCGCTAATAAAAAGTCGGTTCTGGGAAGTAAAGTCATAGTATATTGTACGCTGATAAAAAAAAATATTAGTAAGATTACGCAGAACTGATCGCAGCCTGCGTATATATTTTATATTTCGAATTTAGTCAGCTACGCTGACATTCAGCCTAGTATATCTTTAATATAAATAAGTCTAGAAAGGATTAGGTGCCTCTCCAGTTCTGCTTGATCATTGTGACAAGTAATATAAATATCATAAACTGATATATTGGAGTGTCATAATACCTAAAAAATATTGTGTAATGTGGACAAAAATTTCTATTTAACATTCTATTACGCAATTTTTCCTAAGCAAATAGTATATTGTATATATTTAGCTCATACCGCGACTTCGTTTGTGTTGCTTTTTATATCAAAGTATTTTATGTGCACATAAGGAACATTAAAAAGATCGGAAACAAAGATATATATTTTAAAAAATTCTTCGTAAAACACTTTAATAACTGCTCCTAAGGTAGACAACTTAATGCCTGTTTTACTTTTTAGCTTACAGGCGACTAGTATACATATATAAGACTTTTTTAGTATATAAATATACATACATGATATACAAACGTATATCGAATCCTCGACCACGGCAAGCTGTGTCACTGCCAATTGCACCTACGGGCCAGTCAAATTATATATAGATATCGCATTTTTTTTTTAAATAATATCCCCTCAACACGAGTGTCTTGTTAGTCCACTACTCACGGAACTTCCTGTATGAACTGAACAAAATCAGCCTAAAAGCATCCCACTGTTGGGCAGAAGCCTCTTCTCTATATATGATAATAAACTAAATTTTATTTATATTAATATATTAATTAATTATATTATATTATTTCTTACTACCACAGGTTGGCTGGAAGAGATCTCTTCTAGAGATAAGTCCATCTTTGTAAACAACTTTTTATACTAATTACTGTAATATACTTTTTAAGTGCAATAAAGAATATTAATAATAATAATTCCTCTAGTATGAGTAACGATCGCTATCACCTAATACAAATACCTTTTTGTAATAGCAACTGGGATCGACGGCTTTACGTGCTCTCCGAGACACGGTAACAAAACCTACAAGGACATACAGTGGATACTGGATATATGTGTATGTGCTTGTGGGTTTATATGTTCTTGGTTTATGGTTTTTATGTTCCTTGTATGTCATACATACTGACCAGAAATATTTGTACATATACAAATATCTGCCCGGAGCGAAAATACGAACCTCCGACCGTTGGCGTTTGGTGACTACTTGCACCACTACACCAGAACGGTTATCCTGTATAGACAAATATTAATAAATATATAACAAAAATTTCATACGAATGCGAAATTTTGTGACGATGAATTGATAGATAAATGGATGTATGTTATGCTTTAACGTCAACCGGTTACTGATAGAGTTTATCTCCCACATAAACTTATGACTGTTTTTATCAGCTGGAGGTAAAAGAAGCCCTTAGAGTCTGTTTCACCTCAACATATTAACACATACACACATATTACAATATTACACTAAAACTTTTGGATTCACTGGTTGCGAATAGAAATATCTGACAGGTAAAGTGGGAGTGAAGGTGAAAATGAATTTATCAAACTCTTATCTGTATGATACCGTTATTCGTCAGAAACTTTATGAGTAACCGGTGAAAAGGGCTCTAAATCTATTAAGGCGTTTGCAATTAAACTTAGTGTACATATAGTTGAATATCCAGATCCAGAATACATGGGTTTTATAATAGACTTCTTACCCTGACATTCCGGATAAGGATTTAAGTAGGTACGTAATATCGCAATCAAAACAAAAATTAAAAGAACCAAGAGTTTTAAAATTGAATTATCACTCTTATCTTTAAACCAAGAAAAAATTTCAATTATTTCTTTGTGGCATACCTAGTAATTAATTTTTTTCTGAGATAATATTTTTTATTAAATTAATATATTTAAAAAAAATGCTTTAAAACAATATCTTTTAGAAAACAAGTATGATTAATTAAAAAAATCAAGAAACCCGACTGCGTAAAATACTCTTATTATAAACTAAAAAGAATAAAAATTTTTACTAGCTTTCATTTGATACTCATATTGCTACAGTAAGAAAAAAATTCAACTCCCCCCCCTCATTCCGCCATTTACGGGCGCCATTTTGAAAATTTATATAGCCTATGTCACTACTACAATTTAGACAAATCCAACGACATCTCATATGTCAAAAACCGTCCAGCCGTTTGGGCTGTAGAGCGTGCCAAAGAAATGGACATACACTCGAAAAACATAACCCTCCTTCTGTCGCAGTCGGGTAATTAGAGAAGCATTATCTTGAATTGTTGAAATTTTTATATGTGTGATTAAGTATCATCAACTATGAAATAAAAATATGAGGACATTTTTTCACTAGGGGTCAAAGTCTGCAAAAAGAGTTTGCAAGATCCGAATGAAAAACGGAATCGTTGTGTGACCTCCTTACGTGTGACCCGAACACGGACATGACACGTGCGGTCCTTTTCATTATTTGTAGGACATTGTTATACATTTTATAGACATTTGACATTGTTATCATTTCAGTAGCTATATTAATTTAGGGCCAATTTTACCGGTACTGATAACTTTTCGTTTCCAAATTCTCCCTAGATTTCCTCATCGTTTTCTTACGTTGTATCCTTGGCCTTGTATCATATATTATGGCCTCGACATAACCAAGATCAACACAAAGTTACTTTTGTGTTATTTTTCAGTATACGGAGCAATACTTTGAAACAAAAACATTCAACAAAGTACCTCCATTAACTGTAAGTTGTAAAAAGAAACTGAAACACCTTCTCCCTCAAGTGATTCCGAAAATGTCATAATTGCCAACTATTATGTACCTATAGACTAGCGGCCCACCCCGGGTGCGCCCGGGATATTTATATGTACCTAAACCTTCCTCAAGAATTACTCTATCTATTGGTGAAAACCGCATGAAAATCCGTGCAGTAGTTTTTGAGTTTATCGCGAACAGACAAGCAGACAAGCAGACGCAGCGGAGGCCTTTGTTTTATAATACGTAGTGATAGTGATAGTGATAGTGATGTAATGTATTGTATATTATTATATAGATAATTATGTATGGTCTATCTAGTATGTGTTCGTTTCGACGAACGTTCTGGCGTAGTGGTGCGAGTAGTCGCCTCAACACCGTCGGTTGCGGGTTCGATTTCCGCTTGGGGCAGATATTTGTATTTGTACAAATATTTTTTTAATAATAATAATAAAATGAATTTATTGCCACATATATACAAGTTAAAATAACAAGTAAAGTAAACATACATTTAAAAAAAAAAACATGAAAACATAACATACGTTTTTCAGCCACTCCCTTCTCCCTTATTTGTTTCCGGTCTGGGTGTATGTCCTTGTGGGTCTCCTCACCGTGACTCGGAGAGCACGTAAAGCCGTCGATCCCGGTCCCGCAATGGAGCAGTGTGGTGGATTAAGCTCCAACCCTTCTCCTATTTGGAGAAGAGGCATTTGCCCAACCGCGGGATGTTTTCAGGCTGATTCAGTTCATTGTATCTGTGTTCTGTTTATAACAATATACTACAGCATGTTATTTGCCAACTTTTGACACTAAATACTGCCTCCTGCTGATAAAATTACTGATGACTGAAGTTAATGAAGTCTTTGGCGGTAGGTTGAAAGGGAGCCATTGAAAAGGAAGGATCCTTCGACCAGACGGTGTTGCGTCTGGTTGGCTACGCGCCACTTAACGTTTGTTGTCGGGTTGTTGTATATATATTAAATCTTGTTGAAAACTTTGATAGCGCGATGTAGGATACGTTAGTTTCTTTTAGTTCGTATATAGCGAGATAGATGTCGCTACAAGTCTATCAGTAACTAATGTGTGAGATAAACTTTATCAGAAAATAGTAAATGCAGCCTTTAATCTTTTACATTATTAATTAACCTAAGAGATCCCGCTTTGTTCAAGTTATAATTAATCCAAGTTTTTGGGGCTTCGATTCATTATAACCTGAGCTCCAAATATCCCCGATAAAAAACTATTCATTTGCTGAGAGGCTTCGTTTTTGGTGGGCTGCGTAGAATGGGCTTAAGTCGTATTGCGCTCTTTTCTCTCTGAATTTCTCTTTTAAAGTCAAAACAAAGATAATTTATATGTAACTACAGTAGACGCTCAAATTGAATACTTATACTTAATTAAACAGGAGACACTCCATAGGACTGTTAAACTTAAAGTCAACTTAAATTGCTTAGGTATATTCTCTTTGTACCTATTATAAGTGTATCATGCTTAATTAAACTTAAATACGTATATAAAACATACTAAGTCATTTCTAAGTTCTGTTTTATAAATATGTAAAAATTATAATTTATAACTATTATTATAAATTCCTTGGTCTAAGCCATGGAATATAGTAGTATCTATATTCCATGGTCTAAGCTCCTGCTGGTAATGTAGAATAAAAATAAGTCGAGTAAAACATTTTTTATTCATGACGACAAAATAGGTTATTATATTAAAAAGCCACAAAAATATATATTTCGGCACGATAAGCACGCTTTCTTGCCATAAAATTAAATTTTAAGCCTTTTTTATGCCTGCCAAAACGTTGTCAGCCATTTTGATGGCGTAATATTGGTAAAGTCCGTGTTCCGATATATACTGAGAGCACTCTGAGGTCTGACGTCTATTCAGTAGGCATACTGCGAAGCTGTTCCTCTTTAGTTTGGTTCCTCTATACTGGTTACTGATAAAACGAAACGCAGTCTAGTATACTATCATTCTAATTTTTCAACATTGTTTTCAAATAAAAATATTTATCATTTATATCATAATGAATACTGGAATGCGTACTGCACTCAAAAAACGTTCTTAAGAGAGAGATTGCATCTCTTTCTATCATGGATTCAAGGTAACTCGTAAGAAAGAGACAAAATACCAGTAGTCAACGAAATACTCGGAACGATTTTTTCACTTTACATGTTGGAAACAAATGTCAACCTTATAACCGTTATTTTAAGGTGCATATTTGAATATACAATTTTATTATGTGTACCGGACCCTAGTCTACGATATACGAGTGGACTGTATTTTTTCGACGTCTGTTTCCTAGAGTCGGTACTGCCCGGTACTTTCGCGAAGAGGTGCTGGTTCTAATTCGCCGCGTGTTCCTTGAAGAGATTCGTCAATAAAACGCCAATAATTATTTTAGTTGAAGATTTTCCCGCTTGTGAGGAGCAGAGCGTTGGCTAGCTTCTATTAAGTGATCCTTGCTGTACTATAGTCCAGTGAAGAATGACCTGCGACACCCGAAATAGTGCCGCATTTTATACGATTCTGATTGGCTGGCCAGTGATCTCTTACCTCACCCCCGGAAAAGGACTTTATTTAATAAATCTATTTGTACAATTGTTCGAGTTTATTTCTATACTTAACCTATATTTATTTTTCATCCTTTATTTATTAAATTATTGAATAATATTAATTTCTCGCTCACACACGAGCGAGAGAGACCGTCTACGACCGCTCTTTTCAGTTGTCTCGTACATTATGTGAGCGTTCCAGTTATGATATAAATTCCTTGGCTTAGACAAAAAACTTGTAATTTGGTTACTATAGTCCGCGAAGCTATTTTTTCACCATAACTTAACAACATTATCTATAACATATGTAAGGAAAAAAAAAAACAATTACATTGAGATACGACTCATCGATGTGATTTTCTGCTATAATGCGGGCGCCGCCGCGCCGTCTGCGTTTTATGTGTATAAAAATATAGAACACTGTACATTACAGTAAATAAATAAAAAATAACTTCAGAATGTAGGTATATTAAATAATTTATATTAAAATCTATAATTTTATTGTTTTTCTACTTCTAGTGCACTGTTTGATCGAAAGAAGCGTTGCTATCTGTGTAACTGTCAATAATTGTCAACAGTAAAATGGCAGCTTGTCGCGTCTTGTGTAGAATTAGACATTCTTATTGCATTTATAGTTAAATTAAAAATAAACGATAGACTATCTTAAGTTTTCGATACATAAACAATATTTAATTGTTTACTATATTATTTTAAAATTACAAAATGCCGTACAATATTTGTAATACATAATAATTTTAAGTTAATTGTTAGCATAGAAGTTCTAATGTTTTCTAACTCTATCATTGAGTTTTCGTAACTGATACCGCGAATATGATGTTTTTTTGAATTAAATTAAAAGTTAATCATTCTACATCATAAATTAACAATGGAGAACATAAAAGTGTGCCGTATTTGTCTTCTGATGGATGTAAAAATGTTCAATTTTCATTCTTATCCATTAGAAACTTATTATGATATTTTAGTGGGAAATACTGTAAGTATTTAGTTATGACTATATTACACATAAAAGTTTTTATTATTTGCTTAGATTTAATGTGCCTTTAAAAAGTTTAAACTTAAAGAAATATAAATTACTTATGTATTAAGTTATATTTACTTAACTTTGATATTAAAAAATATTTGATAAATAAATAAAAATTGAATAAATTCCTTTTTTTATTTCAGACTACCATACAAGGACTTCCAAAATATGCTTGCTATGAATGTTCCGCCCAGTTGAATAAATTTTACTTATTTAGAGAAAAATGTTTAAGAGGGCAGGCAGCACTATTGGGATTAAAACATTCTTGTGTAAAGGTAAAAACTAGAATTAATAAACAATTTATTATTAGTAGACTAAACTTTTTTTTTAAATTTTCAAAACATTTGGCATCAATATAATTTTAATAAGATTGTATATTTAGATATAGATAAAAAGCATTAAACATTTTTTATTTATAATTTTTACAGTTATAAATAGCTTCTTGTGAGCTTAACTTTACTAACTGCTAAAATTATCTAAAAATTGGTAAACAAATATTATAAATTTCCACACTAAAAATTAGTTTTCTTAGAAAGCTTTTAGTATATAAAGTAACCATTGTTTTACTAACTTTAGATACTATATAAAAAAAAGCATAAATTATGTACTTTGTTTAAAAAAATTAGTACTCAGTCTTACTCACCTATACACTATTGTCATATAATTCTTAGATGTATTTTTAATTCTTCCAAAACTGATATTTTCACTCATTTTTGAGTGTGCATAAATTCAATCAAAAGTAACATATTTTCTCTTGACTAACAAAATGAACTTATTCAACACCACATGATTAAACTCTTCGGTTGAATTTTTTTAAGCTATTTTTATATCATTCCCTACTGATTCATATCTGAATGACCATTGTCCTCTCTTATTGATTGATCAGTTAATGTAGTCTAATAAGAAACTACAAGTTTCTTATTAGACTACATTAACTGATACTATTCTATTTATTGGCTAGTCGTGTCGGCTAGTTTCATTGACATGTTCAAAATTATTTTTTACAGGTCACTGGCGAAGTTATTAAACAGCTAGACAAAGAGGTATTCAAATTGTCTTCCAATATTGGATTTAGTGAAGTAACATTTACGAATGTAAACCCTATAACAGATATAGATTTAAAAGATGATGAAATAAAAGTGGAACCATTTGAAATCGTCGACAATGGAGAATATTTTGATGAGAAAGATTTCAAGAGAGAGGACAACGACAATGACTCTGTCTTTTCAAATAATGATAGAATATTATCGAGTGATGATGATCAGCCTCTATCTAAACATAAAGAGAAGAAGAAGGAAAAAAGAGGGAGAAAAAGGAAAAAGAGTGATGTAGAAAAGCAGGTCGAAGTTGATAAGAAAATTGATTCTGATTTTATAGTAAGTTTAATGGCAGGACATTCTATGTTAAATATTATTTTTTTTAAACATTTAATGTTAGTTTAAAATTTAAACTACCTTTGGTAAAATCGCCTATTTGCAAAGTAAGGTTCAACTATATATTTATTGAGTGATCCCCCTGACACCTCTGATGTTACCGATGGGAGAGATTAATCTTATTCAAAATTGTACATTTATGTTTTTAATGGATAAATTCTATATTGATTATGTTCAAAAAGCATGGAATCGCCTTATTAGTAAAAGTATGTTTATTTTAATATATTTGTATTTTAGTATGCAAAAGAGAATCTTATTATTGTTAAATAAATGACCGCATTACTCATATCGGTCCCCAGTAGGATGCAATCCTGTATCGGGTATCCGGAAATACAGAACACAAACACCCAGACCTTCTGTATGACCGAATTTTGTCATGATCAAACTGACGACTGCCAGCCCAACAGCCAATTCATGTTACAATTGAGCCAAATTGTTGTCCTATTAAAAAATCCATTAGAGGTCCTCCATAAATTAAGTCACACGTTAAGGGGATGGGGAGGGGGTCGACGAAGTGTGACATTGTGTGACAGGGGGTAGGGAGGGAGCTTAAATTTCGTGACATCACATTTCAAAATACAAGGCCACTAACCTATACAAACAATCACATAAGAGGCTAAAAGAAGTAATTTCTGGTTGTAAAATTGCAAAATACGTGACGTCACACTAGGTAGGGGAGTCTCATAAATGTAACCAGCTGTGAAAAGGACGGGGGGGGGGTAAAACCATGAAATTCGTGTGACGTAATTTATGGATGGCCCCTTACAGTCTGCTGAATCAGCAACAGTTTCTCAAGAAACAATATCGGAAGTTAAACCGAAACGTGGAAGACCTAGAAAGATCGATGGAAGTAAAAAAAAAAAGAAGGAAGTGAGACAACGTCGGACGAACAACACTGGAGGCGTTTCAGACGAGGACCTCGATCTCGAGAACTATTGTACTATCGTTACACTGACGGTAATGTACACTAGCTGAGCCGCGCGGCTTTACCTACATTGACAATAATTTACACAGTCGTAATAATGTTTATTTCATTATGACCTATGATGATAACGACAACCATTTTGGTGTAGTAGCCTTAACGCCGGCAGTTGCGGGTTCGATTCCCGCTCAGAGCAGATATTTGTGTTTGTACAAATATTTGTTTCTGGTCTGAGTATATGTATATGTCCGTGTGGGTCTCCCCACTAGTTGTCATCATATACACCTGATGATAATGAAAAGTTTCAACAAAACGGTTCAGTATTCATTTTAATCGAGATAACAGGCCACCCAACAGTTACATCCATACTAATATATAAAAAATTAATAAATAATAATAAATGTCTCACATTCAAAGGCCCCCAGTAGGATGTAAATCCGTGTGGTCAGGAAACACAATACAAAAGCACAAACGCCCAGACCACGACAAACATCTGTATGGCCTATACAAATATTAGTCATGTGCGGGGATCGAACCCGCGACCGCTAGCGCATCAACCAATTGCTGTGACCACTGCGCCAAATTAAAGACCATCTAGAGGTTAGAATGTGTTCTCGGGTTATACGAGTTTAAACATAAACTGAATATGCATAGAAGGGGAAAACACACAAAAGAAAAAGTGGGTGAAAATGTGCGTTTTATGTAGTACATATTATAATATTATTACGTTAAGAGAAATTTTTACCATGTAAACTAAATATACCAATCCCTTCTCTCGCTAAGAGTACGTTAAATAAGTACCATTTTTGAACATTGCTCGACTTCTTAACTCATTAAAGTGATGCCTTGCACAATATTATATAAAATTTTCGAATACCTTAACAGGAAGAGGAACAGAAAGAGGAGATCAGACAGAGACAGAAGTCGTCAAATTATCTCAACGCTATATACCAGTGCAAGCTATGCTTCAAAGGGTTCATCGATGCTCAGGCTTGGGAACATCACCTCAGCAAACATGAGCCAGTACGTATAATAACTACTGTATCAGCCTGTAAATCACCCACTGCTGAGCGAAGGCCTCTTCTCCATATAGATGAAGGGTTGGAGCATAATCCACTATGCTGTTCCACTGCGGGTTAGCGGATAATTTCTCTACCATGAGTAACAATCGTTATCAGGTGTCCATGATAACAACCGGGACCGACAGCCTTACGTACTCTCCGAGGTACGGTGGGGAGACCCACAAGGACATACCGGATATCCAGACTGGAGAAAGAGAACAAATATTTGTACAAATACATATATCTGTCACGAGCGGGAATCGAACCTGCGATCGCCGACGCGTGGCGTTGAGGCGACTAATCGCACCACTACACCAGAACGGTCGTCTAATAACTACATTAACAGGAAATCAATCAATCAGTTGGTTACTATAATAACAAAAAGTAACGTAGATCACGTCTCTTCTGTTTGTCTTGTACAATTTTTTTTCATAAGCGGGAAACGAACCCACGACCGCTAACGCAACAGCTACTTGCTGTGATCATTGTGCTTACCCGTCGTCAAACAGTTCGATATACTTCCTTAATCTAACTTCTGCGCGTCTTCTCCACTCTACGTGACATTTTCAAAAACGTCCGCTATTTTATTGGCAATATTGGCTATTTTCGCGGCCCCCTTCTAATTGAAGGTTAAGATTTAGGGGGGGTGGGCTGCGAACATAGCTATTGAAAACCATTAAATTAATTGATGTAACTGATCCGAAATCGTGGAGTGTACTCATATTATTTTTATGTATAAAGTTAATTATTATCATTTTAGAGTTCCGGTGATATAGAATGTCCAATCTGTAAGTTCAGATTCAAGACAAAGAGAATACTACAGAAACACGCTTCGAATCATGAAAAGAAGTACGAGTGCAAGTCTTGCTCATACGTTTCGAAAACTACGTGAGTACATGATGATGATGATGATGATGATGATGATGATGATGATGATGATGAGGAGGAGGACGATGATGAAACTCCCTATTAAATAAATGAAATATTGAATTTATGTATCGTTACAAAAACGAGAAGATCTTGTAGGAAAGATCGTTTATAACTTTTATTTATTACCTGCTGTTCTATGTATGTATGCGTAAATCTTTTATGTCTTCCTTTTATTTTTGATGTTATCTTATTTAATAAAAAATAATCCTTATGATGAGACCTGTCGATCGGTATGGTAAAGCTACAGGTATTTTTTTTTTCTTGTATAGCGGGTTCGAGTCCTAAGCTTAACCAGGGAATTATTTAAAAATCTATGAATGCAGTTAATATTTCTTTTTAAATTAAAATGTATTCTTTCAGTAACATTTTCCATCTTTAATATTTAAGGTAGGTACTTCCCCTCCATGAGGTAATATGTAAGGTACTTCCCCTTCATGTGGCATAGCCACGAAGCAATTACAAAGAGGAGGTGTTGTAATCAATGTAGTCTAGCGTCCACCAATGTAGTCCACACATCAAACCGTAGTAGATCTACTTACCACCAGTTGTCGCTTTCGTCAGTACAGCTGTCGTTGCCGGACAATTAAGTTGCTCTCGTGACTAACTCCTTTTTATATATTTAAAAAATATTCTCGACCCGCGCACGTTGTGAACATGAAGTGCTGTGTTGTATCGTTTAGAAGTTACACAAACAAATCAAAATCAAATGGAATAAACATATCTTTCTTCTCGTAAGTAATATTTAAATTAAATATATTATTTATTTTGTCTAGAAAGTTCGGTGATTACCATGCCTCTATCGGCAAGTAGCAAAACTACTGGTCTAGCCAGGGCCGTACTTAGAATTGAAATTTATCTCTACAATACGATCCCAGATACTATTCAAAAGCTTTCAATTAACAAAGTTTAAAAAAAATTTCAATGAGCGTATGTGATGAAGGTTATTACAAAATAATTATTGAAGATAGCTCACTCACTCAGCGAATAACCGCTCAACTGCCCGTCTCGACTACTAGTTGACAAGAGTTTACAAGCTAACCACAATAACTGCAAGCGCCCGTGTCATGTAATGGTCGCCATGGCTATATTGCCCATGTCAACTTTTTTCGACACGGGCATTAGTACGCAAAGTGCACCTGTCAACTACAGGTTGATTAACGTATACTACATTATCACCGGTGGGAAATAACGTAACAAAACGTGAGAGGCCTAGGGCGGTTTTGTGCAGTTGGTAAACTAAAAGATCATTGTCCGGACACTCAAGCGGATAAGGTGTTCTTCCGAGGCAATTTCAGTCGAATTGTTGTAGTGAAAATTCTAATTATGTAATTTTATATTCTTTTTTTTTTTTTTGTTTTGGCGGGAAAAAATGTACCTGAACGCACATCCCGTTGCCCGGGGAGATAACGTGATAGTGTGGGGCCCTCACCCACTAAAATAACCCGCCGTGCGCCCTCACCCGCCCTTACAAGGCGGGCCACGGGTACCGCGTACGTTGCTCCGTGACCCGCAGGCGGCAGCTCCATCGAGCACTCTCTTGTGCGACGCGCCGCGCACTTGGGCGTCGCATCTTCGCGGTAGGCAATTTCGGCGGACGGTGGGCAATCCCCGACCCTACCGTCCGCAGCCTCGGCTAGGGCGGCATCAGGCGCATGTGAGCGCGTCTGCGCCGCCCCGCGCGCCGGCGGCGAATTGGGTCCGAAAGGAGAGAGTCCTCCCGGGCCCTCTCCGCCGCCTCCTTCTGCAAGATGACGTCTTCGCAGAAGGTGGCGACCGCGGTCCAGGCCCTGTCACCACCGACCATCGCTCGCGCAACGGCCGGCAGCGACAGGTCCTCTCCAATGATTGCAGCGAGATCTCGGCGCTGCTCAGCCCAGGCCGGGCATGACTCGAGCGTGTGTTGCGCCGAGTCCTCGCTGCAGTCGCAGTGGTGGCAGCCCGGAGTCGTCTCCCTCCTTGCGACAACGTGCAAGTATTTGCCGAAGCAGCCGTGTCCTGACAATACTTGCACGAGTCGGAAGGTGAGGACTCCGTGCTGCCGCATTGTCCACTCCTCCAATATCGGCTGAAGCGCCCCTATGGTCCGAAGACCAGCCCGGGGCGTCTCCAGCCGAGCCTTCCACCGCGTGAAGGTGGTGCGGCGGGCGTCGTCCCGCCATGTGGTGATTTCGCTCAGCGGGGGATTAGTACCCCCCGTCCGCGCCGCCGATACCCGCCGATAAACTTCGGCGAGCGCTTCCGCCTCCAAGTCCCACGGGGGGGTTCCGGCCAATACGCAGGCAGCCTCGACACCTACCGTGCGGTAGCCGCGTATGGCCCTGACCGTCATGACCCTTTGTGGACGCCACAGACGGGTTCTATTGTGGGCAGTCAGGGAATCCGCCCACACGGGGGCGCCGTACAGCGCCATCGACCGGACCACCCCAGCGTAAAGTCGTCGGCACGCTAGACTCTGTCCGCCCATATTCGGCATTAGCCTACCAAGGGCGGACGCCGTGCCGACGAGCTTCGGCGCAAGTTGGCGAAAGTGCTCGTCGAAGCACCACCTTCCGTCGAGTACCAGGCCCAGATATTTCATGTGGGCCTGGATACCGACCACAGTACTATCAACCGTTATCGAGGCACCGGCGGGTGGACCACGTCGAGGCCCATGGAAGAGCAGGGCCTCAGACTTGTTAAGGGCCACCCTAAGCCCCAGTGCCTCGATCCTCCTGACCACCTCCGCGGTATGTAATTTTATATTCTGGGCTAAGGTTCGAACCTATAGTAGTTTGTTTTGACGTTCAATATTTGAATTTGATAATCTGATCTAATAAAAAATATTCTTTCTTGCTATAATAAGAAATCTATCAGTATCTACAATTTATAACTGTTGTTTATGAAAATAAAAGCATGTTATGTATCATATTATGCAGCATTATTCCATTTTATTTACACTACGTCTGGCTTGGGAAAAGGTTTACCAATTTTGGTGTCCTTTCCGTTTTTTTTTAATCACTTCGATGATAAAAACTTTATTGCATATGCAAAAGCAAACTGACTTTCAGTACGCAATTTTTTTTTTTTTTTTTTTTTTTTTTTTTGTTTTATTCTTTTTAGTTTATAATAATAATAATAATAACCGCCGTGTGGTTCCCGGCAGAGTAGAATAGGACCAACCCATCCTCAGCCTAGGGTGTCGTAAAAGGCGACTAAAGGCAACTAAAGCTGCACAACACCAACGCAGCCTCCTCGGAGAGCGTGAGTGCCTCTCCGAGGGAGTAATCTAGCACTCAACTTTTATGGATGGTAAAAGATAAAGGAAAGCGCATAGAGCCGCTGCCTGGGGGGCGCCAGGGCACGTCTGGAGCTGGCGCTGGACGTGGCAGCATGCGGGCCGCCAGCAACCCCCACCGACCGGTACCACCACCTAGCCGGCCGGTGTCTCCACCATCCCCACCAGTTGGCTTGGCGCCGACAGAGTCTTCAGGGACTCAGCATTTGGCGCCCGCCGCTGGTGGAGTACGCCGCATGAGATGGACACAGGAGATGAATCGAAATGTCATGCGCGCGTATTTTAGGGCTGTAGGGGGAGAAACCGGACGGACTGGCTACCGAGCAGTAATGCACCGCGAGTTCCTGCTGCTCGAGCCAAATTTAAATGTCACGGAGCAAAACTTGGCAGATAGAGCTCGGTACATCCAACGAAAGGGCGTATTCAACGCCGCCGAGCTCGAACGATTACGACGTGAGGCTGCTCCTGAAGTCGAACCAGTATCTGCAGAGCATAACGCAGTTGCAACGCAACAGGGAAGCGTTCGTAGCGAAGTGCCTGTGGATGCGATCGCTGAAGAAGCAGTCTCCCAAAAAGTAGAGCAGATGAGAGGGATTTTGGAGGAGGCGATTTCCGAGATCCGGAGCGCTCCTCTGGAACAGAGGCCACGACTATCCCGTCTTCCTCTTAATGCTGCGACGCGGGTTGCCATTGAGGCAGCTAACAAGCTGCTACCTCCATATTTGGATGGCAGTCTAGGCTTGGATGATACGGGTTCTATTCTCTTCGGTGCAGCTCTAGCGGTACACCGCTTCATCGGAGCAAAAACCCAGGAGCCTGGACGCACTACTAATAAGAGTAGTGACGTACCAGCCTGGAAGAAGAGAATAGAACGCCGTATCAGCTTGGCCAGGGCCCTCATTGGCAGACTGCAAAGCTTCAGGTCGGGCAACACTAGGCCAAGGATTGTGCGCTCCGTTAGAATAGCTTTCAACGGGCTAGGTGTCAGACTAGACCAGCCTGATATAGCTGAGAAACTGACGGAGCGCATCGACGGCCTGAAGCAGAGAATCGCGGCATGGGGGAAGCGTACTCGTAGGTACTCTGAGAGAGTTGAGCGCTTCCGACAAAATCGCCTCTTTGTGAGTGATCAGAAGAGGTTCTACAGGAAGTTGGAGAACCCGACGCCATGCTCTACTTCCCAAAAACCAAATACGGCTGACCTCGTCGCCTTTTGGCGAAATATATGGTCACGGGAGGTAGAGCATGAGGAGGGCCCTTGGATTGCGGCGGTTCAGGAAGCATGTGCTAGAATCGAACCGATGAACCCGATCGCCATCTCTTCGGAGAACGTAGCTGATGCGGTCCGGCGGACACCGAACTGGAAGAGCCCGGGGGCCGACGGCCTGCATCACTATTGGCTGAAAGGGTTCTCGGTATGCCATGCGACCTTGGCTCGACAATACCAAGAGGCGATAGAGCGGAAAACGCTTCCGAACCTCTTCACTACTGGGATCACTCACCTAGCTCCTAAGTCCACCAACACCGCGGATCCTACTAACTACCGCCCCATAACGTGTCTGACTTCCATCTTCAAGACACTGACATCCGTTCTGAGCTGCAAGATCTCTCGTCATATTGACGAATTTAACATCTTGTCTGCAGCTCAGAACGGATGCCGTGGAGGCGGCCGCGGCACAAAGGAGCTCCTTATCATTGACTCTGTTGCGGGCCAGCTTGTCAAACGCAACCGTCGGAACTTCTCTGCTGCCTGGATCGACTACAAGAAGGCATTCGACTCGGTGCCTCATTCATGGCTTCTGAGGGTCCTCGAGCTGTACAAGATCGACAGTGCAGTTCGAGACTTCCTCGAAGTATGCATGGGGCAATGGAGTACGATCCTTTGTCTCCAGGGCGAGAGACTGACGGCGGGTGTCGATGACCGTATCCGGATACGAAGGGGTATTTTCCAGGGTGATTGTCTGAGCCCACTTTGGTTTTGCTTGTCCTTGAACCCTTTAAGCACTCTGCTGGAGCGTTCGGGGACAGGCTTTCAGTTTCGGAGAGGAGGTACTAAAGTCTCCCACCTTCTCTACATGGATGACCTCAAGCTGCTGGCACCTAATCCTGCACGCCTTATGGAGTTGCTGAAAATCACTACTGAGTTCAGCGGCTCCATCAGGATGCAGCTTGGAGTGGATAAGTGTGCGGTCGTACATGTAGACAGGGGACAGGTGACGCAATCGGCTGAAATTAGCCTAGAGCTTTCGAACTTCAAGACCCTTTCCGAAGCTGAATCTTACCGGTATCTGGGCATGTCACAATGCATAGGGGTGCAGGAGGTGGATATGAAACAGGCGGTTTGCGAGGTCTTTTTTGGACGGCTGACAAAAGTTCTTCGGAGCTACTTGTCGGGCGCCAACAAGGTCCGAGCTTATAACGGCTGGGTCATGCCCACTCTCTTGTACACATTTGGCGTGCTCAGATGGACTCAGACCGAACTCGACGCCCTGGACAGAAGAGTCCGCACGACTATGACTTACCATCGCATGCATCACCCGAAATCGTCGGTCATGAGACTGTACATCCCACGGAAGTGTGGTGGCCGAGGCCTATTAAGCGCCAAGTCCATGCATAACCGTGAGGTGTGCAGCCTCAGGGCCTATTTTGAGACGAGGAGGGAGAGCGCTATGCATGGTGAAGTTATAGTATGTGACAAAGGTCTCACCCCGTTATCCCTGGCCAAAGAGGAATGGCGAAGACCGGTTGTACTTAGCACCTCTAACCGGGAGACCGTATGGATGGAGAAGGAGCTGCATGGACGGTTTTACAAGGCGCTCCACGCACCTCACGTGGATGTTAAGGCCTCCGTGCAGTGGCTGCGATTCGGGGACCTCTTTGGGGAAACCGAAGGTTTTGTCTGTGCAATACAGGATCAGGTGGTTAAGACGAACAACTACCGGAAGCACATTCTGAAGGATGGCACTCCCGACTTCTGTCGAGCTTGTCGTCATCCCGGCGAGTCACTCAGACATGTGCTTTCGGGGTGTTCAGCGCTTGCCAACACTGAGTACTTGCACAGACATAATCAAGTGGCCAAAATTCTTCATCAAGAGCTTGCTCTAATGTATTGTCTTCTGGAACAGAGGGTGCCGTACTACCAGTACACACCGGCGCCAGTACTCGAACGCGACGGAGTCCGGCTCTACTGGGACCGGCCTATCGCCACGGACAAGACGATACTGGCGAACAAGCCTGATATCGTGGTGATGGATAGGGCACAGTCGAGGGTGTTTTTAGTGGACATTACCATCCCGCATGACGAGAACCTCGTGAAAGCCGAAACAGAGAAAAAACGTAAATATCTGGATCTGGCGCACGAGATTGTCGACATGTGGGGTGTTGATTCCACTGAAATCATCCCTATCGTTATATCTGCCAACGGTTTGATCCCGGTTAGCCTCGCTCACCATCTGAGGCAGCTGGGTATCCGTGACGGTTCGCTCGCAGCCAGGATGCAGAAGGCGGTATTACTCGACTCGGCTAGGATTGTCCGCCGATTTCTCAGCCTACAGCCCTAACCCCCGGCCGTTTGATCTCCCTGCCGGGGCGTAATCCTCCACCCGCTTATATTTATCTAAGTAAGTTTATGTAAATTTATTATACTCCTTATATAAGTATTGTATTATATTTATTGATATGTGTATATGTATATCTTGAACGGGTGGAGTGTAGCAATTAAATAATAATAATAATAATTTATTTATTAAAAAGTTTCTTACAAAAACCAACTAGTGATTGGAGTCTCCTTTTAAGCATGTTGTTGCCTGTACCAGGAGACTCCGCTCTTCCATTAGCAGAACAGTATATAAATATAAAAAATATAAAAAAATAATTAAAAAAAAAGACAATAAAAACTTATACATTATTTTACAAAATAATAACAATTAGTTTTCATTATTTTGTTCTTAACAAAGTTGCCTTCATGTAGTGACGTGTGTGGTGAGTGGTGTGAGGTGTGTGGTGTGAGGTGAGGTGGATGCATAATATTATTAAGTATATATGTATGCATGTGTAGAATGTGTGTATTATTATACGGGTATGTTGTGTAGTGTATATATTTATTATATTGGGTACATATTATGTGTATTTCTATTGAACAATCTGTATAAAAGCTTCTGTATCCTCGTAAGTAAGTGATATTAACCATTCTTTAATTTTTTCCTTACACTCGTAATATAGCATGGGGTATACATTTAATATTTTATTTATTTTGTTATACAAAAAGCATGAACGTGACTCATATTGAATGCTAGCAAATAAAGTTCTAGTTCTTGGGGTACGCGCTATTATATATTTCCTTCTTTTATTTTCTAATTGTGGGTCATAGGGAAGAGATTTGTGCTTTTTCAAAATTATGTGCAATAGATATAATTTTCGAACAGTTGGTAAGCAACTTAATTCATAAAGTTGGTCCGTAGGAAACATTATATTTTTAAAATACATGACCTTAATTAAAGCTCGCTGAGCTCGTTCTAGCGTCAGGAACTTTGTTTTTAGTGCGCCTCCCCAAATGGGAATGCAGTAAATCAGTACTGATTGGACTAGAGCGACATATATTTCCGTAAGAATGTTTCTTGATCTTAATTTATCATTTTTACCTGGTCTTGGAATCACATGTCGCAATGTACGAAATATAAAAATTAATTTTCTAATTCTACTCGCTACTTTTTCTAGGTGTGGGTACCATGATAACCTTTGGTCCACTATAATTCCCAAATATTTCGTGCACTCAACTTTATCTATTATAGGACACTTACAGTTTCTGTTTTGCAAGTCGTCGCATGTATGTATTTTTATGTTAAGATCGCTATTGGGTTGTGTTTGCTTGTTTATTGAAAAACAAATATAATTTGTTTTAGCTGTGTTTAATGTCAGCAAATTACTTTTTAACCATTTGGTTACCAGAGCCATACCTTGTTCAGCACTTTGTTTGACATTTGTCCAAGAATTGCCAGTGAAGACGATCGCAGTGTCATCTGCATAAGAGAATACCTTTGCTTGTTTTATCTGAATGTTGCACAGATCATTGATGTACAAAAGAAATAACGTAGGGCCCAAAACGCTTCCTTGAGGGACCCCATACGTCACAGTGGCATTCTCACTTACAACTTCACCTAATTTGACCATTTGCCTTCTTTCTGAAAGATAATCCTTGAACAATGAGAGTGCCTTTCCCCTAATTCCAGCTTTTTCCAACTTATGTACAAGGATGGGGAGAGAGACAGTATCAAAAGCTTTTTTGAGATCCAAAAAAATAGATAAACATTTATTTCCTTTGTCGAGTTGATTTGTGACCATGGCAGTGAGGGCCGTTATTGCATCTTCTGTTGATTTCCCTTGTCTAAATCCACCATATCCACCAAAAGGTCTATAATTGCGTATTGAGAAAAATCTCAAATCGATATTACACATGGCTACATAATATCAAGCTTTAATTTTCCAGCATAGGATGACGACCTTTCATTGTACTAAAATCCTACAAAGCGAAATCAGCTTATCAATACAATAGTAAATCATGATAATATTATATAGCAGTGTGTGTCATCCAACTTTAAATTACATATATGCTTAACTAAAAAATTCTGAGTACGGCTCTGGCAGACACCTAGTGACATATAGTAGAACAATTATAACGTCTGTCAATTTAGTTAATTACGTGTTTTAGCTACTGGTCGCTAGATGGTTGCCGCTATTTGAAGCCCCTCGCACCCCCGCGCAGTTGCGACACTACATTATATGAATAAAGTTTCTTATGGCACCTCCTCTTTGTAATTGCTTCGTGGGCATAGCCGTGTTGACGCCCGCCATACAGTGTCGCTTGGTCGACGACTGTCGCGTCACTTTCAAATAAATCAAAAGAGTATATTTGCAAGAACACGCACATATAAAGCAGCGCTTTAAGTAGTGTTAAAAATCTATAGTATTATAACATTGTATTATTGTTTTTAACTACATTAACACATTCACTGACACCGACACGCACATGTTCAGGCCAATCTCAATCACTATGCCACCACACTAGGCTAATGAGAATTTTCGTAATATTAGCTCAAAAAATATGCGAAATTTTTCAAATTCAAAATAACAGTACACAATCAAAGCTGTGCAGTTTTGATGTGGTCCGTAGGTACAAATTTTGTAATGTATGAAAAAAAAATTAATCAAAAAAAAAAAAAAATAATTTAATAGGGTATGTACTTTCGGTAGTGAAAAATAAATTATGAGATTTGATAAAAATTAAAATTTATGTAGAAATATACTTAAATATTCTGATTTTGAGTCATAAAAGCACATTATTGTTTTATTATATTGAAATTAAAAGTCGTAATTTTTAATCTGTATATCACGAGATCTAAAACACGAGCCGCCATGATGTGACGTCGTAAAGACAATGTTTCCGATGTACACTGCGAGCACTCCTCAGTGCTCTCACTAGTGAAAAATTCGTTCCTTTATTGAGTGCCAGTACACTGCCGCAATACCATATATAAATATATGACGTCATAAATAGCATAATTTTTGTACTGTGAGCACTGGCGCTTTCGAGGTAAAGTGCTTTCAGTACTTTGATCACCTGATTAAAAAATATAACAGAACGAATGATTTGTTATTCAAAAATGTCTACAATATTCAAAAATTAATTTTTGAATATTTTTGAATTTATTTTTGACCAGAAAACGTATACATGATAAATATTTTATTTGAAAACAATGTCGAAAAATTAGGATGATAGTATACTGGACTGCGTTCCGTTTTATCAGTAACCAGTATAGCACAGTATAGCAAACTAAAAAGTAACAGCTTCGCAGTATACTGAATTGACGTCACACCTCAGAGTGCTCTCAGTGTATAGCGGAACACAATTTTACGCATATTACGTCACCAAAATAGGTGACCGCGTTTTCGCGGGAATTAAAAAGGTTTAAAATTTAATTTAATTTTATGGCAAGAAAACATGTTTATTTTGCCGAAATAATTTTTTTTGTGGCTATTTATTACGAAAATTAACATTTTGATGTACTTTTTCAAACATAGTAGAATACCCTATTAGTTTCTCCACTTTAAGTGACGTTTGTGAAATCATGCTTGACATTTTGGTACAATTGAAAACCATTAATTCAAATTAATGAATTAATGAATGACGATTCAAAAGTGCTTATTTGATTTTGATGATTTGATTTGATTGAGGAACAAAATTCTAAATCTAAAATATTCTACAGAAATCCCCCCCTATAGCACGGTAGATTTGTTTCGCGTTATAAGAAAACGCGATTTACGAGTATATGTATATCATTTTGATCCTGTATAACGCGTTATTTAGGCGATATTTGGCTCGAGCTTGGGGAGGCCTATGTCCAGCAGTGAACTGCGATAGGCTGAAGCGAAGCGAACGCGTTATGAACAAAATATTTATTAATTTAATTTTATAAGAATACAATTGACATAATGCAAACGTACGCGAAATTGATTATGAACTCTACAAATCATTATAAATTATGATTATAAATTTCACCATACAGAAATATAACGTGGGAAATCCCCGTCCTATATGGGGGAAAACACGTGTTCTACGAGGTAATATGAAATCGCGTTATAAGAATACTGTGTTATAGGGGGATTAATGTAATTCTGAATTTATTCCTGGTTGCTAAAACATTTTTTTATTTACAGCACTCAAGCGAAACAACATCAGAGATGGCATAAGGGTGTCACGTATAAGTGCCAATACTGCGATGAGATTTCAACGTAATTATTTTTAAAATCATTAATTTGTACTGAAAAAAAAACACAAAAACTTTTTTTGCTTATGTACCACTGCCCTAATAGGGAAGATGCAATATTTTTATTTTTGTTTTCATTTTAAAGAATACCATCTAGAATAGATCACAAATATATAAAAAATTTAAAACATTGTAATTTATCGAAAAAAATGCGGTTTTAAATTGACAGTTTAAATTTTCGCGCGAAAACGGACCTTTAGTTCCGATGACGTCACTCCTGCTGTCACTTGCCGTACTTGTTCGTCGCTGAATTTCATACTGTTGCATATTTTTTCAACTATTGAGATATTTTTTTTGTAAAAATTTAAAATGGAATATCCATCAAAAAATCATCAAAAACTACCAGGTATGATTTTGATTTATTCTTATACTAGAAACAAATAAACATTAAAACTTTCAAATTTATAATATATGAAAATAACGCTTTCTTATGGAGAACTATATTCTTTTTCATGTTTCAGATCCACTTCAGAGTGTTCATTCACAGAAACACATGGTTTTCAAAATATTGAAATATCCAATGATAAAGGTGTACAGGTGTCTATATATAGTTATAAACCACATGCCTGTGTTGATCATTTTCTAATTCCTCATTTAGACTATAGCATAATCATTTGTTGTGTCAATTTACATGCACCTTTAATTAAAATTGAAAAATAGTATTTACAAAGCATAAAATTTTATTTTATAAATTTACAAAAAGGTTTTAGAAAAAAAATGTTTAAATATTGTATATATCTTTTAATTTTGGAAATACAGCATCTATCCAAAATTTCTTTGCAGCATTCATAACTGTTACAATGCTGTTATCTTATGGCACATTATAAATATCAACTTCTTTTGATTTTTCAAAATCTGGGTGTGCTATACAGAAAAGTGCCATTTTCTTTTTACTAAAAAACATTTGAAGTTGTACTTGTGTCCAAAATTTTGTTGTTATTTTATTGTCTTTCACATAGGAAAGTTTTGTAGCTTCTGTTGAAGGACATTTCACCTCTACTGTGTAATTTTCAGTAAGCCCGTCAGGTATTGCACGAAAAATAGGATACTCGGCATTAAGAAGAAGTCCAGCTTTTTCAATTTTAATCTAAAATGCAGAAACAATGATATCAATCACTACAAAAGCCTTGAACCAAAC
Organism: Euphydryas editha; assembly: GCA_036937285.1. NCBI lineage: Eukaryota > Metazoa > Arthropoda > Insecta > Lepidoptera > Nymphalidae > Euphydryas > Euphydryas editha. Next base: position 3,272,198 of record JAUPFZ010000013.1, on the reverse strand, counting down.
ATTATAAATTCTTTTATTCAAAATATTTAAACAACAGCAAAATTAATGAAGTTACCTTTTCTTTTTTGCTCACTACTTTGAGAACTTCTTGTTCTAGTTTTTTGCCTCTATCCATCGCAGTGGAAGTAAATTTTGAATGTTCTCCCATAATTTTATTCAGAAGGGAACCAATTTTAGTTCTACAGTGAGCGGCTTCATAAAGGGTTGAGCCAGTAATTCTTCCGTATCTGTAGAAATAGAAAAAAAAATATAAAAATCTATTGTGTACAGTAAATATGCCAATCAAGTTTATGCTATATAGGTATGATAGTGAGTTTGTTTGTCCAAATTTAATTTCTTTTTTTTACATAATTCTACAAATACTTCTGGAAATTCATGTCTTTTTTTTTATGATAAATACAATAAAACTAAGCTAGAAGCCTTACTAACCTCAACTCAAACCACAACGGTGAATCACTTTGATGTTTAGTAGTAGAAAAAATCATATGAATATTATCAGTGGTCATTTGCTTTGACAACACTTCAAGAAATGATTGTGGAGATTCCAACTTTCCAATCAAGCTTGAACACAGCTTATGAATACTTATACTTTGTTCGTTTTCTTGAAAGTAGCGAAGAATACTCGCTCAACAATCTTTTTTTGACAGCATCTAGATATTCACTTAAAATATCCACCTAAAAATATGCAGTTATTATTGTAACATGTATTTTATAATTTCTTTGAATAAAAAATAAAAAAAAAAACCTACTTACTTCAGAGAAACTGTTAGTGACTGAAATATGACTCATTTCTTTGGCTTTTATAAAAGATTTTCCAGAAGCACATGTAGATAATTTAGACTTCTTCCAATAACATGTGGCGGATGTAGTCGAAGGCTCCTCAGATCTTCTGTGCAACCATAGCAATAGTGCAGCAGCATGCTTACACCCACCTGTAAATAAATTTTAGTCATAATAATCCTTGCCAGATACAGTTTAACTACTATATAAAAATAACCTTAATTTTTACCTTCAGAAGCTGCACAATCTTCACAATGGCAGGTCTGAACCAAGCTTTGCATTTCATTTATAACAGCTGTAACACGATAACCTTCTTTACGTACTTTATGCTCCGGAGTAACTCGACTTTTTACTATACATAATTCTCCATCTCTTTTAATTTGGACATAGCCGATTGCGTTGTTGCCATAAGATTCTCTTGTTGAGCTGAAATAATTGCTATTTGTTGAAGCAGCTGAATAAAATACAAAGTTTAACAACTGATTCATACATACCGTAGCAATTTAGTCCCTTTCATTTCTACACTTGAAAACTCTGCACTTTCGATAAAAAAAGATACAACCATGTCAACATTAACTCTTAGTAAATTCCTGGAGTCTGCTTTGATAAACCCAACTTCCATTTTTATTAAGAAAACGTAATTAATATTCACAAAAAAATAATATTCACTTTTACAACCGTAATCTTAAATAAGTTGTCATAACAAGTGTGACGTCACTAAACGCTGATTGGTGTTTAAAATTCGTTTTGTTTCAAGTAATAGTTGGAGAGCTAGTGGACCGTCCGAGTAACGGTATGTCTGTAAGGCTAGAAATTCTTATGGTGATGAGTCATAGCTTGCTTAGTACGGTAACCATCGCCTGGCACGCCTCAGACCTGCACGTCATCAACCCCTATATTTTTGAAAGTGTAGGAAACATTTGAAAAAAAAACTTGTTGCTGTAAGCTTGAAAATTTTATACGATTTTACTTATTTATTGTAAAGTCTAAAAAAAAATTGACAGGCGTTTTCGATAAGCACAAGTACTTGACAGGTGAACCTAAAGGTGTGTTATATATAAATAAAAATAAACTTTATTCTGTAAAGTTGAAATTTATATACGTGTTTCTCTAAGCAAATTACCTAATGTAATTTGCATCAACGATATGAGTTTTCATGCTACGCCTCTTACTCGCACTCCCATAGCATCTTTCCCCTCGCCTGTCAAGGACTTATGCTAGCCAGAACCGCCTGTCATTGTACCAACTTACTCTGAATCGCTTAGAGAAACACGTATATAAATTTCAACTTTACAGAATAAAGTTTATTTTTATTTATATATAACACACCTTTAGGTTCACCTGTCAAGTACTTGTGCTTATCGAAAACGCCTGTCAATTTTTTTTTAGACTTTACAATAAATAAGTAAAATCGTATAAAATTTTCAAGCTTACAGCAACAAGTTTTTTTTTTTCAAATGTTTCCTACACTTTCAAAAATATAGGGGTTGATGACGTGCAGGGCTGAGGCGTGCCAGGCGATGGTTACCGTACTAAGCAAGCTATGACTCATCACCATAAGAATTTCTAGCCTTACAGACATACCGTTACTCGGACGGTCCACTAGCTCTTGGACTATAATTTTTATTTCGTAATTATTTTTAAAAATCAACATTATGTAAAATAAAAACTATGCAGTGGCCCTTATTTTATATATTTTTAACATTTTAATCATAAAATTTTTATAAATATTATATTTGCATCTTCCCTATTAAACTTGTTTAATATTAGTTTTTATTATTATATAACAAAAATATATTTGTTTCATTAATAGTGTTTTCAATTCTGTCGAATAAGATTTTAACTGAAATACTTGATTTTCTTTATGTTCTTGCTTTACTTGATATAGATAGGAGTCAGGGCCGAATTTAGAGGAGGACAACCGGGGCTACTGCGACGGGGCCTCCACATAAGAGGGGCGCTCACAATAGAGACTTCGTAAAAAAAAATAATTAAATTTAGACTAGTAAAGACTATATATTACATTCGATAATTATCGAGTAGTATCGATAGGTAGAAGCGACGACCTTTTTTATTTTAATATATGATATTGTCGAGTAGGGCGAGGCGATGATAGTAAACAACATCGGTTCGGAGTTGCGACGACCTTTTTTTTATTTTTCGTGTGCACTTACTTTACTTATTTTGGGAATTCATATTTAGGAACTAATTTGGGGCCAAGGGACCTCCACTCCGTTGTTGCCCCGAGGCCTCCAGATCTCTAAGCCCGGCCCTGATAGGGGTGTCACACGATCACACACACTTGACAAGTTCTCTCTTTCGGCAGCAAGTGGACGTCGTACCTGAGCCACGTCCGCATCAAGCACCCGTCGGAGTTCATCTGCGGCGCGTGCGGCTACTCGTTCGTGAGCCGCCTCGGGCTCGCCATGCACCGCACCATGATGCACAAGGCGCTCGTGGTGAGTGCTCCGCTCTCCGACCGTTCGTAACTAGCTACTCGTTCGTGAGCCGCCTCGGGCTCGCCATGCACCGCACCATGATGCACAAGGCGCTCGTGGTGAGTGCTCCGCTCTCCGACCGTTCGTAACTAGCTACTCGTTCGTGAGCCGCCTCGGGCTCGCCATGCACCGCACCATGATGCACAAGGCGCTCGTGGTGAGTGCTCCGCTCTCCGACCGTTCGTAACTAGCTACTCGTTCGTGAGCCGCCTCGGGCTCGCCATGCACCGCACCATGATGCACAAGGCGCTCGTGGTGAGTGCTCCGCTCTCCGACCGTTCGTAACTAGCTACTCGTTCGTGAGCCGCCTCGGGCTCGCCATGCACCGCACCATGATGCACAAGGCGCTCGTGGTGAGTGCTCCGCTCTCCGACCGTTCGTAACTAGCTACTCGTTCGTGAGCCGCCTCGGGCTCGCCATGCACCGCACCATGATGCACAAGGCGCTCGTGGTGAGTGCTCCGCTCTCCGACCGTTCGTAACTAGCTACTCGTTCGTGAGCCGCCTCGGGCTCGCCATGCACCGCACCATGATGCACAAGGCGCTCGTGGTGAGTGCTCCGCTCTCCGACCGTTCGTAACTAGCTACTCGTTCGTGAGCCGCCTCGGGCTCGCCATGCACCGCACCATGATGCACAAGGCGCTCGTGGTGAGTGCTCCGCTCTCCGACCGTTCGTAACTAGCTACTCGTTCGTGAGCCGCCTCGGGCTCGCCATGCACCGCACCATGATGCACAAGGCGCTCTTGTAAAATACATATGTCATGTACATATTATATACATATTATATACATTATAATTATTTCAGGAAAAAGAGAAAACAGAGGGAGAAACGAACGACATGCCGTACTGCGCGCAATGCGACGTGAAGTTCGTGTCGACGGAAGCGTACAAGCGTCACATGTTCACCTCCAGTAAACACACGCAGAGCAAAGACTTCAAGTGAGTTCACATCGCTTTATTAACCGACTTTATACCGATATCTTCTGAAGTTCCTTAAAATGGCATATTTAAAAACATAATTTCAGACTACACGAGCTGCACCTCCTCCATGCCCACCCTTTCATCCCCTCTCCCAAGAGAACCGTTCTGAATTTCTTGATAAAAAGTATCCAGTGTCCTAGCTCCTTGTATTAATCTAAACTACGTGTAGCGACATCTATCTCGCCACATACGAACTGACGTATCCTACATCGCGCTATCAAAGTTATCCGAGCAATCGAACATATTTACAAAAACCCGATAACAACCGTCGGGGGGGCTGTAGCCCATCAGACACAACATCCGTCTGGTCGGAGGATCCTCCCTTTTAAATGGTGGATGAGGAACCTCACACCCTGTTCCTTGCACCCCCAAATTGGTGACCCGACGCGATCGTCAGCGCAGCTCACGCCCCCAAACTGTTGACCCCGACGTGATTTGAACACGCAACCTCTGTTCCCCCTCCCCCCCCCCAAACTGGTGACCCCGACGTGATCAGTAAAAACAGTGAATGGTCTAGCCTCTACCATGTGGCGGAAATGTCTGGTAGCCTGATAAATTACAAGCAGTTCTCGGTCATAAGGACTGTATTTTTGTTGTGTAGTTGTCAGGCGTTTGGAAACAAATGCTAGAGGTTTCCAAGGTTTTCAGCTGCTCCTATCCTTTACAAGCTTTTACTGCACCTATTGAGCTAAGAGATGCATCCGTGTGTATCGCCATGTCGGCGCCTGGATTCGGATAGACTTGCATTCGTCAAAAGCTTCCAGCATCTCCGGAGTCATGTTAATGCTTTGGTATCCATTATTTTTAGAGCCTGTCAACACGACGTTCAATGGTGCCTGTTTGTCAGCTGCCCCAAGTACGAAACGGCGGTAAAAATTTATCATGCCCAGAAATCTGCGGAGTTCTTTTACAGTTTTGGGAACTGGGTATTCTTGGATGGCCTTTACCTTACCCTGCAGTGGTTTAATGCCATTGGCTACTTCGTGTTCTAAAAACGTGACAATTATCTTACCAAATTCACATTTACCGGTGTCTATCAGGATACCGTACTCTGCTAGTCTCTCGAAAAGTTGTTTTAAATGTTGCGCATGCTGGTTCTCGTCTGGAGAAAATACAAGTATGTAGTCTATATATGCTAATACGAATGGCATTCCTATAAAGGCTTCATCCATAAATCGTTGGAATGTTTGCGCAGCGTTGCGTAGGCCAAACGTCATGTATAGGAATTCGAAAAGACCAAATGGTGTTGTGATTGCAGTCTTTTCTATATCAGCTGGATTTACCGGAATTTGGTGCGCGATAGTCACCGCAGGGTCGACAGCCATAATCTTTTTTAGGAGCGAGGTAAAGTGGGGATGACCAAGCGCCGTTCGATCTGCGTGCTGTACCATTTGCTAGCATTTCTTAAAATTCTCTTTGGGGGATTTTCAACTTATTTGGTGGTAATCGGCGTGGATGGCTGGATACAGGCGGACCTGGCTTCGTGCGTATATGATGTACCATCTTGCGTTTCGCGAATAACTTGTAGTCCGTCTTGTTTCGCGCTTGCTTCAGCATGTCTCGAGGGTAGACACAGACATCAGATCCTGTATCGACTAAAAAAGTAACTTTAGTGGCTCGATCGGTAATAGATAAGCGGCGCGGATTATTCTGGCGGTCATCTGTTGCTGCTATTAGTGACTGCCGTTGTCGTTTCCCGACTTAAAACTGCAAGGCTCGTTACATTTATTGGCCCTGACGTCAAAACGGTTGTGGTACCAACAGTAATTGCTCTTTGGTGTTCTTGACCGAGACCGGCTTCTGTATCTATGAGCGCTTGATCTCCTCTCTCTGCTACGTGGTAAACGGTTATATTTATAATGTGCATTGCGTACCTGTTTTGCTTGGCGAGATGCTAATTGGCTGGGTGAGTTCTTCAATCTTCAGCATCAGTTCGTCCAAAGAGTTACCGGCTGATATCCTAGCCACCTGTTGTGTTGGCGGAGCAATTTAGAGATTCTGTCCGCTAGCTCAGCAACCTACTCCAACATGGACTCTGCCTGTGATGCTATGACAGTCTGTATATTTATGCGGCAGCCTGCTTGACCATATGGTCCTCAAAAAAGAGTCTGGTACCATCTGACCCGCTATATTACACAAGTGTCTTAAAACTTGCGAAGGCTTGCGATCACCTAGCTCCTCGTGTATTAGCAACAGCTGCACTTGCCTCTCCTGCGATTCGGGCAGTCGTTTAATAAGTTCTGTTTTTAATTTATTGTACTTATTTTCGGCTGGCGGCGACGTTATAACATCTTTCACTTTGGCGGCGCGTGGTCCAGTTGGGCAATTACGTAATAGAATTTTGTCGTGTCAGCTGTTATGCCCGATATAATAAATTGGCCTTCAATTTGGGCAAACCACAAAGCCGGTTCTTCGGTCCAAAAAGGGGGTATGCGCACACCTTAAATACGCTGTCTTCTACGGTTGCGGGTAGTGCGACGTTTTTCGTTAGTTAGTCGGACATAGTTTTATTAAATTTATTTAGTAGATTACCGTCCAAAAAATTTTTTTTCTTCCTCCTTTATACAGATTTGGTCCTATTTCTGTTTTATTTGATGATAGATTATAATTTATTACATTTTTTAGTACACGTGATATAAAGTTGATTAATATGGACATTTATAATCTATGAAGTGCTACAATTTATGTTAACATCACTAAGTGCTCTTATAATAAAAGTTGTCGTTCAAAGATAACTGTAATTGCGATTCTAGTGGCTTTATTAGGAAGTCGTTAATAATAATTATAGTGATATTTTATGTCATAGGGGCCATTCATTTATTACGTAAGACGATTTAGGGGGGGGGGGGGTCGACCATGTCTTATTTTCTCTTACAAGGGGGTGGGAGGGAGTCTCGATAGTTCTTACGTAAGATCACAAAAATGCGCAAAGTTAAAATTATTCTTTGAAAAAGTGAGGGCAACCGCATGAATGCCGAGGTTCGCTCGGATGCGTATAAGTAATATTACAGATGTTATATTGGCAGATCCATTTTCCGAGTGGGTTTTGAGTCCCTGGACTTCTCTTATATAGGTAAAGATGAATAATTAAAACAAAAGTTTATTATTACCAAAAACTAAAAATTATTAGTACCTTTGTAAATACAAATAAACCCTTAAAAATTGTTACTTTGAAAAATAAACATTTTTTTAACATTAAAACAAACCAAACAATTAACATTAAAACAAACCAAACATTTATTCATTTTTTTCCTTTTGATTCTTACGTAATAAATATATAAGTGTTATTAGTTATAACAAAGTATTTTATTTTATTATTTTTTACATTAAGTATAAACATAATACAATGTGTCTAGTTTGTTTTCTGCTCTTTTATTGCTTGTTTTTATTGATAGTCGGGTTTAATTAATTAATAGTCAATAAGCTGTTTCGTTTAATCTTGTTACTTGTAATTGTCTAATCGTTGTATTTGTTTCTGTCTAATGTTACTCTGGTGTCACCAATGACTTCGGGGAGAGTCCTCGGTGACCCCAGATGTTTGGTCCGGTAGGTGGTCACGCCCGTGCACTCCAGAACAATGTGGGCGGCCGTCTCCTCTGCCTCCAGGCAGGCTCTGCACAAGGGGCTGTCGGTAACACCTAGATTAAACAGATGTTTGTTGAATGGGCCGTGGCCCGTAATAATAATATGAGTAATTTTGCGTAAATGTGGGCGAGTGAGATTCATTAACTTACGAGACAGTCTCCGGTCTATGTGTGTGAGAGATTGTTTCGCCTGTCTGCATCCACTCACCTCCGTCCAGTATTTATTATGTAGCTCTTTCGTGTGTTGTCGAATGACTGATGTAGGAAATGCTGTAGGAAGGGGGACAATTGGTTCTGATCCAATCGCAGCCATCTCCGAACCTCTTCTAGCTGCCACTTCATCACTGCCGCCGCCAGATGCCGATCGCCGCCGATGCCGCTGATGAACTGGCCAGTTCATCAGCGGCATCGTTACCACGGGAGCCACTGTGACCTTTGATCCACTGAAGAGTTACGTTGTTGTTGTTATTACATACCTCCATCAGGGATTGGTGACAGTTGTAGATAAGTCTTGAGGTGATAGTGACTTTGAAGAGCTTGTAGTACTGATCTGCTGTCCGAGAGGATTCGGATGGAGTAGTCCTTTTCCTTTCGAACAAGAGTAGCTGAGGCCGCTGCTATGATACCCATATATTCCGCCTGATAGACGGTGTTGTGAGCACCCAGAGGGGCGGCTATTTGTATATTGAGATCTTCAGAGGATACACCGTACCCTGTGCCTGATCCAGTCTTAGAGCCATCAGTAAAGATCCTTACGTCCTTTGTGTTCGGCCCCTCTGGATCTTCATGAAGCTGTATTTTATATTTTTTGTTGAAAACAAATTGTTTTGGAAACTTGTCACTTACCGCCAGCAGCATTGGTTCTTTTTCCATCACCTCATTTAGAACCTCCGCTTGGGGGGACATGCTTCTTTTCCAAAGATGAAGTGCCCTTAACCTTACCGCTGTAACTGCCCCTTGCCTTATGAATAGGTTTTTTTTTTTTTTTTTTTTTTTATTGGAAATTAGAGTGCGTTTGACCTCAATCTTGTCTGATGGTAAACAATGATGAGGTCTAAGGTGAAGCACGCAAACTCAAATAATGCCTGTTCACTCTTGCCTTAAAAATCCCTAGGTTGTACGCATCGGGAAACAGTGACGCAGGAAGAGAATTCCATTCCTTTGCAGTTCTAATAATGAAAGATGATGCGAACCGCGAGGTACGAACCGGAGGAATGTCGACCACGTATGGATGGAACCCCTGCCCTCGTCGAGTTGTCCGATGGTGGAATGGTGCTGGGGGAATTAATTGATGCAATTCCTGTGCACACTCACCGAAATGTAACCTGTAAAAGACACACAGACTAGCAACCAGTCGGCGATGTTCGAGGCTCTGGAGCTGTCTTGAAGTAAGCATCTCATCACCAATGAGTTTTCTGGCACGCCTGTCGATAGCTTCCAGGGCTTCGAGCTGATACCGGGCGGAACCGTCCCACAGATGGCAACAGTACTCCATGCAGGAGCGGACTTGAGCTGTATAAAGTCTTAGCAGCTGGTCCGGTGTGAAATAGTGACGGACCTTGGAGAGGATGCCCAGTTTTTTTGAAGCAGCCTTAGCCCTGGATTCGATATAGCTTCCAAAATTGAGTTTGGACGATAAGTCTATACCGAGTAGTTCAAGGTGGTTCGTGACTGGAACAGGCACATTTCGGAAAGTGGGAGCCAAGTTAAACGGGCTCTTTTTAGCGGAGAAGAGACACGCCTGGGTTTTTGAAGCATTGAATCTTACTAGATTGGCATCACCCCAGTCGGAGACAGCCTGAAGAGTAAGATTGGCACGGTAGACCATTGCTTCTCTAAGATCGTCCACTTCAGTTTGTCTTGTTCTTGCACTGGAGAAGTATCTCTCCGCGACGGTGCTGTCATCTGCGTACCCAAAGATACCGGGCTTAAGCAGATCGTTTATGTGAAGCAGGAATAGCGTTGCGGAGAGAACAGATCCTTGGGGTACCCCGGCATTGATAGTCAATAGGTCAGACGTGTAGCCATCAACAACTACACGAATTGACCGTTCCCTCAAGAAATCGGAGATCCAAGTACATAGACTGGTGGGAATACCGTAAGCAGGAAGCTTCGCAATAAGACCATCGTGCCAGACCCCGTCGAATGCCTTCGAAATGTCAAGTGAGACAGCTAGGGCCTCACCATATTTATCGAGGGCTTCCCCCCAGAGATGTGTAGCGTACACGAGAAGATCCCCAGTAGAGCGGCGTTGGCGAAATCCGTATTGCCGATCACTGAGGAGATCATTATCTTCCAGGTAAGCCAGAAGGCGATTGTTGACAACACGCTCCATTACCTTGCAGAGGGTGGAGGTGATCGCGATTGGGCGGTAGTTTGCAGGATCAGCACGACTACCCTTCTTGGGTACGGGTTGTACGTTCGTGAGCTTCCATGCTTTCGGAACAGTCCCAGAACTGACGGAGAGTCTCCCCGTGATCATGGCGATTGAAACATTGCCGAAATATAGGGAACTAAACAAAGTTATAAACGCGGTAAGCACCCGTACAAATATAAATTTAAATATGCCGTTATGAGTTTGGTGCGTGGCCACCATAAAACAGCTCCGTAGCATATTATAGGTGCAGTGATAGATACGGCTGCTGTGTAGAGCCATAGAACCTTGAGTAATGACATGGACCCAATATAATGTATAAAATATTTTTTCAGACATTTTTAAATGAATTTAACCCCATATATAAATCAAAGGAGATTACAGTTTGTGACGCCCTAGTACAGGGCTGTCCAAACTACATACCTTTGCGGGCTAATTAAATTTATTACATAAGCTGGAGGGCCGCAGAAAAAATATTTTCAGTTTTCAAGTAAAAAAAAATATATATACAGGTTAATAATTACTTTACACGTTTATTGGTTTTTCGTTAATTTATCTTTAACAATCATATCGATATCAACGTCAACATTCGTTGTTGCCAGACGCATTGCATGAAGAAGTGACTTATCTGACAGTGAAGATCTATAGATACTTAGATTTTATAAAGTTCATAGTTGAATACGCACTTTAACATAAATAAGTGCTGCCCATCATCGATCCCATTTTCAAGCCAAAATTTGTTAGTTTGGTGAAACGATCGCCAAGGATCTTAAAAAAATCCATTCCGGTTTCTGTTCTACCCTTGTAAAAGGGATCTGACTGTAAGTCACATAATTCTAACTGGTATTCAGCCTTTACGCTTTCGATTTGAATTGTTAATGAATGCGTAAAAAGAGACAAATCGCTCTCTAATTCTTTAAAATCTGCGAAACGTTGCTCAAATTCAAAAATGACCTCGTCGATGTACTTCAGGTGGTCAGAAAAGTTGCATCCTTCAAATTTTCCCATTTCCGTATAATATTCTTTGCAACTCGGAAAAAAAGAAAAATAATTTTTTTCTAGTGACGTTTTGAACAATCTCAGTTTATTTTTGAACCCATTCACATATCCATACAAATTGGCTATATTGTGTTGTTTGCCTTGTAATTTTAAATTTAAATTGTTCAAATGTTGTGTCATATCCGTTAAAAATGCAAGATCCGCAAGAAATTCTGGATCTTGCATTTTAGTTTCCATATTAGTTGTATCAGACTTTATTTCATTTTTAAGGAATATGGGAATGTCTTTCCGTAAAGCGAAAACGCGCTGCAAGCACTGACCAGCACTTAACCATCGTATTTCTGAGTGCAATAGCAGATCCCCATAGGCTGCGTCAATTTCAGTTAAAAAATTACGAAATTTACGACGACTCAAAGCTTTGTTTCCGCCTCTAATAAGATTTGTTACTTTAACAACTATTTTCATGGCATTCATTTGGCGCAAAGATTTTCCACATAAGGCTTCTTGGTGTATAATGCAATGGATTACTGGACAATCAGTGCCATTTTATTTTAGAAGTCCCGTGAGTCCTGTAACGTTTCCTGTCATAGCTTTTGCTCCATCGTTACAAGAACATTTTTGAAACCCACCATATTCCATAACAGTTTTGTTAACTGCTTGAAATATATCGCTGCCCTTAGTTGAGCCATGTAGTGGCACTAAGTTTAACATTTTCTCCGTGATCGAAAAATCTTTTGAAATGCAGCGAATAAAAATTATTAATTGACCGATATCTGTCTGGTCGGTACTTTCATCCAAACATAATGAATAATACTCACAATTTACAATATAATCACGTATTTTTTTCGAAACATATTCGCCCATATCATCTATTCGTTGCGCAACTGTTTGGTGAGATAATGCTACAGATTCAAATTTGTCAGCTAATTTCGGTTGCATGAAGCGATGAGCCATGGCAACTGCGCATTGTTTTTCTAAAAACTCCATCGCTGAATGGTTTTTTAGCTTTGGCTAATTGCAAACAAACTTCATAAGAAGCAGCCAAACTTTTTTCATTGTCTGTATTTGCTTTCGAAAAAAAAAAAAACTTGTCTGTTGCGTTAGTTTTTTCTAATACACAGCCACAACAATTTTTCTTGCTTCACCGACATGTCTTTTATATTTTTCTTCGTGTAAAGTAGTATAATGACGTTTAACATTATATTCTTTACTCACAGACAAAACTTGTATACAAATCATACACTGAATTTTATTATTATTGTTGCAAATAAAATAATCAAGTTCCCACTTCTCATTAAATACAGTGATTTTCATCCATTAATTTTCGCTTCTTCGTAGATATAATGAAGTTAGTTGAGTGGCGATACGAACTTAGTGAAAGCACAAGTTAACTAATACGGACACCAAAAAATACTTACTCTACAAAAATAAAATACTTTCCGGGAATTCCCCCAATAATAAATAGTAAAAGATAGCTTCTCTTTTAAATGATGTCATGGGAATGGAATGTTTGAAATGAAAATTTTCAAAATTATGTTAAATTATACTCAAAAACATTCAAAGCAGTCTGTCAAATTGCAAAGAAGAAATATATAAGTGATAAAATATTAAAAAGTATCGACAAAGTGAAATCTACTTGGAAAATTATAAATGCGGAAACGGGTAAATTAAAAAGTAATGAGAGCAACTATATAATTAGTATTAATGGCAAAATCATTACTGAAGACCTAGAAATTGCCAACGAATTTGAAAAATTCTTCACTCGCATACCGGTAGAATTAACTAAAACCCTGAACTCATCTACTCTCATTGCAGAATCATTCTTGAAAACTAACGTACCTCTATGTAATTTAGAATTTAAATTTAGTCATGTGAATAAGTATTGTATTTTAAAGACTTTTCGGCGAGACGGCGAGTTGCACGAAACCGTCGCTAACTTTCCGCTAGTTAAGTTGCAATTAATCTTAAAATTAGTTGATCTTATGATTAATTTAAAGCTGTTGGAATTAATCATCCGTTAGATAGGTCTTTAATTAAACTAAATTTTTTTGTTAACTTAATCAGATGTAGGTTTCGTGCAACAGATAATCACGATTCTTGTGATTAAATTAGTTGAATAAACACTTAAATTTAAAATTTGTTTCGTGCAACTCAGCGTTAAATTGTTAAATATAAAAAGAATACCAGATCGCTGGAGCATTTTTGTACATCTTATAAATTCCCTAATTGAAATAGTTGCTAGTTGATAGTGGTATAATTCCTGACTTGATGAAATTTAGCAAGTTAATACCTTTATTTAAATCTGGAAGTACCGCAGATCCTTCTATCTTTCGTCCAATATCGGTACTTCCCACTTTCAATAAAGTCTTTGAAAAAATAATCCTTAATCAACTTAAAAAACATTTTGAAAGTAATGAACTCTTACACAATAAACGATTTAGTTTTACTCGCGGCCGGTCTACTAGTGATGCTGGAATTAAACTTTTAGAGACTATTTATGAGGCCTGGGATCAGTCACACGATGCCCATGGTGTATTCTGTGACCTTTCTAAGGGATTTGATTGTGTCCAGCATCAGACATTAATCAGGAAACTACATCATTATGGAATCCGGGGTACCGCTCTGGATTTTGTCACTTGTTATTTGAGTGGCAGGACCCAAAGCGTGGTGAATAACGGCAAGCGGGCCCCCGGCTCTCTTGTAACAATGGGAGTACCTCAGGGTTCAATTTTAGGTCTCTTTCTATTTCTGGTATATATTAATGACCTCCCTCACGTTGTTAGAGAAGATCATGAGATAGTCTTGTTTGCAGATAATACATCTTTACTGTTTAAGGTTAAACGTGGACAAAATTCACTCGACGATGTAAACAGGGCTCTCTCTAAGGTTATCCACTGGTTTAATGTAAATAATCTACTATTACAAATACAAATAGCCTTTATTTCGGATAAATATACATTTCTTTACAATCATTTATATTATTATATACTATACAATTCTTTAATTTTATTTATATTTAATTTACATGAATTATTGATATTCAAATATTTCACTATTTTCATGTTTAACTTTTATTCAACATATTTACCTATAATTACATTTTTAAATATATTTATAAAAAATACAAATAAAAATATTTAAAAATATAAAAAAGGTATTCCTCCGGTGGCAGGTTGAGTCCCAGGCCATCGGTGCTTAAGGCTCCAGGTTGAGGAACCTCCTCACAATGCGGGCCGTTTCAAGCAACACTGCCTTTTGAATCCGACCCTTGATCCAACAGTCGAGCGAGAGTTTCTTAAGGTGTTGGTCGAAACTCTTCGCTAATAGGCCATTGACCGACACAACAATAGGAACAATTATTGTTGAGTCCACATTCCACATGTCGGTAATCTCGTGAGCAAGGTCTAAATATTTACTTAATTTTTCTTTTTCCGCCTTTACGAGATTATCGTCATGCGGGATTGTAATATCAACAATAATAGCTCGGCGCGTTGATCGGTCTACTAGCACTATATCAGGTTTATTGGCTGCAATAAATCTGTCAGTGATAATAGACCGATCCCAGTAGAGCAACGCATGACTATTTTCAAGAAATGGCGTTGAATTGTATCTATAGTACGGTAACTCATTTTCAACGAGGCCCTATCGAAGAGCAAGTTGTTGGTGGATAATCCTGGCTACTTGGTTATGTCTGTGCAAATACTCACCGTTAGCAAGATGACCACAACTGGAAACAATATGTCTGATGGATTCGCCAGGCTTACGACATGCTCGGCATATGTCTGGAGTTCCATCTTTCATGATATGTTTCCGGTAATTGTTCGTCTTGATAACTTCATCCATAATTGCACAGACAAAACCTTCAGTCTTCCCAAACAGATTCCCGTGTTGTAGCCAGGACACAGAACTGGATTGGTCTACATCTTTATCTGTCAGAGCTTTGTAGAACCGACCATATAGTTCTTTGTTCCTCCATATGGCCACGCGGTCAATGGTACTCATTACTATAGGTTTACGCCATTTCTTTTTGCCTAAGGACAGCGGAGTAAAGCCCTTATCAACGGCAATAACATCCTTGTGCATATCGTTCTTGATGTTTAAAAAAATATTCTCGGAGATTATTCACCACACGATTGTGGAGGTCTTTTGCATTTAAAAAGCCTCGACCGCCACATTTTCGTGGGATGTATAATCTCATCAAAGATGAACGAGGGTGATGCATTCGGTATATTGTTAACATTTTACGGACTTTGCGATCAAGGGAATCTAACTCCATCTCAGCATGCCGAAGGTATAGACGATTAAGGGCATAACCCAACTGATAAAGGCACGTACCTTGTTACCGCCCGATAAAAAGCTGTTAAGCATTTTCTTCAGCCGACCAAAGAATCGTTCCCTAATCAGTTGTTTCATGGCTCCGTCATCAATGCCCAATGTCTCTGACATTCCGAGATATTTGTAGGTTTCACCTTCGTTGAGAGGTCTAAGAGACAAAGAGTTGGTAAGTTGCAAATTTTCTGATGAGATAATTCTACCTCTTTCTACATTTCTCCATTTTTATACAAGTGCTAAAAGTTTCTGTTATTTTTAGCAACTTGTATAACTCTGGTCGTTTGGACGCGAACAGCTTCAGATCATCCATGTAAAAAAGGGGAGATATTGCTTTGCCTTCTTTACGAAGGTGAAAGCCTAACCCTGAATCCTCTAATAAAGTACTTAAAGGATTCATGGCCAGACAAAACCACAATGGACTCAAACTATCGCCTTGAAAAATACCCCGCTTGATCCTTATCGGTTTGGTCGATCCAGGAACATTGATGCCGCCAGGATACTGAAGATACGTGGTCCACTGCTCCATACACGAGCCAAGAAAAAAACACAAAGCTGTATCAATCTTATATAACTTCATGGTCTCCATAAGCCATGAATGTGGCACTGAATCATATGCCTTCTTGTAGTCAATCCAAGCGGCAGCCAAATTTTTCCGGTTTCGACGTACTTGTTGGCAAATAGTCATGTCTATGAGGAGAAGTTTTTTAGTACCACGACTACCTGGCTTACATCCGTTCTGAGCTGTAGCCAAAATATTATTTGTCGTTATATGTTTCATAACTTTAGTAGCAAGAATGGATGTAAGTAGCTTATAGAGGGTTGGTAATCAAGTAATGGGACGGTAGTTTTTTGGATCAGTGGTACTTCCCGATTTGTATAACAGGAATGTGAAACAAGTTGTCATAATTGTTGGAAGTGAACCGGTAATGAGGGCATCCTGAAATTGGGTTGCCAAAGCGGGGTGCGAACTACGAAATCACTTAAGCCAAAAGTTGTGCAATCCATCCCTTCCAAGACATTTCCAATTCGATGAGGAACGGATTGCACGACTTACATCATCTGGACTGATTGTGGTTGGTTCCATTTATGGAACTGAGTTGCACCTCCTCCTGACAACACTCATCCAGTCACTATCAATGTGGTCAATGGGATCCGACCAAATATTACGCCAAAAATTTGTTATCTCGTCTCGGTCCGGTAAATCATCATTGACCACATTAGTTTTTTATTTTTTATTTTTATTTCACTATTTATTATTATAATTATAAACATTTTTATTATTATCCTATAAAAGATTTCAATTTTATTTATAACAATTTGACATGCATTATTAATATTAAAATCTTTCTTCATTTATTATTATGATTATAATTACAAACATTTTTATTATTATACCATAAAAGTTTTCAGTTTTATTTACCTATATCAAATTTCAATGCATTTATTAATATTAAAATCTTTCATTATTTATTATTATAATTACAATCATTTATATTAAGATACTATACAATTCTTCAATTTTATTTATATCCAATTTACATGCAATATTAATATTAATTATTTCATTATTCATTATTATAATTATAAAATTATTGTTATAATCTTAATTGCTTCATATAAATAATAATATAAAGTATTACAATAGTTCTATTCTTCGACATAGGTAACATTATCCGCTTGCCTTTTGGCATAAGCCTCCCCTAGGGCCTTCCAAGTTTCTCTTTTTCTGGCCTTTCTTTGCCATGTTATTCCAGCTACTTTTTTGATATTATCTTCCCATCTAGTTTTTTGCCGAGTTCTCTTTCTTTTTCCATCTCGAGGGCACCATTCTGTAACATCCGTTGTCCATTTTTTCTTTTTGTTTCTTATCATGTGGCCCATCCAGTTCCATTTAAGTTTTTTCACTGTATGTATGACATCTGCAACTTTTGTCTTGCTCCTTATGAGATGATTATTGAGACCGGTCGTCAGTCTCGTCGGTTCACCACACGTACCGTGCGGGTGCTGAACTCGGGTGCAGAACTCGCGTCGCAAAAGTCGCGAAGCTTAATCACATGAGTAAAGAAACGGAAGAGAGACAAAGCTTCTAAGCATATACCTATTTTGGTAGGGTGGGCACAGGAGGATATAATTTAGGATAGACAATTATTCTCCTTTATAATTCTTTTGTAAGATATTTAATCGAATATTGCTCAACCGTATGGAATCCTTTCTATAAATCTCATATTGAACAGTTGGAAAAAATTAATCATAAATTTATGAAATATTTAAAATACAAAGTTTTGCCGCACCATCAAGACATTCTGTATATTCCTTCCTTAAAAAATCGTCGATTGGAGAGAGATCAAATATTTTTATTTAAGTTGGTCCGTAATTTTGTCGATTCACCTTATTGAGTAAGCAATGTATTATTTAGATGTCCCATAGTAAATACACGTAACCAGTCCCTTTTTTATAAACCTAAAACTAAAACTAAATATGCCCAAAACTGCTTTATCTTTAGAGCTTGTAAAAAGTACAACAAATGTTTTCTCAATATTGATTTTGCTACATGTAGGTACAATACAAAGTGTAAGAAAAGAAATAAGAAACGCAATAATTTTGTAATTTGTAATTAATTATGAATAATTCGTGAATTGTAGTTGAGTTGATTTCATTTTTTAATATTTATTTATAATTGTATTGATTCTATAGTTCGCATTATTGATTGAAGTAATGTTGTAGGTATTTAAAATTGATTTTGTTATTTAACAAATTATTTATGGTTAATTGATTAAGAATTTAATTGTTTTATTATTATTTTTTTAATTTATTTGATTGAATTTTTGGATTAATAATTTTTTATTTGATCGAATGTGAAAATTTTGGATCGATTTTTTAATTTAATTAATTATTTATATTTGAAATTCGTATGCATTAGACATGAGACCGATATATCAAAACGTAACTAATATCGGTTACGTGTCGCCATATCGTATCATATCGATATATCAAAACACATAACCGTTTTCACATAACCAACTTGAACATAACTTGATAATATAATATAACATAACACCACAAACATAACTTGAGCGCGAACACGAAACCGAAACTGGTAGAACGGTGACGATACACGGGCGCGCAAAGCGGCGCGACAGCTAAAACCATATTATCTGCATCTCTTTCTTATAACGGTAACTTCATACTGAATAAAAGAGATGAGGCGAATATGGTTTTCGATCCTATTTAGCGGTTTTAATGCAACTGTGTACATCATAAAATATAACTACAAGTTAAGCAATAAAGTCGAGATTTTATGGTTATGATAATTTAGTTTCCCTAATAAAATAGTGTGTGTATTTAAGAAAAAGTTTGTGAAACGAATCATTTTTAGTTTTATTGAAGTATGCCATATAATAATTATTATATTAAAATATTAAAAATTATAATAATACTATAATACACCGGTACAGGCCAGTCTCTCTCCGTACGTGACGAAGCGCGAGTGCTCACGCACACACGCGCCTCAAGCTTGTAGTAGTGTACCTATAACCCTAAGCTTGTCTCTGTTCCGTTTATTTACTCATGTGGTCTGTGCGCAGCTCGGGTTGCCGCACGTGCGGCGAGCAGTTCAGCGACGCGGAGGCGCTTCGGCTGCACCATCGCCGCGAACACGCGCGCCCGCGACCTCGCAACTACGGCAAGAATCTGCGGCACATCGCCTGGCCCTCCGTCTGCGAACACGTGAGCATCTTTTGCACTTTACTATTCTATGTACTGTACTGTATCAGCCTGTAAACAACCCATTGGTGAGCGAAGGCCTCTTCTCCATATAGAAGAAGGGTTGGAGGTTAATCCACCACGCTGCTCCATTGCGGGTTGGCGGATAATTTTCCTACCATTTCTTTTTTTTTGTCGCAAGAGAATCCATTTACAGATGATATCCAGGATGCCCGGGTCGGCAGTCCTAGACCTATGTCGGACTCGGCACTTTGGGAGTGCCATACCCTACTAAACCTCTGCGGGAGCCTTCAGCCGCTTTAATTATAGGGTCCTGGATCTGCAGGGAACAGGATCCCTCCAGCGACAGGCTAGCCTCGGCGGAAAGACCAGACTTCTCTATGGGGAATGTCCGGCTCACCTCTGAACAGTCCCGACGACGCCGTGTCTAGCAGGACCGGGTTCCCATCCCGGCCCGACACGGGCACAGGGGCGTTACTGGAGGCGCATTAAGTAGCGCCTCCTACGCACCCCCATTCGTCGCCTGCAGATGGAGGCCACGTCGGTGGCCTCCTCTCTCACCCGCTCGTCGACCTCCTTCAGGGACATTACTGTCTCGCAGAAGGAGACCATCGCCTTCCAGGACTCGTCGTCGCCGAGCATCGCGACAAATGACGCGCTGCAGCGGACAATTTCCTTACCATGAGTAACGATCGTTATCAGATGTCTATGATAACAACCGGGACCAACGGCTTTACGTGCTCTCCGAGGCACGGTGGGGAGACCCACAAGGACATTCACTCAGACCGGAAACAAATATTTGTACAAATACAAATATCTGTCCCAAGCGGGAATCTAATTGAATCGAATAGAAATCGAATTTGAAATTTGGGTGACCGCCGGTGATGTTGAGGTGACTAATCGCATTACTACACCAGAACGGTCGTCTACTATTCTCGCTACGTCAATACAACGTGATACGCAGCACTCACAAATTAAGTAAATAATCGTCTCACAGTCGACGACCCCCACTAGGATGAGAATCCTGTATCGAGGGTTGTGATACACACGGCCCAAACCCAATCACCCAGACAATAAATAGCAAAAGTCTGTATAACCTACTAGCTTGTGCCCGCGGCTTCGCCCGCGTGGATGTCGGTTATTGCGAACAAAAAAAAATTATCCTCTGTTACTTCTAATATCTCCAAGAGTATGTGTACAAAGTTTCATGATGATCGGTTGAGTAATTTTCGCGTGTAACCGTAACAATCAAACTTACATTCACATTTATAATATTAGTATAGATACACGAATTTGTTATATGCGGGGATCGAAACCGTGACTGCTAGCTCAATATCCAGTTGCTGTGACCACTGTGCCAATCTGTCGTCAGAATCTCTTCGAGACATGCATCTTTCGACCGGTCCATCGGTTACCTTCTGAAGGAAGACAAGATTTAGTTTGAAGCCACTCGAAAAATAAACGGTAACGCCATGGAGAATGGGTAATATAAAAAACTAGAAAACACGATTGTGTTTCTGTGTAATTTGAAAATAAAAAACCCTAAAACATAAATTTATACCCGGGTCACTTTCACGATTAATACGAATCTAAAGACACCTTTGACGCTAAAACCCATCGAACCATTCAGTTTGCAGAGCATGCAAAACATTTGGATTTGGCGCCAAAAATCAGCCATTTTATTTTTTTATTTTGATATAGGTACCCAGTATCACTCTTACAGTCAATACGAATCTATCGACACCTTTCAAGGTAAAATCCATCGAGCCACAGATCGAGCCAAACAGTTATACGTACATACAAACATACATACATTGCTCTCGAAAAACATAACCCTCCTTCTGGCGCAGTCAGATTAAAATTGGTATTACTTTTCATTGAAATAATAAATAGGTAGTCGATGTATAGATTAGTGTTATTTTATTTTTAGACTATTATACACCAGATGGCATAAAAATATTATAATAAATAATTCGTTTACGATTAGATAGTTACAATATGTCGAAGTAACATAATTAAGATTCTTAGTAACCTAGGAATGATAGCCAAAAAGGTGGGGGATATACCTACCTGACACAATGTTTTGATTTGAGTTTTTCTCCCTAGTGTTCGGAGGTGATACCCAACGCCCGCGAATGCTGGAGCCACTTCCGTCGCAAACATCCCGATAAGAATTATCCCATTCAGAAGAATTACATCTGCGACATCTGTGGTAAAGGATTTCGGGTAATTTTACATTAATATGCATTTTAGTATTAAGCATATGTATTTTATGTTTTTTTTTCTTTATATTTTTATATTTATGTTTTTTTTTTCTTTATATTTAATATATTTATGTTTTTTTTTTAAATATTTTATAAAACACAGTTTAAATATTATTTTCAAAAGAGTAACTGCGGAGTTTCTTGCCGATTCTTCTCTGCAGAATCTAGATTCCGAATAGGTGGTAGCTTTACTTTTACAAAAAATAATAATAATCACTACAATATTAATTTTGTAAAATGACGATTCGAAAGTGCTCGTGGGGCCTATTTGAATAAAGTTGTTTTTGATTTTGATTTTGATCTTACTTTGCAGAAACTTATGAAGAACTTATTTTTAAATTAATATTTGTAAAAGATTTTCGTAAAGCATTTGACTGAATTGCTCACAGATTATTTGTGACAAAAATTATAGAAAAATTTTTAAGATATTTGCTTATGTACCTATAATATAATATAATAGAGATCAAATAATAAAAAGAAGTAATTATTTACAATAATCTTATGACTAATACATAAATTTAATTTTTCAAAAAATTGGGTAATTAACAATGCAAGTGTACCACAAGGATCACAATTAGTTTCGTTTTATTTCATCAAGCTTATTTAATTTTTTATCATTTATTACTTTTTTTAGGCATGAGATATATCAAAACGTAACTAATATCGGTTACGCGTCCCCATATCATATCATATCGATATACCAAAACACATAACCGTTTTCAAATAACCAACGAAAACTTGAGCGCGAACACGAAACCGAAACTGGTAGAACGGTGACGATAACTAATAGCGGCGCGACAGCTAAAACCATATTATCTGCATCTATTTCTTATAATGGTAACTTCATACTGAATAAAAGAGATGAGGCGAATATGGTTTTCCATATTATCTGCATCTCTTTCTTATAACGGTAACTTCTTACTGAATAAAAGAGATGAGGCGAATATGGTTTTCCATTATGTTAATTATCAAAAAGAGTATTGGTATAATTAATTGCTATTAAACGCTTCTACTTTTGAATATTTCTTACGATTAAACCAAAATTAAATTACAAAGTACTAAATCAATTTGATATTGTCAAAAAAAACAATGTTATAAACATACGATTTATTTTTAAAAGTCAAAGCTAAAAAATAAAATGATTTAAAATATCAGCTTACAATATTTCTAAACACTGATTTTAACTTAATATATTTTTTGAAAAATATAAATATTAAACCACAATCGGCTTAGCATCAAAACTCATAAAGCGCACTAGCGTTGCTCAATGACTTTACTGACAGTATTTTAATGTTGCTCTAAGTTTCCGTAATCAGTTGTTACATTTATTTGTAAAACAGCAAAATTTTCATTATCATTTATATTCAATAGGGTAACGCCTTCCTCGTGTATCACAAGCGAACCCACTTCGAAGAGCGTGCGTTCAAGTGTCAACAGTGTCCAAAAGCGTTCTTCAACCGAGCAAACTTACAAATGCATGAGAAAACCCACTCGGAGCATCGACCCCACGCTTGTTCCATGTGCTCCAAGGCTTTTAAGTGTAAGGGTGCATTGGACAGGCATTTCAGGGTAAGAGTCTAATTATACTTACAATTAGTAAAATTTTCTCAAAGATTTGTCTGGATTTGCTGATTATATTGATTTGACTATTTAACAATTTTTAAACCGAGTTTTCAGTCTTTTATTTCGATTTGTTATAATTTACCGTAGAAAAAAATTAACTACCGAAAATATTGGTCATAATAATCGTTTGCACTGCAACTTTGAATCAATAGTGATTCCAAGAAAAACCGTTGAATTAACTTAATTCAGTTTATCACCATTAAGTTCTGGTTGCATATTGACTTGTCTTACATTAGGTGATGAAAATTTGATAAAATTAACTATAAGATTAATTACTATTAAGAAGTATGTTATTTACGCTAAACCAGTGTACTACTTTAGAGGGAGCATTGTTTACGTCGTCATAGTTTATTTTTTGTCAGATCATATACTAAGGCAAAGTCGTAAACAGAACTTTCCGCGTAATAGCTTTTACGCGAGCTAAATAGCCAAGTATCACGATCTCTGCAGACGGGATCTATCGGATCACGGAATCTGTAGCCATTTGGATGCGCTGTATGATGATCGATCGGTTTCGCCATTATCGCTGTGGGACCTATATAGGCAGGCATAGACGAGGGGGATGGTCGTCGCTGTCTATGCGCAACCAGAGGATAGAATTTTCAAGGCTGCCAAGGTGACAAGAGCAGACATCCTTTCTGACGTACGCGCAAACTCCAGGTCACGGTACAAAAAAGTGTTTTAATTTGTACCCTGGACAGGACAGATAAAAGGTATCCGCCGGAGAGGATATCTGTGTCTCGATCAAAAAGAGCGAGGCCGGCTTCGCTCTCTGAAGGTGGTAGTGGACGGCGTTAAGACTGATATGAAGCCCCCTGATGTTACAGAAATCCACGGTCATAGTGGTAGGAGACTTCTGCCGACTGCTCTGTTTACCCCGGGCAGTTAATGCGTTGAGCACAGATTTGCTCCCCCAGAATTCGCGGGGATGCCCAGGTTTTCGGGCTCAGGTGCAGGTCCTGAGCCCGAAACTGTAATGAGGGATCCTCCGGTGCTTTTGCGACCAATACCCTCCTGGGGTAGTATTTGCGAAGTCTGTACTGCTATGTATGTGGGGGGACGGGAGGGATGGACCACCGGATCTCTCACAGACCGAACTAAACATGACACTGCCGTTATTTCACGTCGGTATTAAGTGAAAGCTAGAGTACTTCTTGTACTTCCCCGGGCGCGTCAGTCCATTCAGCTGCAAAAAAAGCAGCATGACGCTACTTCTATAAAATTATTAAAATTTTGCACTCGGCTATTCGAACGCCGCAGTAGCACAAAATTTCGGGTGAATCCTTCTCCACAATATGAAAAATACGCCCTTTTTCAGCGACTAAGCATTAATTTATAGCCTGTAAATATCTCATTCATATTAATTTATTGTAAAATATAATTTTTTTTTTCTAATTTGGCATTGGCACCCCGTTTCAGAGTCACACGGGCGTGAAGCCGTACGCGTGTGAGGTGTGCGGCAAGGCGTTCGCGCAGTCGAACAGCCGCAAGCTGCACGTGCGCACTGTGCACCTCAAGCAGCCCTCGCCCTACGTCAGCCGCGCGCGCCTCGAGCGCCGCAACCGGAGCAAGGAGCAGCCCGCGCACTTCCTGTACTAGCGCCGCACCAGGGGCGAGGAGCAGCCCGCGCACTTCCTGTACTAGCGCCGCACCAGGAGCGAGGAGCAGCCCGCGCACTTCCTGTACTAGCGCCGCACCAGGGGCGAGGAGCAGCCCGCGCACTTCCTGTACTAGCGCCGCACCAGGGGCGAGGAGCAGCCCGCGCACTTCCTGTACTAGCGCCGCACCAGGGGCGAGGAGCAGCCCGCGCACTTACTGTACTAGCGCCGCACCAGGGGCGAGGAGCAGCCCGCGCACTTCCTGTACTAGCGCCGCACCAGGGGCGAGGAGCAGCCAGCGCACTTCCTGTACTAGCGCCGCACCAGGGGCGAGGAGCAGCCCGCGCACTTCCTGTACTAGCGCCGCACCAGGGGCGAGGAGCAGCCCGCGCACTTTCTGTACTAGCGCCGCACCAGGGGCGAGGAGCAGCCCGCGCACTTCCTGTACTAGCGCCGCACCAGGGGCGAGGAGCAGCCCGCGCACTTCCTGTACTAGCGCCGCACCAGGGGCGAGGAGCAGCCCGCGCACTTCCTGTACTAGCGCCGCACCAGGGGCGAGGAGCAGCCCGCGCACTTCCTGTACTAGCGCCGCACCAGGGGCGAGGAGCAGCCCGCGCACTTCCTGTACTAGCGCCGCACCAGGGGCGAGGAGCAGCCCGCGCACTTCCTGTACTAGCGCCGCACCAGGGGCGAGGAGCAGCCCGCGCACTTCCTGTACTAGCGCCGCACCAGGGGCGAGGAGCAGCCCGCGCACTTCCTGTACTAGCGCCGCACCAGGGGCGAGGAGCAGCCCGCGCACTTCCTGTACTAGCGCCGCACCAGGGGCGAGGAGCAGCCCGCGCACTTCCTGTACTAGCGCCGCACCAGGGGCGAGGAGCAGCCCGCGCACTTCCTGTACTAGCGCCGCACCAGGGGCGAGGAGCAGCCCGCGCACTTCCTGTACTAGCGCCGCACCAGGGGCGAGGAGCAGCCCGCGCACTTCCTGTACTAGCGCCGCACCAGGGGCGAGGAGCAGCCCGCGCACTTCCTGTACTAGCGCCGCACCAGGGGCGAGGAGCAGCCCGCGCACTTCCTGTACTAGCGCCGCACCAGGGGCGAGGAGCAGCCCGCGCACTTCCTGTACTAGCGCCGCACCGGGGGCGAGGAGCAGCCCGCGCACTTCCTGTACTAGCGCCGCACCAGGGTGAGGAGCAGCCCGCGCACTTCCTGTACTAGCGCCGCACCAGGGGCGAGGAGCAGCCCGCGCACTTCCTGTACTAGCGCCGCACCAGGGGCGAGGAGCAGCCCGCGCACTTCCTGTACTAGCGCCGCACCAGGGGCGAGGAGCAGCCCGCGCACTTCCTGTA
Organism: Euphydryas editha; assembly: GCA_036937285.1. NCBI lineage: Eukaryota > Metazoa > Arthropoda > Insecta > Lepidoptera > Nymphalidae > Euphydryas > Euphydryas editha. The sequence goes on along the minus strand of JAUPFZ010000013.1, from coordinate 3,246,097 downwards.
CTAGCGCCGCACCAGGGGCGAGGAGCAGCCCGCGCACTTCCTGTACTAGCGCCGCACCAGGGGCGAGGAGCAGCCCGCGCACTTCCTGTACTAGCGCCGCACCAGGGGCGAGGAGCAGCCCGCGCACTTCCTGTACTAGCGCCGCACCAGCGGCGAGGAGCAGCCCGCGCACTTCCTGTACTAGCGCCGCACCAGGGGCGAGGAGCAGCCCGCGCACTTCCTGTACTAGCGCCGCACCAGGGGCGAGGAGCAGCCCGCGCACTTCCTGTACTAGCGCCGCACCAGGGGCGAGGAGCAGCCCGCGCACTTACTGTACTAGCGCCGCACCAGGGGCGAGGAGCAGCCCGCGCACTTCCTGTACTAGCGCCGCACCAGGGGCGAGGAGCAGCCAGCGCACTTCCTGTACTAGCGCCGCACCAGGGGCGAGGAGCAGCCCGCGCACTTCCTGTACTAGCGCCGCACCAGGGGCGAGGAGCAGCCCGCGCACTTTCTGTACTAGCGCCGCACCAGGGGCGAGGAGCAGCCCGCGCACTTCCTGTACTAGCGCCGCACCAGGGGCGAGGAGCAGCCCGCGCACTTCCTGTACTAGCGCCGCACCAGGGGCGAGGAGCAGCCCGCGCACTTCCTGTACTAGCGCCGCACCAGGGGCGAGGAGCAGCCCGCGCACTTCCTGTACTAGCGCCGCACCAGGGGCGAGGAGCAGCCCGCGCACTTCCTGTACTAGCGCCGCACCAGGGGCGAGGAGCAGCCCGCGCACTTCCTGTACTAGCGCCGCACCAGGGGCGAGGAGCAGCCCGCGCACTTCCTGTACTAGCGCCGCACCAGGGGCGAGGAGCAGCCCGCGCACTTCCTGTACTAGCGCCGCACCAGGGGCGAGGAGCAGCCCGCGCACTTCCTGTACTAGCGCCGCACCAGGGGCGAGGAGCAGCCCGCGCACTTCCTGTACTAGCGCCGCACCAGGGGCGAGGAGCAGCCCGCGCACTTCCTGTACTAGCGCCGCACCAGGGGCGAGGAGCAGCCCGCGCACTTCCTGTACTAGCGCCGCACCAGGGGCGAGGAGCAGCCCGCGCACTTCCTGTACTAGCGCCGCACCAGGGGCGAGGAGCAGCCCGCGCACTTCCTGTACTAGCGCCGCACCAGGGGCGAGGAGCAGCCCGCGCACTTCCTGTACTAGCGCCGCACCAGGGGCGAGGAGCAGCCCGCGCACTTACTGTACTAGCGCCGCACCAGGGGCGAGGAGCAGCCCGCGCACTTCCTGTACTAGCGCCGCACCAGGGGCGAGGAGCAGCCAGCGCACTTCCTGTACTAGCGCCGCACCAGGGGCGAGGAGCAGCCCGCGCACTTCCTGTACTAGCGCCGCACCAGGGGCGAGGAGCAGCCCGCGCACTTTCTGTACTAGCGCCGCACCAGGGGCGAGGAGCAGCCCGCGCACTTCCTGTACTAGCGCCGCACCAGGGGCGAGGAGCAGCCCGCGCACTTCCTGTACTAGCGCCGCACCAGGGGCGAGGAGCAGCCCGCGCACTTCCTGTACTAGCGCCGCACCAGGGGCGAGGAGCAGCCCGCGCACTTCCTGTACTAGCGCCGCACCAGGGGCGAGGAGCAGCCCGCGCACTTCCTGTACTAGCGCCGCACCAGGGGCGAGGAGCAGCCCGCGCACTTCCTGTACTAGCGCCGCACCAGGGGCGAGGAGCAGCCCGCGCACTTCCTGTACTAGCGCCGCACCAGGGGCGAGGAGCAGCCCGCGCACTTCCTGTACTAGCGCCGCACCAGGGGCGAGGAGCAGCCCGCGCACTTCCTGTACTAGCGCCGCACCAGGGGCGAGGAGCAGCCCGCGCACTTCCTGTACTAGCGCCGCACCAGGGGCGAGGAGCAGCCCGCGCACTTCCTGTACTAGCGCCGCACCAGGGGCGAGGAGCAGCCCGCGCACTTCCTGTACTAGCGCCGCACCAGGGGCGAGGAGCAGCCCGCGCACTTCCTGTACTAGCGCCGCACCAGGGGCGAGGAGCAGCCCGCGCACTTCCTGTACTAGCGCCGCACCAGGGGCGAGGAGCAGCCCGCGCACTTCCTGTACTAGCGCCGCACCAGGGGCGAGGAGCAGCCCGCGCACTTCCTGTACTAGCGCCGCACCAGGGGCGAGGAGCAGCCCGCGCACTTCCTGTACTAGCGCCGCACCAGGGGCGAGGAGCAGCCCGCGCACTTCCTGTACTAGCGCCGCACCGGGGGCGAGGAGCAGCCCGCGCACTTCCTGTACTAGCGCCGCACCAGGGTGAGGAGCAGCCCGCGCACTTCCTGTACTAGCGCCGCACCAGGGGCGAGGAGCAGCCCGCGCACTTCCTGTACTAGCGCCGCACCAGGGGCGAGGAGCAGCCCGCGCACTTCCTGTACTAGCGCCGCACCAGGGGCGAGGAGCAGCCCGCGCACTTCCTGTACTAGCGCCGCACCAGGGGCGAGGAGCAGCCCGCGCACTTCCTGTACTAGCGCCGCACCAGGGGCGAGGAGCAGCCCGCGCACTTCCTGTACTAGCGCCGCACCAGGGGCGAGGAGCAGCACGCGCACTTCCTGTACTAGCGCCGCACCAGGGGCGAGGAGCAGCGTGCGCACTTCCTGTACTAGCGCCGCACCAGGGGCGAGGAGCACCCCGCGCACTTCCTGTACTAGCGCCGCACCAGGGTGAGGAGCAGCCCGCGCACTTCCTGTACTAGCGCCGCACCAGGGGCGAGGAGCAGCCCGCGCACTTCCTGTACTAGCGCCGCACCAGGGGCGAGGAGCAGCCCGCGCACTTCCTGTACTAGCGCCGCACCAGGGGCGAGGAGCAGCCCGCGCACTTCCTGTACTAGCGCCGCACCAGGGGCGAGGAGCAGCCCGCGCACTTCCTGTACTAGCGCCGCACCAGGGGCGAGGAGCAGCCCGCGCACTTCCTGTACTAGCGCCGCACCAGGGGCGAGGAGCAGCCCGCGCACTTCCTGTACTAGCGCCGCACCAGGGGCGAGGAGCAGCCCGCGCACTTCCTGTACTAGCGCCGCACCAGGGGCGAGGAGCAGCCCGCGCACTTCCTGTACTAGCGCCGCACCAGGGGCGAGGAGCAGCCCGCGCACTTCCTGTACTAGCGCCGCACCAGGGGCGAGGAGCACCCCGCGCACTTCCTGTACTAGAGACTAGCGTTGGAAAGCGCCGACACAGATGTGACACACGTTCAATATAGACATCAATATGTCAATAACGGAGAAATTAAAAATTAAAAATTTTGCTGTCACTTGAAATCTTGTGATCTTGTTATATAGAGCTTCAGTATACGGAACTCTTCACGATTCCTGATGTATAATAGTTTTGTATGATTATAAATTAAAATGATAACAGAGGATAAAGGATAATAAGTGTTGTTATATTAATTACTTTGAAACTAGATACATTTTAAAAAAACAAAAATAAATAAATAAATATGGAAATGGCGGATATTTATAATTACTTAAAAAAATGCATAATACACAACTAGTCAATATGATACTATGAGTTTTTGAATAAATATTAAAATATAAAATCTTACAAATCAAATAATAAAAATTTATTACAAAATAAGAGAACTTGCGGAAAGGCTGCTATTAAATAAAATGTGTTTTAAAATTTATTATCTAGGCTCTATATTTATTATGCATGACAAAGTAGTTTAAGAATTTATATAGTGTTTTTTTTTCTATTTTTTTTTCTTGTTTTTTTTTTCTTTTCTTCTTTTTTTTCTTTTATTCCTTTTTTTTTTCTTTTTTTTTGTATGAGATACATTCTAAGTCTGATTCATGAAAGTTGAAAAAGAGTATCAAATTTAAATAATATTCGTATACTATCAACACAGTATGTAAATACATTTAGTGGTCCATCGTACCGCAACATTGTTACACTTTTGTATATTTATTTACTTACCTACACTTTCCTAAATTTGCTTAAGCAGTGCGTACCAGGAATTAATATTTATACAAGTACATATTTTTATAAGTATCTTAAATGTTTCCTTGTAAAAGGTTTCGTTTTTATCGGCTACAGCTTTCGCGAGTCAGGCAAAAATATTTTATTTGTAGTATTATTTAAGCCAACAGAGCTAACTGCGTTTTCAAAGTGACATTTTAGTCAAAATTATTTTGAATCCGAATTCCGTCCTTAATAATTATAATGGATTGGGAAAACTTATATAAGAAACTTATTTACTCGTAGGCAAGTGAAATTGTATGCAATTGTTTACTATATTTGATAGGCCAAGACTATTATGTAATTTGAATTGTTGGAAAACGAATTCGCCAATATTAAAATTTTTAATCTGTGGATAGAAAGTTATATGTTTGTATTAAAGTACCTCAATATGCAAAAAAAAAAAAAAATACATTTAGGGAAAAGTGATTTACTATCCGATCACTGTTTTTGTCATTCTATGATTTTATGCGATTTTTTCAATAATTCTCCGCTGTTCTTCGACAGCTTATAGTTTATTGGTCTTCGACAACAGTATTATATTTTTACATTAATAACAATTATTTTAAGCTTCCATATATAATAGGCTAAGTGATTGAATGTATTCATTGTATGTGCTTTATAAGTCCGTTAGTAATAAATTATTTATTACATTTTTACTGGTTTTTTTTTATATATTCAGTCCTAGATATTCATCCTAAATATAACGAATATTTTTGTATTTGTAAATTGTTATTTGTAACTTGTATGCATACATAATTGTACGAGCAAGCGCGTACATGTAGGTACTTTTGTTGCATTTTCGTTGTGACCTAATTAATTTTAATATTTTACTTACAATACATAATTTAGTTCGCTATCGGTCATCAAGACCCAACCAAGTACCGCGCGTAACTCACCATTCGCATTCCACCATCAAATTCATTTATAATTATATATTTTATAGTTTATATAATCCTTTTATTTATACACATTCGTATGGCTACCCCGTACATATTGGTCCTTCGAGTCAACCGAAAGGTGGGATCCTTGTTCTGTGTTCTTGTGTTGGTTCTATCCAGTTCCATCTACCGGTCTACCTATAGAGACAGAGTGCATTAGAAGTGACTTTAGAGTACTACGCTACTGTTTTATCAAGAGGAATATGACGCAAATTCAAGACAACATATAACGTCATATAAATTATTTGTTATTCATAGAAATGAAAATGACTTTAAATACGTATTTCTAATTAAAGATTTCTTCACTTTGATAGGATGCGCACGTCATATATTCAAAATGCATGCGCGGAAATGGAACAACATAATATGATGTGCGCATGCGCTACTACCAAAGTAAAGCTACCTACAAAAGTAACATACCCCCTTAACATCATTTTTGCCATTTTTGCACATGTTGAATGTATAACGTGCGAATACACTCCTATCAAAGTGAGTGGGCCGCGAACGTACCCATTGAAAGTTTTAAAAAATCAAAATGGCGGAATTTAGGCGCCATAAAATTATGATTAAAACTACTTTTCGTTTAAATCTGTCGATTTTTGGTATCAAATCAAACAAAAATAAAAGGACAGTTCAATAATTATTGTACGTTTAATGTTTAAATGTAATTTGCAATGACAAATAACATTAAATAATAATAAAAAATATGTTCAGTCGGTTTTATTATTTTACTTTATGTATTTTATTTTTTACTATTTTATCGTTTCATTTAAATTATTTAAAATGAACAAGAGACGTAAGTACGTACTTATTACATATAGGTACGTATCATTATTTTCAACATTTATGTCATAAATCATATTATCAATCGGGAAATCACAATAAATAGCGTAAAGTATTCACATACATAAATGTCTAAGATTGTTATTATTTGGCTCTTTCAAACATGATAAAAATTTATTCAAAGAAAAAAGATACTTAAATTTTTTTACATTATTCAAATTTTACTTTTGCGAAGGCACAGTTTGTGTGTCAAATTGACACACAAACTGTGCCTTCGCAAAAGTAAAATGTCAATTGATAGTTATATATAATACGTTAGTGTCATTCCAAGGAATTTATATACAAACTGGAATGCTCAAGTGCACTCAAAAAACGTGCCTACAGCCGGGATTGCATCTCTTTCTACCATGGATTCAAGGCAACTCTCGTTAGAAAGAGACAAAATATCGGTTGTCAACGAAATGTTCGGAACACCGTGTTCGGAACGATTCTACACTTTACATGACTGTTATAAGCCATTATAAGCCAATGTCAACCTTATGTCAAACATTTCAAGGTGCATATTTGAATCAAAGAGTATATAATCACTACGTGATTTGAATATACAATTTCATTAAGTGAGCGTTCCACACTCAAAACGATTATATATATTAATTTTATTGTCTTTGGTCTAATTATGACGTTACGTATAGTTTTCAGCCCGCTTCATTTGAAAATTCAAACTTGTTATAATTGTACGTGTGGATATAAGAACATTAATGTTATTATTTTTAATTATTATTATTTATTGTGAGAATAAAATACGCAAAAATTGTCTATCATGATGGGAAGAAGCAAAAAAGGTATAATATATTTAATTATACATATTTTGAAAATCTTTTAAATGTAAATATATATTTATGTGAAAAAATATTACATTTATTATTACATTATGCTTTGCAATTACGATATTTCAAAACAAAACCGAAAATGTACATAACGTTGTATATAATTTCTGATTAACATCAAGAAATTTAACAATACCTAAAATATAAATTCGTAATTTAAAGAAGCTAATAATTGATTTTATTTTATATTACTTTAATTTTTTTTTATAGTTTAAACAAAGTTTGTTAAGTTTAACGATTCTCCTCGTTATAAAACTATCTAATACTTTTAAAACAATATATGTTTTTGGAATGCAATCTTGATGTAATATCGAACACTTTTATTGCGAAAATAATACATTATTCGAGCTGAAAAAAACCAAAGTCTAGATTCACGCATCACAAGTAATAATCAACTTTATCTTAGTATAATCCTGCAATAATATACCTAGGCTTTGTTTTCTTTATTTGTTTTCGTTTTTAAATGAATGCTTAATATTAATATATCTATATTGTTTTTCCTTAATATTTCTTATGGTTTAGTTGTGCAGAAAAATAGTCTACGACATTTTTATAAAGTCTGACTAGTTAATTTCGTAGAAATGGTATATTGTAGTAGTCGGCTCTTGTGCTATAGCTTTTTATGAAAGGAATAGATGAGCCTGTGAAGTGTATAATAAACCGTTTAGGGTAGTTTCAGCATTAAACCACTTTTCAACAGATTCGGCTAAAAAAATTTCACAGGTTCAGAATAGCTTTATTATGAATTCCTAAAATTTCATAATTTTTGATCGTTTAGATCTTGATTTTGAGAGTCATGTAAAAGTATTTATAGTCTTTAAATGTAAAGTATATAAAATGTCAGATTTTTTATTATAATAAAAAACTCTCTCGACGGAATTGAAAAAAAAAAAGCAGGAGAGTGTTGAAAAATGTTTTTAGAATATTATTATGTTGAAAAAATAAAAGTAGCACCTCACCGTTTTGTTATCGAGATATTAAAATCATAAACATTAATTTTTTATCCGTTTTCCACCTACTCAACAACTTATGATCTGACAACGCTGTGCGCAACGCTCAATCATGAAATACAGTAGAATAAAAAGCGGGAAATTCAAATATTTCACGGTTTTATTGTTAGTAAAATTCAAATGCGTAACGCAAAAGCTTTTTTGTTAAATTTTAGTTTTTTATAAGTCGACCTTTGTGCCGTAATTGCTTGGGCATCTTTTTAATTTAATAATACTATTATTAGAAAGCGCAATACCATTTGTTATATACTGAGACCATAAATAAAAATATATAAACACTCAGAGCAACGTTGCTAGATCACTATAACTGACAATATAAGGTAACCCAGGAGGTATTAAGGTAGGACTATACTATTACTACGCTGGAACTACCTTAAACGTTGTATGTGACTGTTAAATAAAATTTCTTCAAATCTTTTGTGTATTGTTACACAAAAAGAGAGAATAAATAAATAAATAAATGAAATTAAGATTAACAGTGTTGTTTAAGGATATATTTTACGATTTTCTTGTTGTATTTTTAATACAAATGTAGATGGCTTCACCAGAGGTACTCAAAGGGAAAGAGTTCGAAATTCATGCATTTCTCATAATAATAACAATATATTAAATTTTTATTTTTAGACCCTTCGAATCAACACGATGCGTTATAATTTTTCGATTTAACCATGCGTCAATTAGATGTACTATATTGAAAGATCTGTCTGCCTTCAATCTATTTAAATATTAGAATATCTTGAACCATTTTTAAGATAAACCTAAACGCAAAATTTTTGATTTGAAACGATTTGTTGACACATGCCATATAATCTGGCCGTCTATAGTATTGACTTCTGTTATGTGGTCATAAAAAAACTTGACAAACTGTCTGAATTTTTAGGTACTTCAAATCCGAATCAATAGGTATCCTTCATATATTCTCTATCCTATATGACACTTGAAATATGCAAATATATCATTAATTTTAAAGCTTGTAAACGTCGCACTGATGTGTAAACACCTTCTCTCCATATGAGAGTAATGTTGGGGCTTAATCCACTACGCTACCTACCTACCATAATAACAACCAGGACCGACAGTTTTTTTTTTTCATGCAAGAGGGGGCAAACGGACAGTCAGTACACCTGATGGTAAGTGCACGCGTCATCCATAGACACCTGCCAAATCGGAGGATTATCAGGTGCGTTGCCGGCCTTTCAAATGGGCGTATGCTCTTTTCTTGAAGGTCCCTAAGTCGTATCGGTTCGGAAATACCGTAGATGGCAGCTGGTTTCATAATCTGGTCGTGCGAGGCAGGAAATGCCGTAAAAATCGGGTTGTTGTAGGTTTTACGTACTCTCCGAAGCACGTTGGTAGATCCACCGAGACATACACCCTAACCAAAAACAAATATTTGTACAAATACAAATATCTTGTCCGAGCAAAAAAGACCACGACTGGCGGCTTTAAGACGACTACTCGCACCAGTATAAAAGAACAATTATTATCATGTTCATATCTATTTCAAAATATTTCAAATTAAAGGTTTAAAAATAGCTCTACTACAATTATCTGTGGGGTTCAACAAAGCAGAAAATGTAGAAACTGCCATCAATGAGATACACAAAGCTAAGGAGAAAGGTGCACAACTTGTAGTATTACCGGAGTGCTTCAATTCACCCTATGGTACAGGTTAGAACTGTTTTTTCACATCACACTGAATGGCTTCCACAACGATATCATATGATCAGGTTCTGGAAACTCATACAACACATACATATGTCCAGACCACGACAAATGGCTTATACGATCATTTTTTATGACTAAAGATCGAACCCGCGACCGTTAAACCGTGTCATATAACGTTATTACAAAAGCTGATTATTTTATGTTTGTTTATAAAAATATTGTCAAGCTAAAGTGTTGGTTTGTTTGCGCTAATCTCAAATCTAATTTAATTGGTTTTTTCGTCACAAATTTTGTTTATTTAGAAAAAGTTTCCCATAGACTATTAGCATCATGCTACGACTCATAATTGTCAAACAGTCAAGTAAGGGAAACTGCGTGGGTCGTCTACTTAGTGAATAATAGAAAAAAATCATAGTTTATCAGTTAAAAAGAGACAATTATTATTATATTATATAAAGAAACGTGTGTATTTAAAGAGTTATTTAAAACGGTGGTTGTAGAATATTTTGAAGAGTACGCAGAGGCAGTACCATCAGGTGCCACGTGTAGAGCACTAGCCAGGGCTGCCGCAGAGACCAGCGTGTGTGTGGTGGGTGGCACTGTACCTGAAAGATATGGGAACAAACTGTACAATACATGCACGGTGTGGGGCAGTCGCGGGAAACTGTTGGCAATCCATCGACAGGTATGTTAATACATATAGGAAAATTACATCAAACTTGAATAAGAAAGTATTTGAAAGCCACCTTTTTTTTTCATGTGTATAAATTTCATCGTGGTAGACGAGGTGTGTACATCCCATTTTATCGATCTAATAAGCATTCACAAACAAGACACCGCTTACCCGAGCAATTCGTACATTACATGAGGTACATGACAGACTCGACATATTCTCATGTCGAGTGAGTGAGTTCGCAAAAGTTGTTATGTATTTGCTATCTTATAATAAGTAATAATTGTTCAGTGATTAAGGTACAAGTGATTAATGCTTAAGTATTGAGCTTGATTGAGTGTAAACCTGTTATGATAACCGTGAATATATATAAATAAATAAATTTTCATGGTAACCCTGAATAGAGTTTTGACAACTGATAAATGTCGATAGAACCCAAGCAATTTATATACAAACTAGAATGCGCACGTGCACTCAAAAATCCTTCCTAAGATAGAGATTGCATCTCTTTCTACTACGGATTCAAGGCAAGTCGTAAGAAAGAGACAAAATACCAGTAGTCAACGAAATGCTCGGAACAATTTTTTAAATTCACATGTTGGAAAAAAATCTCAACCTTATTTCAGTTATTTCAAGGTGCATATTTGAATATACATTTTTATTAAGGGAGCGTTCCAGTTATGATAATATAAATTCCTTGATAGAACCATTTCAATGTCGCTAGAGTAAAAACTTATAATAGGTATCGATAACAGCAATACAAAATTCCTTAGAGGCACCAGACACGCAGAGAATGCTAAGCCTCTCGAGCTAAGCTTTGGTTTCTCAGTGCTCACCTTGGCATATAAGTTCTACATATAGTTTTGCCAATATGCTAGAAATGTGTGCTGAGGACCAACCAGAAGATTATCGAGCTACGAGCAGCTGTGAACGAGTAGTGTTATAGGAGGGGATATTAAAAAATATTTTAACTGGCAACTTATTCGTGGAAAATTACCAGAAGTTGATAGGTCCCTCGGATATAATGATGTCACAGTCGAAAGTACCATGACAGAACGATACTTATTGAATGTGTTATATAGGTAAAAATACTGATAAGAAAGCGATGCGAAAGCTCTTATGTGACGGAATATAAATTTACAATATCATAATGAGAGATTTCAAAGCAATACTAGGCACACGAATTGGAACAAAACTAGGAGTGCAGTTATAATATTTTGACTAACGGTACCTTAAATACACAGTTAAAAATTGGGTCACAACCATCAGCACTTAAAATCAGTATTGGGTTCCCTAAATCAATATTCAGTTGAGTACTACCTCTTTGCAACGCACTTTTAGAGGGACAGCACTATTCTAGATAGTAATTTTGATAAATTATATTATATTTTCTTCTTAATCTATTTTATGTGTAAAGATATTGTCTATGTTAATTTTATTTTTCAATTAATGTATTAAGATGTTTTATTTTACCTTATTGTTTAAACTAAATTTTTATCGACTTTTTCAAACAGCGCGTGGTAAACATGAGACTTATTTTTAATTTTTTTTTTACTTTTTGTCTTGTTTATTAATTAATTAAGCTTTGTTGTAAATCGCATTTTTAAGCATAGTTTAAAGATAGTTAAATATAACAGATTCTGTAGTAGGTACAACGGGTGAACTTAAGGCTAAGTAGCCATTTCTTCTAGACAACCCAAATAACCTTTTTTACGTAAATTTTATATTTAGATATCATATCATATCATTTTGTCGTCTATTTTGTAGAACGTGAGCTTCATTGAGATTGCCTTAGAAATGAATGAAAAAATCGATTATGAGTCCAAGTGTTAACGTGCTTTGTCTGATTTCGGGACGAAAAAAAATTTTCAGATACATCTCTTCGAAGTCGACATTCCAAACACACAAAATTTAAACAAGTCCGACGTTCTTAGTGCGGGTGATGAAATAACCACATTCGAGTATGAAGGAACGAAAATCGGTATTGGAATTTGTCACGACTTGTGCTTTCCAGAAATGGCTCACCTCATGAGCAAGCAAGGTATGGTTATATTATCTAATGGTTATATTATCTAATATATTTATTTATTATTATGTTTCTTTATATATATATATTTTTTTGGAACTATACCGCCAAGATGTTCCAGTAAATTTTAATAGGATGGACGCGAAATCTAATTCTGAGGTGCCGTTAAATTTTTATATTTGTTCAAAGTGACGACCGTTCTGGTGAAGTGATGCGAGTAGTTGCCTCAACAACATGGAAGCTCCCCACAGGTTGCTTCCTGCTGGTATATCCAGGAGCGTTTAGTGTGATACTGGGCGCCGAGCACTGTTCGCTGCTGGCTCGCTCGCGAGCTAGCGACGAGCAGCTGTGGGTGGCGCTCGCGAGCCCCACTCGGGGAGGCGCTGCATGCTCGGAGGGGGGGCGCTCGATGCTCGTGGACCCCCGGGCCGCTGTCGTCGCACATTTGGACTACAACCCTCAAACGTTTATTGCGGACATCGGTAACTACCATATTGATGTATAGACACACATACTGGGCGTCCCATGGCTATGCCACATCGAAGGGAACCTTAAAAATTGTAGATGGAACATTTTTCTGAAAGAAGACTTCATTTTAATTTCAAAAACAATTTAAGCTGCATTCATAAATTTTTAAGTAATTGTCTGGTTAAACCGGGACTCGAAAACGCTATACGAGAAAAAAGTTACTCTGTAGCTTTATCATACCCATCGAAATTTTTCATCATAAGGATTATTTTTTGCTAAAAAACATAGCATCAGAAGTAAAAGGAAGACCATGAATTTTAACATTTTATTACGAATTATAACTAGTATGATAATGGCTTTTAATTCCAAATTCATCAATTTAATTTATCAAATGCTTAATTTGTCCCATTCTGTTGAATACAAAGTCCCACTCTTTTGATTACTAAGTTTGAATCGTTTGACCAAATAATATTATTCAGGAAATACTGATCCTCTAGGATGAGCCTCTCGATATCATGGCAGAAAATAAGTCGTCTTTCAGCATCACCTGGACCCGGCTGTAATTTATATAATAACCGTCTTTCAACGTTAATCTTGAAATTTTTTCTATACACGGTGTATTCTAGTTTTCGAAATTCCTATTTCTTTTTCACCTTCACTGAACTTTTAGGTTTTGCTTTAAAATATATCAAAATGTCGATTTTATCATCAGTGTTTGTCATTTGGTGCTGCTATGGTGGTAAGCGTCCAAGTTTATCATATTATTTACCAACCTTTTCATAATAATCGAGATGGTGTATTTCTATCAGGATATCTTTCGCGGCACCATTGCGAAGTTAATGTTATGTTTTTGTGGTTCAAAACTATGCTTCCATTAAATCGATTTTTTTTAATTATTTTGATACGCCATGGTTATGTAACAAATTCACAATACAATGCAAAAAAAAAATTATAAACCTTTGAAAATGGAAAACATTTTTTAATTATTTTATAAAATCAATATAACATCAAACAAAACATTTTTGTTTGATTGCAGCATACAACCGTTACCTACTAATTTCGTATCTCTTTATCTTTTATCGTGCACTTATAAATAATAATAGGGAAATTATGTGTACTTCTCAAGTGGGTGCACATTATAAATAGGTAGTTAATAGTCTTGGGCTTAATCGGACGTTGTTGGGTGCGCACTCTATTCGTACAATTCAAAAAATGTACTAGTACACCTTATTAGTACTATTAGTACTTAGTAGTACCCAGATTATTTGACCCAGTAAAAGTTGATAAACAGTATCTACCTGAATAACCAACTACCAAATAGTGCATTAAAAAAACACAAAAACAAATCTAAATCAAGAAATAATAAAGTTTTATAAACAACGTTGTTAGAAAAACTCCAGATGCACTATTATAAAGTTTATTGACACACCAGTACTTAACATTACTGAAAATTATATCGAGACCACCTTTTACGTCTGATCCGTAATGAATATATATTCTCCCTTTTTTTTTTAATCTACCGCCGCCAAAACTATATAATTAATTCCCGCCAACGTTCTATTTTTGAGTGTCAACTGTGTTGCCATGACAAACAATTGATTTATATTTTAATACTCTAACAACGTAAACAAATTCCTTTTACGTAAAAGTAAAAGTGTATGTAAAACTTTTTTTTTAATCACTAAAATTCTCAATTTTTACTTACACTTAACAAAAACAATAACAAAAATACTTTTACTTTTACATAAAAGGAATTCGTTTAGTTTATGTTTATAAAATTTTGATTTAAAAGGAGACACTAAAACGCAAAATGAATGAAATGCGCGACAAGCCGTTACTCGTACGGTCGTACCGTTCTGTCGTATTCGTACAGCTCTGTTTCATTTTAAAACGAACGTCGTACGAATAACATCATATCGGACTTGTATCGGACAGTCGTACTCGGACCTAATCGGACAGTCGTACTCGGACCCATAGACTATATACTGGTCGGACCGCAGTGAACGTAGTACCAAGTACCATAGTTGATAGTCCTGTTACAGTGTACGATTAGTCCGATTAGGTCCGAATAGCGATTGACGTTTGGTAATATTACTTTTCGTACCTCACTTTGTAACGTAACCTATTAGTACATCGTACATGTACTACCCAAGACTAGTAGTTAATTTAATATGATAATATCAGTTGGATGTCGTTACGGCAATGTCAGCTATTCATTTTTCTGAACAAAATTTTACATCGAATGTTAAAATTCATGGTCTTCCTTTTATTTTTGATGTTATGTTATTTAGCAAAAAATACTCCTTATAATGAAGCCTTTCGATGGGTATGATAAAGCTACAGTGTAATTTTTTCTCGTATAGTGGATTCGAGTCCCAGTTCAACCAGGAAATTATTTAAAAATCTATTAATGCAGTTTAAATTGTTTTTTAAATTAAAATGAAGTCTTCTTTCAGTAAAATGTTTCATCTATAATATTAAAGGTACTTCCCCTCCGTGTGGCAATATTTAAGGTTCCCTTCCATATGGCATAGTCGGGGGACGTCCTGTATACATGTTTTCATTATATCTGAGTACAATGGTATGTTCAAAAGATAAGTGTTTCTGAAACTTTTTTATCATTAAAAATATATTCATGCTAATTGTTTGAAAAGTAAATTAACGTTGCATGATTTAAAAAAAATCGGTATTTTTATGTCCATATATTGTATGTAATTTGTTCAATATTTCAAAATACACATTAGTAACTGTAGTTTTTCTTTTTAATCAAACTAATACTTTACTTTAAATCTAGTTTTTTTTTCAGATTTAAATCTAGTAGAAGAGGTTCGAAGTTATATACCGATTAGAACTCAGAGGATAGATGCTTACAACACAGTACACATGAAATCTTTCTGTACATCACGGGTTTCAAGTTACGTTGGTTCTATGATAAAGCGTTGTGGTGTTTGTAATTTATGAACTATCGAACGAAAGACTGACATATTTACGAGACAATCTTCAAAATTTTACCTTTCTTAATAAAAAAATAGATAAGCGCAACTGGCTGATGCGCAAGCGGTCGCCGGTTCGATCCCCGCACATGACAACTATTTGCGTATGCCATACAGATGTTTGTCGTCTGGGTGTCTGTGCTTGTGTATTGTGTGTGTTTCCGGACCCTCGACACAGGATTCATTTCCTAAGGGCCGTTGAGTGTGAGATGTTTATTTATTTATTTATTTTATAGTGTCGATTTATAGTCTGATTTATGGGGTAAAACTACAAATATTTAAAATGTATTTTTATCCTGCAAAAAAGATATATCTTTAAGAGTATGATCTTGGAGCTCGAGTTTCCCTTCAAGATGATTTTAGTGAGATAGATATATTTACAATTACATCACAGTATTAATATACTATAATAATATATTTTTATATACAATCTGTCCGGACATAATATACCGATATTTAAGGGGAGAAATTTTCAGGTATTTTTATCGATAAATCCACTTTGCTACAATATCATCATATATCTCTCCCCCTACAAAATGGCGGTCATTTTAATTTTTTCTTTGCGATTACGCTAGAGCATGTACGGAAATTGTAATGAGTAAATAAGTGACGCAGAATGAAAATTTCATATAATTAGATAGATAAAATATGGTTCTAGCTTCTAGCGACTGCTAAAATAATAATATTGATACTATCGATGAAACATTCTTTAAAAAAATAAAGAACATAAAAAATGCAGAAAAAAAAATATGTGCATTTCATCGATTCATTAAAAAGCTAGACTGTTAAGTTGTCATTATTTTGTGCTATATTCAGTAGCTGATCATCGTAGGAATGTGTATTTATCGATGAAAATACCTAAAAAAATCTCCACTTAAATATAGGTATGTCGTGTCCAGACAAATTGTATACATCTACTAGCTGCTGCCCGTGACGTCGTCTGCGTGACCGCTATTAGATTACACGTTGTTACAGAATGCGTTGAAAAAATAAAGGTTCACTGCTCTTTATCCGTAGGTGATAGCGTATGTTGACCCGATTTCTTAATAATATTCGTGCCAAATTTTAAGTAAATCCATAGAGTACTTTTTGAGTTTATCCCGGACATACCCTGTTTAAAATGTCCAATAGAAACTCATAAAAAACGATAAGGATTGTATGGGATTCTATATAGTCTATCTGGAACGAAAAATTTCCCGATAGAGGTGAGGTTGAGATTAACCGGAATGTATGAGCAAATCCAGTCACAACTTTTGTTCTAATTGGAACGAATAAGATTTTAATGGTTTCTGTAAAAATGTGGATTTAATACGGAGAAAACTTATAGGATTGTAATGTTTCTTATAACGATTTGTCTAAGATTCGAGAATTTATACGTCATTAGTAATTACTAATAGAACAATTGATGGGTTTTTATTTGGATTTTTCAACTGGGACGTGCACAAAAAAAAAATGATAAGAGATGGCGCTGATTGAAATAAAAGCGCGCTATTAAAATTTAATCTTGATGATATATAGTGTATTAATAAAACGGATGTTTTAACAGATTTATTATTAGTAGCACGGTCTTATCTAATGTATGTATAAGACCGTGATTTAAAGCCATTTACCTATCTAAATAAATGAATAAATCTTATGACATTGACAAGTTTGTATTCCTCGAGGAAGTTGTATTCTTTGCCGTGACGTGAGCAATCAATTTGAAATCTGATAAATATTCGTGTGGATCATATTTTATATCGTTTTTAAAGTAAAATAAGTTAAATACTCTATACTATCTATCTTCTTCTAATATGCTAAAAAAAGGTAATATATTTAATTAAAATCATATAATTTTAAATTCAAAAAAAGTTAGTAGGTAAATATGTGCGAAAGTGCTACAGACGCTGTTCATCAACGATTTTTCAGAAAACCCGAACACTACGTAAGGGGTACAGTATTACAAAATTGATTTTTTTAATAACATCAAATTAATACTAATCTCTATTAATTGCCTTAAAAAGGAAGAAGAGTATTAAAGAGAATATTTTTATAAGATATGGTCTATTATTATTTTTATGTTTTATAACTAACGTTTTCTTGAAAGAAAACTGTGATTGTAGTTTTTCATCGGTCAGACTCAGATGTATGTAACATTTAAACATACTGAAAATTTAATGCAAAACAAAAAGAGTACTCAAGTCTATGAGAATATTTTATTTTTCAATCTCTCCAGTATAATACTGAATTTTAACAGCATTATATATATATATATATATATATATAAATGAAGAGCGAAATATATCAAATTAAAACATTGTATTTTATCAAATGATCAGTTATATAATTAAAGCTAACTTTGTTACCTAATCACCTAGTATATAAAAAAGTTAACTAAAACAAATATTGCATCATTCTTTTATAATTAGTTGAAATCAGTAGATACATGATAAACTAATTATTTGTTCTTACACAGATAATAAAAATTAAATAATTAAAAAATAAGAGTCATTTAGAACTCGTAAAATTTATCTAAGTTGTTTATGAATTTAAATATATTATAATACTGATAATTAATTAAAGTACACTTTCTGCTATTGTTTTAGCTAAAAAAGGCAAAAGCATAATTGTGATGACAGACAGTAGATATACAATTATAATTGTTACCAATTTTTTTTCCTTATCTGAATGTGCAAATCTATAGCTTACTTAATTAATATTGTAATTAACTTACGGTAGCTAGATAACATTGAGTATATTACTTAAGTATTACGAATTGGAGTTATTACTCTATATATAATTGTATTGAAACTGAAAAAAGCTGTTAAAAAAAAAAAGCAAGGCAGTAATAAAAAAAATCTTATAAATGTTGACTTATGATCTATGAATACATTTAAACAGCATAAGTTAGGTCAGATTCAAAACAAAGGTTCAATTATTATTGTATATAATCACATTTTTTTCCTCTTATTTATTATAAAAAAATGAATCTTAATGTCTAAATTCAGTATATACTTAATATCTAAATTTTGTAAAACTATTATACATATGATAGTTCAAATGTATATTCATTTATAAAAAAAAAAAATGAATCTTAATGTCTAAATTCAGTATATTAATATCTAAGTTTTGTAAAATCTATTATAGATATCATAGTTCAAATGAATGTATGCTTGTTACTCAATCACACCGGAATGGCAGAACGAATCTGGATTAAATTTGGTACAGAGAGGTTAAATTCTGGAACGGTACAAGGCTTATCTTAGAAAAATATGCCGTTCCTTTGGGTTAGCCTAATATATGGGATAAAATCAAAAATTTTACAACAACAAAGTCAAGGGCAACCGCTAGTACAGCATAAATTTCTAAACAACTTAACTTTACTAATATCATCTAATCTTTACTAATAATATTTATGTGGATAAACTTTCAAACTACTAAATTAAGTTTTAGTAATTCTTTCAATATTGAAAGTATATTATAAGTATAGTAATGTTTAAAGTTATAAAAATACCTCATACATTAACAATAAATATTATAATAATAAATAGAATTAAAAAATATTTAATTTATGCTGTGTATTACAGCATAAATTAAATATTTATTACAAACAAAAATATTGTAAAAAAATTTATATTATATAAAATATCTCTTCTTTTTTATATATTATAAAAAAAATCTTAAACATTTTCATTTTAGCTTTCAAAATAGCCTTAATACAGATGTCAGTGGGACCGGACAAGGCGAAAAATGTAGCAGCTGCTATCAGTGAGATACATAAGGCTAAAAAAAAGGGCGCACAGTTGGTAGCTCTGCCGGAATGCTTTAACTCACCCTATGGAACAAGTTAGTAAAACCAAAGCCAAAAAAGTTAATTCTGTTCCAGTGTGTAATGAGATGAATAAGTTCTATTTCAATGAAGAAAATAAGACTAATAGTAAGTTTTTATATCAGTAACAGTTATCTTTACTCAACCCCGGATCTAGGCATTTTTCGAACTGAGGTAAAAAATTAATAGTAGGCGCACTCTCTTCAGCATTTTAAAATAAATTGTAAAAAATTCTCATAAATATATTATGAGCTGTATTTTTTATGATCGTGATGAATAAAAAGAACATTTTAAAAAATTTGCATTCAACAATTCATTATTGATAGGTGATTGAAAGTCCGCTGGATGCTAGGACTTTTATGAAGCTTTTTTTTTCAACCCTATCATATTATGATTTTTTCGTCCTCTGAAATTGCCGACCGGGGCGGGAAGAATTAAATTTATATTATAATTTCTTTATATATTAAGTTTATTTGTCTTCTTGAATTTGAACTTGACAACCGTTCTGGTGTAGCGGTGTATGTAGTCGCCTTAACCGCCTTAACGCTAGCGGTCGCGGGTTCGGTTCCCGCTCGGGGCAGCTTTATTGCTTTATTTAAGAATGACTTACAATCGATTTAATGAAATATTTTTAGTTTAAATATTAATTATTCGTTTCTTAGTTTTATTTTAACACGTGCATAGTTAGCAGCCGTCAAAAAATAAATAAACGAATGAACAGATTCGTTGTTCTTTACTCTTGATTTGAACTTAACTTCCAAGATTTCGACTTAATTCCTTGCAAATAATGAAATTTGGAGTCATAGATACTATTTTTATTTCCTTTTTAAAATTAATTTTACAGAAACAATAATTATATGAAGTCAAATTATTTTTATTATATGATCGATTCATCGATGATATAATATTTCAACAATTGTTTTATAGTCTGTGGTTGTTTGATATGCACAGGGCAATCACTACCCGTCTATAAAGTACAACATTACTGTAGTACATAATTCCGAAGAAAAAAAACGTAATTTATAGACGTGAGCTGTCAAAAAGATAATAAACGGTTGGACAAGGTATACGTGATATTTGCCGAGACCAACCTCCCCCCTCCCCACATGTGAGATTCTGTGAGATTTCGCTCGACCTCCTTCCCCTCCCCTAAACGCCTCACGTAATTTATGGATACCTCCTTAGAATATTTCGAAGAGTACGCGGAGGAAGTGCCCTCGGGGTCGACGTGCCGCGCGCTGTCCCGGGCGGCGGCGGAGGCGGGCGTGTGCGTGGTGGGCGGCACGCTGCCCGAGCGCTGCGGACACGCGCTCTACAACACGTGCACCGTGTGGGACGGGAGCGGGGCACTGGTGGCCACGTACAGGAAGGTACGGGACCATTGAGATACCTCATTTTGTAATTTTGTATTGATGATACTTTGAGTACATTGTTGAGGGTAATTCATTTCTTCAGAGTAAGCCAGTTTATTGAAGGACTGGTCTAAGCCCTCGCAAGTATATGTAAGATCACAAAAATGCGCTAAATTAAAATTATACTTGGAAAAAGCGCGGGTAAACGCACGAGTGCCAAAGTTCATTCGAATGCGTATAGGTAATAAGTACCTACATATTAGAGATGTTTCAGTGACAGATCCCCTTTTCGAGTGGTTTTTGAGCCCCTGGATTGAAAATCTTATGGAATGATGAATAATTAAAACCAAAGCTTATTACTACCAAGAAATAAAAATTAGTAGTACATACCTTTGTAAGTACAAATAAACATTTCTAAAAATTGTTACCTGAAAAATAAACATTAAAACTAATCAAATGTGTATTAATTTTTTTCTTTAGATTCTTACGTAATAAATATTAAACAGGGGGGAGGGGGTCGACTTATTCTTATTTTTTCTTATAATAGGCCCCAACTATGGGTGGGTCGAAAACTAGCAAAATTCGTCTTACTTAATAAATGAATGGCCCCTTTAAAGGATGTTAGCTTGTGTCTTTTATTTTGTTCTCTGTTTTGGTGTGCAATAAAATATATTATTATTATTGATTTATTTTGGAGATTATGCTCTCGATACTAAAGCTAAAAATATATATTTTTTTTCATTTCTGTCTATCTGTATCTTGGCCGCGCATCACGCCGAAAAAAATATATTAATTTGAATGAAATTTGTTATTATTTGAGTCCAAATTTACGAACTAGGACACTGTGTACTCTTTATCTTGAAATTTAGGTTCTCTTGGGATGTGATGGAATGGATGAAAGTCAAAATATGTAATCACAAGTCGCGGGTATAGGTAAAAAACAGTCATTTAATCTAAAGGAGGAAATTTTCAGTTTAAATCTATTTATTTATTTTATAATCATTACAAATTAATTAATCTTTCCGTTCCAGATGCATCTCTTCGATATTGACATACCAAATAAGATAACTTTCAAAGAATCGGAGGTTTTAAGCGCCGGTGACCAAATAACTACATTCGATTACCAAGGAATCAAAATTGGAATCGGTATTTGCTACGACTTGCGATTTATAGAAATGTCCCACTTAATGGCCAAGCAAGGTATAACTATAGTTACATTTTTGATATGGGTTATAATAATATAGGGCTTGGTAAAACCCTGTTAGACATCTGTTTCATGTAGGTAGTTAGTATCTTTTATTAGTACAAAATCCTTTAAGTAGTAAATATTTTGATGGGGAAATAGACCATACAAGCCATAACTTTTGAACCTGTCATATTAATCTGCGGTTAGTATTAGTCCACTGTTCATTCTTCATTGTTTTTTTTTTATGATGTGATTACTTCAGTTTTTATGACAAAGGAATTTTTTATACTTTTATTTAATAACGTTCTTTATTTAAATTTAACTTAAGTCTTTTAACAATATTGTCTGAACAGGTTGTTCTCTGCTCATTTACCCGGGAGCGTTCAACATGACGACAGGTCCAAAGCATTGGGAACTTCTGGCCCGTGCCAGGGCCAATGATGAACAACTCTGGGTGGCTCTGGTGAGTCCTGCCAGAGACACCACTGCGGGATACGTGGCCTGGGGACACACCCTGCTAGTGGACCCCTGGGCCACGGTTGTGGACCAGCTGGGTGAAGCCCCAGGCACAATTATGGCAGATGTCGGTGAGCAACCATCTTACTTCGAGATAACATTTAAAAATACAAATATTAACTAACTATATATTTTTTATTCTGATTTAAATTGTTATTATGAGGAACTTCTATACAAGCAATAAAATATTTTATTTTTTTCCAGATGTAAATCTTGTAGAAGAGGTTCGAAGTCAAATACCTATTAGAGTTCAGAGGAGAACAGACATATACGATACAGTTCACAAAAAATAAAAGCAATAATGCCGAAGATATTCTAAGTCATTTACAAAATATTATGTACCCATATTTCTAATAGACGATGAAATGAAACTATAGTTTCGAATATGTAATAATGTAATTTTAATTCTCAAATGTTAATTATTGTATAGTGTTGTTATATTTTTATAAAATATATTTTTATATGTTAATATGATTAAAGCTTCGACTTTTCTTTCTGCTTTTTCGTTTTCATATAATTGTCGAAAATATCGAGAACGTCTGATGCACAGCCCCAAAATAATGTGAAGCCGCTTCCACCTAAGACCAGCATAATAAAAAAATTCATTTAAAACATTATTATTGTCTATTCTGTTCTAAACCGTTTAAATTGAAATAATTTTCATGATGTTTATGTAATTTTTCTTAAATCTATTTTGGATTTTACTTAGAATTAAAATACATTAGTATAGTTCTTTTCAGGTAAAAAAATAAGTTTTTGTGGAAAATTTAGAAGAAAAACATTATATTAACTTATCTAAGTTTCTAAACAAGACAAAGCTGAATTTATTTTATGACAAGATTTCGATTAAAAAAAATACGTCACTTGGGGCTTGGCGCGAAGAATGATAATTGATATAAGCCAAAGAATTTATATCATAACTAGAACGCTCACTTAGTAAACTATAGTATATAGTATATTCAAATATGCACCTTGAAATAAACGTCATAAGGTTGACATTTCTTACCACTGTACTAGGGATATTCGATATACATCGATGCATCGAATTCACTCGATGTTTATAATACGATACATCGAAACGATCCGATGTTTTGAAAAGCTATTGATTTACTCGATGTATCGATGTAATTTCATAAAACATCGAATCAATGATAACCATAGTATTTCTGTTTCAGTATCTCTGATTTAGAAAAATTTAGAAGTTAAAATTGAATATTAAACATTTTTTTTTGTCGGCTCTAGTTGACTGATATTGACATTGGCAACACTACGTCTGGTGTCACAGAATAAACAAGTTCGTTTTTTTTTGTTTCGGGTCTCTGTGAACTTTGAATAAAAACGTTAAATTTCATTTATAGTTTTTATTTGTTTGTGAATGTGTATCTTTTACAACACGAAGTAGGACTGGATTTGAATAAAATATATTATTACAGTATAATTTCATCGTTTCCTTATAAGTTCGATTGGAGATTTCTCGTTTTTGTAATAATAACAAAGAATATTGTCACATGTTGCTTTCATTTTTTTTTAATAAATAAATAAACAAATGTGTCTTAATATTTATTTATTCATTTATTATTTATTTTTTTAATAAACGACACCGGTGAGCTGAATCAGCGAAGATTGCATGAAAAGTCGTTTTTTTTTTTTCTTTGTAACATAATTATATTCCTTGAATATCCTTTAACACACACACACAAAATGCAGACATGTAAAGTGCTTTTGTAAAAATAATAGATAATAACAAATTGTGATTTGTTTGTTTGTATGGAGTGTCAAGGGGAACTACTACAGCTGATGAAGCTGATTAGAAAAAGTACTCGATTTTGAGAAAACATCGATGTTTCCAACCGATGCATCGAAAAACATCGATGCACAGTCGCGACGTATTGCATCGAAAAAAAACATCGATGTATTTTCTAAGTGGACACCCCTACACTGTACCCTGTACAAGATAGCTTGATCTTTTTGACAGATGTAAATTTTCTGATAGACATAACTTTGAAATGACGAACATATTATTTTCTTAATTTAAATGATTTTAAAAATTGTAAAAATATTAAAAAAATACATATAACACAAAAGTCCCTAAAGATTCAAGCGTTGTCCCAAAATTTTAAGACTTTTTATTGCTTCAAAGTAAAATTTAAATAGGAACACTGAAAATAATAGACGCTTGTACAATGTTACATCGGTGGGTCGGATTTTTGTTTCGACCGTTGTAACATTGTACAAGCGTCTATTATTTACAGTGTTCCTGTTTAAATTTTACTTTGAAGCAATGAAAAGTCTTAAAACTTTCGGACGACGCTTAAATCTTTAGGGACTTTTGTGTTATATATATATTTTAAATATTTTTACAATTTTAAAAATCATTTAAATTAAGAAAACAATATGTTCGTCATTGCAAAGTTATGTCGATCAGAAAAATTTACATCTGTCAAAAAGATCATGCTAACTTGTACAGGGTATAGGTAAAGAGAAAAATTGTTCCGAGCATTTCGTTGACAACTGGTGTTTTGTCTCTTACGAGTTTTGCCTTGAATCTATGGTAGAAAGAGACGCAATCCTGGGTTAAGGAACGTTTTTTGACTGCACGTGAGCATTCAAGTTTGTATATAAATTCCTTGATATAAGCATAATTATGCACTTCAAAATAATGACAACCCAAAATAGCGGCAAAATTCAGGAAAAGAATTGACCAATCTATATATCAATAATTAAAGAAAAAAAAAAAAGAGAAAATAAATGCTTTTTTTATACCATGTCCATAGTTGTGAATGTAGAATTTGCCATCTTTTTCCTCTGACACAAGTCTTATTTTGTCTCTTCCCGGACGTAAACCGACCCAATGTGAAATGAGTTTTGCGTGCTGAAAGTGAATTATAATAATAAACGCCTCAACTAAAAGTAAATTCTGTGTCCGGAAACATTTGGAGCACATACAAAAAAGCTTAAAACTACGAGCCGCCATTTTGGTCGCGTGGAAATCTATCCCACGGGACATGTAAGATTTTCCGGGATAAAAAGACTATATACCTGTGTGCCACATTTTTGATCTAGATCCGTTCAGCGGTTCTGGCGTAATTTAGTAACAAACTTTTTTATTTATAATAGTAAATGAGATCCATCAAGAAAGACCAATCTCAAGTAAGATACTAACTTTGATTCCAGGAATCAGTTCCATGCATCCGTTTAAGATGAATTCCTTGTCATTATCGTCAATTTCTGTACGAAAATTATTCTTTTGATGAGTGCCGCCCAAAACGCAGTTATGTATACTGAAAATAATTGAATGAGAATTCGATAAAATAGACGTTACAAACTGTAAAAAAAATCATGTGGTTAAATTTCTTATAAAAAGTTTCTTAGTCATTATTTATTAAACTGTTTCTTAGTCATTCGTGACAAATATTTAATCTTATTTAAAAAAAGTTAAGCCGACCAACATAAAAAGCTCAGCCCTTTTATTCGTTTTCTCATAATATTCAATCGATATTGAAACCTCATGTACAATCTTATAAAAATATATGAATATTTTTTTTATTTAATTGTTTTTCTATAATATACAGAATGACTGGTGAATTACTATCGATATTTAAGGAGAATACTCGGTACATGATTCTCATTCGAATTATGTAAAAAAATAGGTACTTAATTTTTGACCAAACTTCCATAAATTTCAATTCAAATAATTGAAGCGTAGACACTTTTCCAGTCATGCCAGCGGCGCGTGCACAGTTGTTCTCCACATCATTTACCTAATCAACAAATTTGTTGCTTAAACGAGTAAAATATCTTAGTATTTTTTCCCGTGCTAAGCCAGGATTAATGTATGAAGGGGGATTGGATCATGGTTGTTTATCAAAGGTAGCCTGCTACTCTGTTAACACGTGGCGGTCTTTGGACTAAGGTAAACTATGTACCTGTTTTGTGTCGACAGCGCAGCTAGCTTCTAGGGTGACCAGAGGACACGTAAATAGTTAGATAACTGTTGGGTAACTTTACTTAGAAAGTTAGAAGTTTATTAATATTTACGTTATATTTTTACATAATTCGAATGAGAATCATGTACCAAGTATTCTCCTTAAATATTGATAATAACTCACCAGTCATTCTGTATAAAATGTTTTTTTTTTATCTTTCTTTTCATTTTCATTTTATTTTTATATTTTAATTCATTATTGCACATAACAATTAATTACATTGCACAAAACGCGGTCTTAATGCTTATGACCATTATTTACTAGCCAACTTTGGTCCCACAAGAAAGTACGTTTGTAGGTGTTCATAAGAAAAAAATTAGTAAATTCATAATTGAAAAAAAATCGAAGAAATTTAAGCAACAAACTATAAATATACATTACACACGTAATTTATAAACACATGTAAATACATGCATACACACATACATATGCTTAACAAGCTGACGATATACAATAATTATTAATTAGCAAATATCTTACTTTGGTATAATGTAGTGACCAGTATCTTCGTCTACGACTACTTGGTTAATCCAAGGCGCTGAAATCTGGACGGAAACACAAAGTAGAAAAATATTAGAACATTTCTAAATGATGTATCTGAGAGAATAATGCATTTTGATAAAATTAACATACTGTGTCCATTTATTTTGTAAGTTACGTCATATAATTGCGTATGTACCTACTTCTTTATGTATACAGTAGGTATATAATACCTCGATTTACTTTGCTACCCTGACTTACCCGAATACGGACTTACGCGGATTTTGATTCCTTAAATTTATTTTTTATTCAAACTGTTTATCTTATAATCAGACATACTACACCTGTTCATTCTAAATTATTGTTTATAATATAGTAAAGGAATTCGTCAAATGTGAAATGATTTGTTTATAATCTACAATCTACATGGTACGTCAAATTAATACATAATAATATGCAATGCTGTATGTCATACGCGAATTCGACTACGTGGTTACAACTCGGTTCCAACTATCGTATAATTCGGGGTATTACTGTATATAATTTGGTTAAATTAATTCGTATCAGTAATAGTAAAAGAATCCGCTGAAATTTTGAATTTAGTCAAATATCACTTATGTACTGCATTGATGCAAAAGATTTAAATCTTTGCAAGACAAGCCAAGATAAAATGAAAACAATACTCACTCGTGTTATCTGTCCTCTGATTGGTATCACGTTAGCGTCTGGAACTACTTCTCTCGCCCCAAGACCCATACAGTTAATGATAACATTATAGTCATCTAGTTTAACATCTCTCAAAGAATTAATATACGACTGTATCGTAATTCCATTCGCATTTTTGAATTGTTGGTACATTTTCTTCAAAATAGTTGGAGGGTATACGACAAAAGAGGTAAAAGTGCGACCAAATCTAAAAAATCAAATAGTTTTAAAAATATATTGATATTATTATATATTTTAGCTAGTCACTCGCCGCAGCTTCGCATGGGTAGTATATAATTTTCTTAGCGACAATTGGGGGCGCGGCGTGATCGCATCAAGCGAGTCCCGCGAGTCGGTGCGAGACGTCCGCTCTTGAATTCATTTTATCGAGTGTTAGTTTTCCTTCTTCGATAACTCCTCACTTTATGAACCATTTGGTTAATGAAGAATATCCCACCATTCATTGTTTTGGTATATCTCAAAGGGACTCAAATAGAGGGAAAGGTTACCACCTGGAAAGCTCCCAGGTGATTTGATTTTTTCCGACATTTTCAACAATTATCGTCATATTAAAAAAAAATCACAAAACATAAATATCGTATATTAACACCTAAACCTTCGTCAAGAGTCACTGTGTCTATTGGTGAAAACCGCATGACAATCCGTTAAATAGTTTTTGAGTTTATAGTGATCTGACAGACAGACGCGACGAATGACTTTGTTTTAAAATATATAGTGATAGGATAATTCTTTTTATGTTAAAACAGCAAGTGAAAGCTGTCGCGAGTAATGAAATGTTCAGTGATCACTGGCGGTAAAAATCTGCAGCATTAAAATATTTTTTTAATATTATGAAATACATAAAGATAAATTAGAATTTTTTTTGAACTTAGATAATACATAATGAAATGAACGTTTTAAATAAATAAACTTTGATGTCTTACGTATATTTAACAGAGTACTGTCCGCTCAAATAATCTAGCTGTTCTTTGTCTAGTATTCTGTAACCAAATACGGAATTCGCCCAGTCATGTACAGGAAGATCTTTTTCTTTCCTGTGTAGTTCGTACATTGGTATAAGAGATATATCGCAACCATCATTTAGCCAGAGATTTTGTAGATACTTGTAGGTCTCAACACCCCACTTGCTGCAATTTTATTATTACTTTATTAAGTAAATACGAAGTGTATCATAAACTGTTCACTTTAAAAAGCTTTATATTATATTTAGGTAGTTATAATGTCCAGTTATATTAGACAGCGTTTTTTTATTCTGCAAAGCTATAGGTTAGAATAGTATTTTGTGTCACAAGGGATGAAAGTACTACGTTCTGTCCCGCATGTAAAATAGCAAACATGCGGGAAAGGATGTAATACTTTCGTCCCATGGTGCACATACTTTTTTTTTACCTACGCCATCGATGTAATTATACATCGATGACCTAGGCCGAAAGTTCGGGTTTTGGCCTTGTGAAGCGGAGAAAAAAGTGTCACTTTTGTCCCGCTTCACAGGGACGAAAATCGAGCGCGATAGCGACGAGCCTTGGAGTTAAATCTTTTAACAAATTAATATATTATTAAATATCAACTAACCACAAAAGTTGTTGTGGGGTACTTCCACAGAGATATGGATTCCATAGACCTCCTGATCCATCGCCAGTTGTATTGGGACTAAAATCATTTGCTATGACAACTACCTAAAAACAAAAAAAGTTATCAGTAACCTACATAGTATAGTAGCGACGACCGTTCTGGTGTAGCAGTATGAGTAGTCGCCTCAACGCCGGTGGTCGTGGGTTCGATTCCCGCTCGGGGCCGATATTTGTATTTGTACAAATATTTGTTCCGGTCTAGGTGTATGTCCTTTTGGGTCTCCCCACCGTGCCCCAGAGAGATCTTAAAGCCGGCGGTTCCGGTTGTTAACACAAATATCTGATAACGATCGTTACTCATGATAGGGTAATTATCTGCCAAACGACAGTGGAGCAGGGTGTAGGATTAAGTTCCAACCCTTCTCCTATATAAAGGAGAGACTTTGGCCCAGCAATAGGACGCTTACAGTATAGTAGTAGGAATATAACAGAGTCAATGTCTAAGAGTCATAGCTCATTAGAGCCACCCGGCACCCGACCGGTGTATATCGTCTAACTATTATATATTAAAAGGAAAAGTTACTATTGATAAATCAGCTAAAAATAATATAGGTTTGGCTAGGTTTACCTCGAATTTTCGAGGAATCCCTGTAGCTTATGTAATAATAAAGTTAATTTTGGAACAAAATGCCTCATCTTAATGTGTATATCTTTAATGGATTCCATCTCATGGAGGTACAGTGGAAAACGATATTGTACACGAGCTTGCAAAACAAGGATGTGCAGATGGCTTAATAGTATGGGTGGATTTAGGGGAGGGCAAGTGGGGTAACTGCACCGGACCCCCACGTAAGAGGGGCCCCCACATCAACAAAAAAAGGGGCCCCCACATCCGCAAAAGAGGGGCTTCCATAGGTAGGCTAGAATAGGTAGGAATACGTGATGACCTTTTTTTTTTTTAAATATATTATTGGCGTGAGATCACTACAGAAAACTTGTAAGGCTAGATGTGAGAGTGAGGTGAACTTTTTCAAGACTAATTTTCTGGTAAAATAAGATGTATGGAGCGTCATAGTCGCTTTTTTTTGTGATCAAACTCTTAAATTAAGATAAAAAAAGAAATAATATAGGTTACAATTAATGTATTAAATAAATAAAATATAGATGAAAAAAATATGTTAGAAAGTATAGTTGATACTTACATCATTTAAGGGATATTTTTCTTTTATTTTTACAGCACAAGACAAACCGTTAATACCGGCACCTAAAACGGCAACTTTTATCATTATGTACTTAACGTTTGTATTATATTTTATTTATTTATTTGTACTGATGAACAGTCCTTACTCCTTAGAATGATGCGTTAGTAAGAATGACTCTTTTGTACCTAATGCCTGAACATTTCTATTACACTTATCAAAGAAGCTAATGGTTATATAAACAAATTAATATCCTTATATCATAATTGTTTGTATGCATGTTGCGTTATTATATAATAGAATAGTTAGGTAAATATCGGTATCATCGAACAATTTAGATAAATTAATTAGGTTGATTTCATCAAGCTAACGACTTTCTCAAAGAAGTTCTTTTTAAATTAACTAAATAATTTTTCTATCCCTTATTTATAAAAACGCCGTAAATTCGTATTGTACATATATATTTTTTTTGATCTATAATATACTGCTTTCTTATATTTACGCGAATTTTACTCATTTAATTAAAAGTCTATAATGGATTTTATCGCGTTTATTTAAAACTTTACAACGTAACAATATTTTAAATTATTTCTCGACGTTTCGGACCCTTTACACCGTTCATGGTCTCGGGGGACTCATTCATATTTTTTCAAGACGAAAATAGAATAGCTTCAATTAACACTATAGGTGCTATTCGTTAATAGTGTCCTCCACGAAGGCGAGTCGGCTTAAAAGAGTGTTTAAGGCCGTTTTTTACTCATTACTAGCATGCTTATAATGTAGTTAGCAAGTGCCATTTTGGTTAACTTTTTTCAGCAGTCTCCGAAAATTATGATTGAAAAAAAATGAAGGTCCGCTTGCAAAAATTGCAAAAGTTATTAACAAATAACTAAAAAAGGGGTTTAGTTTTTAAAACTAACTTCAATGAGCATGTGTATCTGTACCCTTAGACTACAAATATGGGATAGTTTGAATTAAGAATTCGAGAAAAATACACAACAACTCTTTGGAAACAACATTTACCGAACGTAATAATCAATTTGGTGCCTACATCTTGGCAAACACGATATACGAACTTTCAAGAACTTTATGTACTCGTACGTACATAATAATATTAGTATTATTAAAATATAAGTTTGTTACATTCTCTTTACCTTTAAGCTCATTGTTAGGCTTAGGATTTCTTATTGATATTTTTTAGTGACGATATATTTTTTTTTAATATAAATTAATTTTTATTTGATATTTTTTATTGACGAAGGGCTTAAATAAAAAATATTTTTTTTTTCTACGCAACGATTTTGATTTATATAGAAAAAGACCTAATAACCTATCAATAATAGGTTATTAGGTCTTTTTTTAGGGTGTTAGGTTTTTTTTTGTTGAAAAAATAGAATTATTTATTAAAAATATTTATTAAAAAAAATAGGCGACCTAACAAAAATTTTGGTGGACCTATACAGACCTAGACGTAGACCTATCGATTAAGGTCATTTTGATTTCAAAAATCCTTTAATGGGGTGCTAACTTTGTGTAGCTAAGATAAAATATGTACGCCAATGAATAAAATCGGACAACGCGTCATTCAATTATAATAGAATACATTTTGAGGTTCATTCTTCATCATTCTCCCAAGAGAACTGTACTGAATTTCGGGATAAAAGTATCCAATATCCTTTAAATTAAGTTTTTTAAGTTTCATTTAAATTAAGATTCAGACAGACAGACAAAAACAAAAAATATAACGTTTTGGTCTCAGTATCGATTATATAGTGTCAGTAATAAAAAAATATATCAAAATATCTTCAATGTACAGAATAATATTTTAGTCCAGAATAATATTTTGTTCCAGTTTTATTATAAATAGGTACATAGATAGTGTAGATTTTTTTTAACGAGCCTTGTAAACTTGTCAAAACCAAAATTTACTGTCATCAGTCATGTCACAGTCTTACGGCCATTGCTGTCAAAATAATTCAAATGTGAACTGAGAAAACTGAAAACAAACTTGAAAACAAACTTTAAAACTATTTGTTAATTTAAGCACAAATTTTGCCGCTAAATGCGAATTTAAAATCGTTCTTATTTGAGTTGCTAATATTTTATATATTAAGACAAAATGAAGTGCGTATAATTGTTACGATAGTATGAAATGGTTAATAAACATATTAATACGATTTTAAATTTTACAGGTTAACTGTCGACGGATTACTTGTGTATTTTCCATACGATTATATTTATCCCGAACAATATGCATATATGCTAGAACTGAAAAGAGCACTCGATGCTAAGGTACTATAAAGGTTATTGCAAAAATAAAAAAATGTTATAGGTTATAATTCACAAAAATTTCGAGTATATATCTCTGTTATACTTATTACTTTTGAGGAAGAAAAATATAGTACAGTAATTCACATGTTATTTAAGTATCATAAGTAAAATGTTAATTATGCAATTTAATTCTCATTTTCTCTATCTTCAGGGTCATGGATTACTTGAAATGCCTTCAGGAACCGGAAAAACTATATCGCTTTTGTCATTAATAGTTGCATATATGATACAAAATCCTCATCACGTCAGGTTTGTTTTACCAAATATCATAAAATATTGAATAAACTATTATTGAACAAATAATTTATATGTATATATATTTTATTTCAGAAAACTAATTTACTGTTCTCGTACAGTTCCTGAAATAGAGAAAGTTTTAGAGGAATTAAAAAATCTCATAAAATATTATGAAAAATGTCAAGGCGAGATTCCTAATCTTACGGGAGTTGTTTTAAGTTCTAGGAAAAATCTTTGTATACATCCCGAGGTGAGTGTCACAATGTTCAAATTCAAAAATTCTTAAAAACTAATATTAATAATTATGAAATCATCTTGTTCCTCAATTTTATGTTGCTTAGACAATCTATGCATAAATATGAATATCTTTTCTATTGTCTAATGGTACAGATTATTATATTGGTGTAAAAAAAGAAAACTTTTGGTCAAAGTGAAAAATATATTATAATTTTGATAATAACCAAATCTGTAGTCCATGATATCAGTTTTAAAAATTTTCATATATATATTTTACATTACATTTAAGATTTGTTTTATTTTTAGGTATCGCGGGAAAGAGAAGGAAAACTAGTTGATGGCAAATGCCATTCACTCACAGCCAGCTACATTCGTGAGAAACATGAAATGGATAGTTCTGTTCCTATTTGTAAGTACAAAAGCTGTGATCATAAGTAGTTTGTATAACCTTAACTTTGAAAATTTATAATAATTCTAATGAACGTTCTCAGGTCAATTCTATGAAGGATTCAACCGAGAAGGCAAGGAGTCAATGCTGCCATATGGCGTATACACAATGGATGACCTCAAACAGTATGGGGCCGATAGAAACTGGTGTCCATATTTCCTTTCGAGATTTGCTGTAAGTTGGATGTCCATCAAAATATATAGTAGACATAATTTCTGTGTGCTCAGAATTCTACTTACACTTTTTAATTGTCTCATAATTGGGAATGTCAAAAGCATGTTATTAGTTTTGTATTTATTCATAAAAACAGTTCAACTAGAAGTATTGTATTATTATTATTTTTTTATTTATTTATCATACAATATTTTTTTTTTGTATTTTTTTAATTATGTCATTGTACATATATTTTTTTGCTCTAAAATTTAACTCCGAGGTATGATTTTTTTTTATTAAAGTAAATATGTAGCAGTGTCTGTAACTATGGTTAATTGAGTTTTGCATGACGTTGTAATTTGAAAACATTTACATTTATAGTTATCGTAAAATTTGTTGTTTATTGTATTCGATTATAGTCTCTTGTATGTTACTCTACCTTGATAAAATAAAATATATATATGTACATCCATGTAATAAGACCAGACAATATTTTTCTCTCTACAGATAATACATGCAGAAATCGTTGTATACTCGTACCACTACCTCTTAGATCCTAAAATAGCAGAAGTAGTTTCCAAAGAATTGCACAAAGAAGCAGTTGTGGTTTTTGATGAGGCTCATAACATTGACAATGTTTGTATTGACTCGCTTAGTGTGAAGATAACACGACGGACCATAGACAAGAGTGCTGTCGCGTTGCAGACATTGGAAAAAGCTGTAGCACAGTATGTTGTAGCCTTATTTTAGCTGTATATTTTTTGACTTATTTTTTTGTTGGTATTGGTATAATTATAAACTCCTTATGTTTTACTGTTAAAACTAAAATAAATGCTTCATACTCGAATGACACGACGTTTCTCGTTTTCCTGTGTGGCTTGTGAAAAGATAGTCCTCTAAAAATCTGTATCACTAACTTAATTTAGGATTTTAATATTTATCCAGGATAAACTACTACTGGGGGTCGTTGGGGGTGAAGTGTTTATGTAAAAAAAAACAAAAAAATCTGGCAAAGCTGTATTAAAACAGTCGTCACAGAGAATCAGTAGTATGCATATGCTTTGTACTTTTACAGACATCATAACTCTCAGTAATAAGTCCAAATAACAGTTCAGAAAATGTTCAATTTACGGCTCATCTTAAGCTGGCATACATTTATTTTACAGGCTTAATAAAACAGGTGACCGTTGCGAACTAAGTCATGGGCGCACCTAGTGGTAGAATTAAATAAAATACATTTTGTTCATAGATTAAAACAAGAAGATGCTGCACGTTTAACAGCAGAATATGAGCAGATGGTGGAAGGACTGAGAGAAGCAGCTGTGGCAAGAGAAACTGATCTTATCCTTGCTAACCCCATCCTTCCAGACGAAGTACTTAACGGTCAGTGTTTAATGAAAATGAAAGCATGGACTCAAATTAGGTCTAGTTTAATTGAGTTTTCAAGGGATAAATTTGCTTGTAAAACATTCTTGAGGGAAATTTAGAGACTTAGACTTATATCTGTGTCAGTCGATACTCAGTGGTGTACTGTGGCAGATGACACTCCCATTATTATCCTCAATACGAGAACAGTTTTTCCTACTGTGGGACATTTTACCTTGTTCATCATCATCATCTAACGTTTATTCCTCACACAAGTAGTGGCACAGATCACTGTTAAGGGAGAATTAATAATAAGAGATCAGTGATAGTAGTATAACAGTACTTAGCAAATGTCATCATTATCTAAACAATTTTTTAAGATTAATCTGACTAAAAATTAATAAATGATAAAAATGTTAACCCTTAATTTGTATAATTTTCATACATAGAATTAAAATTGATTCTTTTACAGAGGTTGTCCCAGGGAATATAAGAAATGCAGAACATTTTCTTGGTTTTATGAAACGATTCATAGAGTATCTAAAGATGAGATTACGTATACAACATGTCGTTCAGGAATCTCCTGCAGGTAAAATAAACTTTTTTTTCTACTGTCTGCTTTAATATTAAAGATATTCTAATAAAAACGCTGCTGATGCCTCCGAATTATGGCCTCGGTTTGTGCTCCAATAAATTTTTTATACTTACTGGAACAAATTGACCAAATAATACATAAGGGAGCGTATCATTCAAGAATCAATATCCTAGAACAGTGGGCTATTACATAACTAATACTTATATAACTTAATATTAATTGAGGTTCTCTTGAGCCGGTTTCTCGCGATCGCGCTAGTAATAGCCACACGGGATGAGTATACTCGTTTTCGAGAGATAAATTGTGGCGGTTCGGACGACCGCGACAGGAGAGACAGAGACAAGAGACCGCGACAAGCTATATTATCGGTCGTATCGGTTCTGTTGTCTCCGTCTCTCGTGTCGCGGTCGCCTGCTGCGGCGCGAGCTGCCACCGAAACACGTCCTCGCGCAGGGTTCCTGAAGGACTGCTCGGCGCGCGTGTGCCTGGAGCGCAAGCCGCTGCGCTTCTGCGCGACGCGGCTCGCGGCGCTGCTGCGCACGCTGCAGGTGGCGGACCCGGCGCAGTTCGGCGCGCTCACGCTCGTCGCGCACCTCGCCACGCTCGCCGCCACCTACACGCGCGGCTTCGTGCTCATCGTCGAGCCCTTCGACGACCGCACGCCCACCGTCTCCAACCCCGTGCTGCACTTCTCGTGAGTACCGCGCCGTGCATTGCACCGCACGCTGCAGGTGGCGGACCCGGCGCAGTTCGGCGCGCTCACGCTCGTCGCGCACCTCGCCACGCTCGCCGCCACCTACACGCGCGGCTTCGTGCTCATCGTCGAGCCCTTCGACGACCGCACGCCCACCGTCTCCAACCCCGTGCTGCACTTCTCGTGAGTACCGCGCCGTGCACTGCACCGCACGCTGCAGGTGGCGGACCCGGCGCAGTTCGGCGCGCTCACGCTCGTCGCGCACCTCGCCACGCTCGCCGCCACCTACACGCGCGGCTTCGTGCTCATCGTCGAGCCCTTCGACGACCGCACGCCCACCGTCTCCAACCCCGTGCTGCACTTCTCGTGAGTACCGCGCCGTGCACTGCACCGCACGCTGCAGGTGGCGGACCCGGCGCAGTTCGGCGCGCTCACGCTCGTCGCGCACCTCGCCACGCTCGCCGCCACCTACACGCGCGGCTTCGTGCTCATCGTCGAGCCCTTCGACGACCGCACGCCCACCGTCTCCAACCCCGTGCTGCACTTCTCGTGAGTACCGCGCCGTGCACTGCACCGCACGCTGCAGGTGGCGGACCCGGCGCAGTTCGGCGCGCTCACGCTCGTCGCGCACCTCGCCACGCTCGCCGCCACCTACACGCGCGGCTTCGTGCTCATCGTCGAGCCCTTCGACGACCGCACGCCCACCGTCTCCAACCCCGTGCTGCACTTCTCGTGAGTACCGCGCCGTGCACTGCACCGCACGCTGCAGGTGGCGGACCCGGCGCAGTTCGGCGCGCTCACGCTCGTCGCGCACCTCGCCACGCTCGCCGCCACCTACACGCGCGGCTTCGTGCTCATCGTCGAGCCCTTCGACGACCGCACGCCCACCGTCTCCAACCCCGTGCTGCACTTCTCGTGAGTACCGCGCCGTGCACTGCACCGCACGCTGCAGGTGGCGGACCCGGCGCAGTTCGGCGCGCTCACGCTCGTCGCGCACCTCGCCACGCTCGCCGCCACCTACACGCGCGGCTTCGTGCTCATCGTCGAGCCCTTCGACGACCGCACGCCCACCGTCTCCAACCCCGTGCTGCACTTCTCGTGAGTACCGCGCCGTGCACTGCACCGCACGCTGCAGGTGGCGGACCCGGCGCAGTTCGGCGCGCTCACGCTCGTCGCGCACCTCGCCACGCTCGCCGCCACCTACACGCGCGGCTTCGTGCTCATCGTCGAGCCCTTCGACGACCGCACGCCCACCGTCTCCAACCCCGTGCTGCACTTCTCGTGAGTACCGCGCCGTGCACTGCACCGCACGCTGCAGGTGGCGGACCCGGCGCAGTTCGGCGCGCTCACGCTCGTCGCGCACCTCGCCACGCTCGCCGCCACCTACACGCGCGGCTTCGTGCTCATCGTCGAGCCCTTCGACGACCGCACGCCCACCGTCTCCAACCCCGTGCTGCACTTCTCGTGAGTACCGCGCCGTGCACTGCACCGCACGCTGCAGGTGGCGGACCCGGCGCAGTTCGGCGCGCTCACGCTCGTCGCGCACCTCGCCACGCTCGCCGCCACCTACACGCGCGGCTTCGTGCTCATCGTCGAGCCCTTCGACGACCGCACGCCCACCGTCTCCAACCCCGTGCTGCACTTCTCGTGAGTACCGCGCCGTGCACTGCACCGCACGCTGCAGGTGGCGGACCCGGCGCAGTTCGGCGCGCTCACGCTCGTCGCGCACCTCGCCACGCTCGCCGCCACCTACACGCGCGGCTTCGTGCTCATCGTCGAGCCCTTCGACGACCGCACGCCCACCGTCTCCAACCCCGTGCTGCACTTCTCGTGAGTACCGCGCCGTGCATTGCACCGCACGCTGCAGGTGGCGGACCCGGCGCAGTTCGGCGCGCTCACGCTCGTCGCGCACCTCGCCACGCTCGCCGCCACCTACACGCGCGGCTTCGTGCTCATCGTCGAGCCCTTCGACGACCGCACGCCCACCGTCTCCAACCCCGTGCTGCACTTCTCGTGAGTACCGCGCCGTGCACTGCACCGCACGCTGCAGGTGGCGGACCCGGCGCAGTTCGGCGCGCTCACGCTCGTCGCGCACCTCGCCACGCTCGCCGCCACCTACACGCGCGGCTTCGTGCTCATCGTCGAGCCCTTCGACGACCGCACGCCCACCGTCTCCAACCCCGTGCTGCACTTCTCGTGAGTACCGCGCCGTGCACTGCACCGCACGCTGCAGGTGGCGGACCCGGCGCAGTTCGGCGCGCTCACGCTCGTCGCGCACCTCGCCACGCTCGCCGCCACCTACACGCGCGGCTTCGTGCTCATCGTCGAGCCCTTCGACGACCGCACGCCCACCGTCTCCAACCCCGTGCTGCACTTCTCGTGAGTACCGCGCCGTGCACTGCACCGCACGCTGCAGGTGGCGGACCCGGCGCAGTTCGGCGCGCTCACGCTCGTCGCGCACCTCGCCACGCTCGCCGCCACCTACACGCGCGGCTTCGTGCTCATCGTCGAGCCCTTCGACGACCGCACGCCCACCGTCTCCAACCCCGTGCTGCACTTCTCGTGAGTACCGCGCCGTGCACTGCACCGCACGCTGCAGGTGGCGGACCCGGCGCAGTTCGGCGCGCTCACGCTCGTCGCGCACCTCGCCACGCTCGCCGCCACCTACACGCGCGGCTTCGTGCTCATCGTCGAGCCCTTCGACGACCGCACGCCCACCGTCTCCAACCCCGTGCTGCACTTCTCGTGAGTACCGCGCCGTGCACTGCACCGCACGCTGCAGGTGGCGGACCCGGCGCAGTTCGGCGCGCTCACGCTCGTCGCGCACCTCGCCACGCTCGCCGCCACCTACACGCGCGGCTTCGTGCTCATCGTCGAGCCCTTCGACGACCGCACGCCCACCGTCTCCAACCCCGTGCTGCACTTCTCGTGAGTACCGCGCCGTACGCCGTGCACTGCACCGCACGCTGCAGGTGGCGGACCCGGCGCAGTTCGGCGCGCTCACGCTCGTCGCGCACCTCGCCACGCTCGCCGCCACCTACACGCGCGGCTTCGTGCTCATCGTCGAGCCCTTCGACGACCGCACGCCCACCGTCTCCAACCCCGTGCTGCACTTCTCGTGAGTACCGCGCCGTGCACTGCACCGCACGCTGCAGGTGGCGGACCCGGCGCAGTTCGGCGCGCTCACGCTCGTCGCGCACCTCGCCACGCTCGCCGCCACCTACACGCGCGGCTTCGTGCTCATCGTCGAGCCCTTCGACGACCGCACGCCCACCGTCTCCAACCCCGTGCTGCACTTCTCGTGAGTACCGCGCCGTGCACTGCACCGCACGCTGCAGGTGGCGGACCCGGCGCAGTTCGGCGCGCTCACGCTCGTCGCGCACCTCGCCACGCTCGCCGCCACCTACACGCGCGGCTTCGTGCTCATCGTCGAGCCCTTCGACGACCGCACGCCCACCGTCTCCAACCCCGTGCTGCACTTCTCGTGAGTACCGCGCCGTGCACTGCACCGCACGCTGCAGGTGGCGGACCCGGCGCAGTTCGGCGCGCTCACGCTCGTCGCGCACCTCGCCACGCTCGCCGCCACCTACACGCGCGGCTTCGTGCTCATCGTCGAGCCCTTCGACGACCGCACGCCCACCGTCTCCAACCCCGTGCTGCACTTCTCGTGAGTACCGCGCCGTGCACTGCACCGCACGCTGCAGGTGGCGGACCCGGCGCAGTTCGGCGCGCTCACGCTCGTCGCGCACCTCGCCACGCTCGCCGCCACCTACACGCGCGGCTTCGTGCTCATCGTCGAGCCCTTCGACGACCGCACGCCCACCGTCTCCAACCCCGTGCTGCACTTCTCGTGAGTACCGCGCCGTGCACTGCACCGCACGCTGCAGGTGGCGGACCCGGCGCAGTTCGGCGCGCTCACGCTCGTCGCGCACCTCGCCACGCTCGCCGCCACCTACACGCGCGGCTTCGTGCTCATCGTCGAGCCCTTCGACGACCGCACGCCCACCGTCTCCAACCCCGTGCTGCACTTCTCGTGAGTACCGCGCCGTGCACTGCACCGCACGCTGCAGGTGGCGGACCCGGCGCAGTTCGGCGCGCTCACGCTCGTCGCGCACCTCGCCACGCTCGCCGCCACCTACACGCGCGGCTTCGTGCTCATCGTCGAGCCCTTCGACGACCGCACGCCCACCGTCTCCAACCCCGTGCTGCACTTCTCGTGAGTACCGCGCCGTGCACTGCACCGCACGCTGCAGGTGGCGGACCCGGCGCAGTTCGGCGCGCTCACGCTCGTCGCGCACCTCGCCACGCTCGCCGCCACCTACACGCGCGGCTTCGTGCTCATCGTCGAGCCCTTCGACGACCGCACGCCCACCGTCTCCAACCCCGTGCTGCACTTCTCGTGAGTACCGCGCCGTGCACTGCACCGCACGCTGCAGGTGGCGGACCCGGCGCAGTTCGGCGCGCTCACGCTCGTCGCGCACCTCGCCACGCTCGCCGCCACCTACACGCGCGGCTTCGTGCTCATCGTCGAGCCCTTCGACGACCGCACGCCCACCGTCTCCAACCCCGTGCTGCACTTCTCGTGAGTACCGCGCCGTGCACTGCACCGCACGCTGCAGGTGGCGGACCCGGCGCAGTTCGGCGCGCTCACGCTCGTCGCGCACCTCGCCACGCTCGCCGCCACCTACACGCGCGGCTTCGTGCTCATCGTCGAGCCCTTCGACGACCGCACGCCCACCGTCTCCAACCCCGTGCTGCACTTCTCGTGAGTACCGCGCCGTGCACTGCACCGCACGCTGCAGGTGGCGGACCCGGCGCAGTTCGGCGCGCTCACGCTCGTCGCGCACCTCGCCACGCTCGCCGCCACCTACACGCGCGGCTTCGTGCTCATCGTCGAGCCCTTCGACGACCGCACGCCCACCGTCTCCAACCCCGTGCTGCACTTCTCGTGAGTACCGCGCCGTGCACTGCACCGCACGCTGCAGGTGGCGGACCCGGCGCAGTTCGGCGCGCTCACGCTCGTCGCGCACCTCGCCACGCTCGCCGCCACCTACACGCGCGGCTTCGTGCTCATCGTCGAGCCCTTCGACGACCGCACGCCCACCGTCTCCAACCCCGTGCTGCACTTCTCGTGAGTACCGCGCCGTGCACTGCACCGCACGCTGCAGGTGGCGGACCCGGCGCAGTTCGGCGCGCTCACGCTCGTCGCGCACCTCGCCACGCTCGCCGCCACCTACACGCGCGGCTTCGTGCTCATCGTCGAGCCCTTCGACGACCGCACGCCCACCGTCTCCAACCCCGTGCTGCACTTCTCGTGAGTACCGCGCCGTGCACTGCACCGCACGCTGCAGGTGGCGGACCCGGCGCAGTTCGGCGCGCTCACGCTCGTCGCGCACCTCGCCACGCTCGCCGCCACCTACACGCGCGGCTTCGTGCTCATCGTCGAGCCCTTCGACGACCGCACGCCCACCGTCTCCAACCCCGTGCTGCACTTCTCGTGAGTACCGCGCCGTGCACTGCACCGCACGCTGCAGGTGGCGGACCCGGCGCAGTTCGGCGCGCTCACGCTCGTCGCGCACCTCGCCACGCTCGCCGCCACCTACACGCGCGGCTTCGTGCTCATCGTCGAGCCCTTCGACGACCGCACGCCCACCGTCTCCAACCCCGTGCTGCACTTCTCGTGAGTACCGCGCCGTGCACTGCACCGCACGCTGCAGGTGGCGGACCCGGCGCAGTTCGGCGCGCTCACGCTCGTCGCGCACCTCGCCACGCTCGCCGCCACCTACACGCGCGGCTTCGTGCTCATCGTCGAGCCCTTCGACGACCGCACGCCCACCGTCTCCAACCCCGTGCTGCACTTCTCGTGAGTACCGCGCCGTGCACTGCACCGCACGCTGCAGGTGGCGGACCCGGCGCAGTTCGGCGCGCTCACGCTCGTCGCGCACCTCGCCACGCTCGCCGCCACCTACACGCGCGGCTTCGTGCTCATCGTCGAGCCCTTCGACGACCGCACGCCCACCGTCTCCAACCCCGTGCTGCACTTCTCGTGAGTACCGCGCCGTGCACCGCACCGCACGCTGCAGGTGGTGCTACACTCTACCCTGTACTACACTATATCCTGCACTACGTTGCACTACACTGCATCCTGCACACTACTTCACTGTATCTTACACTATCCTGTATCCTGCTCTACATTGCACTACACAGCATCCTGGACTACACTGTATCTTACACTATCCTGTACTACATTGCACTACACTGCATCCTGGACTACACTGTATCTTACACTATCCTGTACTACACTATATCCTGCACTACATTGCACTACACTGCATCCTAGACTACACTGTATCTTACACTATCCTGTACTACACTATATCCTGCACTATATTGCACTACACTGCACTATACTGAATCTTACACTGTATCCAGCACTACATTGCATCCTTTATTACACTAATACATTGTATCATTTAATACGCTGCATCTATTATAAAATTGATTCCGTTATTGCACTGCATCCTTCAATACACTGCATTCATTATAACATTAAATCCGTTAT
Source organism: Euphydryas editha (assembly GCA_036937285.1). NCBI lineage: Eukaryota > Metazoa > Arthropoda > Insecta > Lepidoptera > Nymphalidae > Euphydryas > Euphydryas editha. Next base: position 3,203,245 of record JAUPFZ010000013.1, on the reverse strand, counting down.
TGTACTACATCTTTAACAGAATGTATGACAACGTTATATACACAACGTAGGAGAACGCTCAACTCAGTCGGTCGGATATAAGGTAAGACCGATGTAACATTGTACAAGCGCCTATTATTTTCAGTGTTCCTATTTAAATTTTACTTTGAAGCAATAAAAAGTCTTACAATTTTCAGATAACGCTTGATTCTTCAGGGACTTTTGTGTTATATGTATATTTTTAATATTTTTACAATTTTTGAAATCTTTAAATTAAGAAAACAATATGTTCGTCATTGCAAAGTTATGTCGATCAGAAAATTTACATCTGTCAAAAAGATCAAGCTAACTTGTACAGGATTATAAATCACTATAACACATACGTATTTTCTTGATTAACACGAGTCTGATTATATCCAAACGCGTACCTAATATACAAATTAAAAGAAATGTGTATTTCAGATGTATGGATTCGTCGATAGCGATGCGCCCTGTGTTTGCGAGGTTTCAGACAGTCATTATTACTTCAGGTAAAACAAAAAATACTTTTTTTTTATAAATAAGACTGCTCATAGATTTACAACTTAATTAACAGACCCAAAATAACTTATTTGGGTGAAATAATTGAAAAAAAAAAAGGTATTGTAGCTGGCTAGGTACTATCTATAGTTAAGAGATTATTATAACGAAAAACTAATATTAGGTATCTTAATAATATAAAAAATAAAAGTCCTTAATATCATTGCATTGTATTTTTAAAAGAATTGAAAAAAGTCCTATGTCTTATGTCCTAGTCTTTATGATTTTTGTACGATTTGCGTGTCACATTGGTATGTTTCGTTTTTATCTGTATTTGTTTCGACTTCTGATATTCCTGAACCGATTTGCATATATTTTTTATTAAATAGTCTGTTTCCATTGAAATGTGGTGATGATCTGATGATGAACTCTGGAAGTATTTGACGAAACTCCTCACTGTTTATCAGTAATCCAAAAATTATGCAAGATTGCTTCTGCTGCTCTGCTGCTAGTAGTCAAAAATAAGCTATATTAATTTTTTTTTTTTGGGAAACCGACTTCAAAAATTCTACATAGTACGTAATATTTTGTTATATATAGTAATATTATTCTGTACTTTCAATGTTCAGGTGTTTTTTTAAAGAGTACCATTCCTGGATAGGTATATAGGCAGGTATGTCAAAGATACGGCACGCGGGCCGGATACGGCCCCATTAATTTATAGCTAGATATTTCGAAGCTAATTTCGAGATTGTATTTGAGTTTGACACCCCTGGAACCAAAAGGAAATTGGACAAATTAAATGGTCTAGACTTTAGACCATTTAATTTGTCTAATTTCCTTTTGGTTGGAATTCTAATCTTAAAGTTTCTTGATCTTAAAACAATTCATTTAAGGTACTTTGTCTCCACTGGATATGTACCCGAAAATCTTGGACTTCAATCCGGTGATCATGAGTTCGTTTACCATGACTCTGGCGCGCCCGTGTATACTGCCCATGGTGAGATCTTATTTTAAAATAATCATACTAATATTATAAATGCGAAAGTATGTTTGTTTGTTACGCTTTAACCAGCAAAATACTTAGACGATCTTGAACAAAATTTCGTTCTAGAAAGAATAATGTAGAATCCACTGAACTACAGAATCTCGCTTTGTAACGGGTCTAACCTCGTACGGATTTAATATCGTTATCGTCGAATTTTCTGCTTAGAAATTGTTGTATTTCTTCTTCCTATTGTTTATTTCCCCTCCTGGATAATAACATGTATATTTAGTTATACAATGGAGCCAATAGAAGCCTGAAATGTTTTTGTATTGGATTTATTTGAGTCGTAAATATTTATTCCTGTGTTTTTTACAGATAGTGTCAAAAGGCAGTGATCAGGTGGCAATATCTTCAAAGTACGAGACAAGAGAAGACGTGGCCGTTATCAGGAACTACGGACAACTGCTGGTCGAGGTATTTAATTGTCAAATTCGTTATTATATAATACTAGCGGCCCGCCCCGGCAGCGCCCGGGGTATGTATATGTATGTAGGTACCTAAACATTCCTCATAAATCACTATATCTATTGGTGAATATTGCGTGAAAATCTGTGCACTAGTTTTTGAGTTTATCGCGAACAGACAGACACGGCGGAGGACTTTGTTTTATAATATGTAGTGATAAGACATGTTGTATATTTTACTTTTTTATTATTGCAAAGTTAAAATAATACAAAATCTCTGCATCAAAAATGTATTTTTTTTTTTAGTTATTTTGTATGTTCATAAGACTATTTCAAAGAAGAAGCTTAAAAAAATGGAGAATTAATGTTAAATATTCATTTAATTTTTTGACACTCTCAACATGGTTTTCGATAGGGATATTCTGTGCAGACCAATCTTTTATCTTTTGTCAGTCGGTTGTCAATGGCGATGAAATGGAGAAAATATATGACTTCAGCGGTGCTTTCGACAAAGTGCAATACCTTTGTTGAGAAAACATGAATCGTTTCGTGTTTAAGCTTTACTTTTTACCCGACTGCGACAGAAGGAGGGTTATGTTTTTCGAGTGTATGTATGTAGTCCATTTCTTTGGCACGCCCTACAGCCCAAACGGCTGGACGGTTTTTGACATATGAGGTGTCGTGGATTTGTCTAAATTGTAGTAGTGACATAGGCTATATAAATTTTCAAAATGGCCCCCGCATATGGCGGAATGATGGAAGGGGAGTTAGATTTTTTTTTCTTAATGTAGCAATATGAGTGTCAAATGAAAGCTAGTAAATTGTTTTATTCTTTTTAGTTTATAATATGAGTATTTTACGCAGTCGGGTTTTTTGATTTTTTTAATTAATTAAATAGTTTGACTCGTTCCATTCTAACAGTCCACGAGTAATTTCTATACAAGGATATGAATCACATACGAACTACGCAAAAACCGGGGTTCCTCAAGGATCTAATTTAGGCCCATTGTTATTTTGGACTTACATTCACGATATAAAACAATGTATACATAATTGTGAATTTCCTTTTTTTGCTGATGATCATGAAATATATTACACAGTCAAATCTAATAGTGACATTGTAACGGATCAGAATGGTCTACAAACAATTCAGCAATGGTGTGATAATTGTTACATGTTTTTAAACCTAAAAAAATATTTCCATATAAAATTTACTAAAAAAACTTCTCATTCCTCATCTTCATATAAAATCTGTGGGCAATTAGTTGCGGTCAAGGAATTTATATACAAACTGGAATGCTCACGTGCACTCAAAAAACGTTCCTTAACCCGGGATTGCGTCTCTTTCTACCATAGATTCAAAGCAAAACTCGTAAGGAAGAGACAAAACACCGGTTGTCAACGAAATGCTCGGAACAATTTTTCACTTTACATGTTGGTAAGAAATGTCAACCTTATGTCGTTTATTTCAAGGTGCATATTTGAATATACAAGTTTACTAAGTGAGCGTTCTAGTTATGATATAAATTCTTTGGTTGCGGTACATGAAATTAAGGATTTGGGAGTTTTTGATTCCATGTTTGCGTCGTTAGGCGTTGTATTTATATGCTGACTGACCCATTGGCGCAGTTGACAGTGGCTCTGCTTTTCGCTTCAGGGTTTCGATTCCCACCCCGAGTCAGGGTGTAATATCTGTAAATTATGTATGTATATGTATATTTACTAAAAAAAAGTATTATGTCTATTAGTCAACTGTTACCTTAAACACAGGCATTAAGTTGTCTACCTTAGGACCTTCCGTTTTCTCGTCGCTTCAAGTAAGTTGTTTCTCTTCTCAGATAGCGGCATGCGTGCCGGACGGTGTGGTGTGTTTCTTCACGTCCTACCTCTACCTCGAGAGTGTGGTGGGGGCCTGGTACGACCAGGGTTAGTACTGCCGTGAACATTTTTTCACACGAATTCCACTTTCAATGGTAAAACCGTACCAACCGGACCGTAGCGACTAATCAGTATTAAGAAAAAAAAAAAAGAAAATATCAATTTTCTTTTCAAATGTAGAATGTATGTTCTTATCGATATATTTTTTGTTTAAGGGGTGGTAGCGAGTCTGCAGCGACACAAGTTGCTATTCATCGAGACACAGGATTCAGCAGAAACGAGTTTTGCCTTGATCAATTACATTAAAGTACGATATTATGAAATTTGATTTACGCGTTTCTAACGCTGTTATAACACACACTTAACATGCGAACACTTGAAATGTATTTCCGTGGGACTATTAATGTTATTACGTAACTTGCATTATCGCGAGAAACCGCTATTGTGTCGAATTTCAATACTTAATTGAGGCTTACTATAATTAATGTTTCTGCGTTTATTGAGTACAACTATTCGTGTATTTTTATTTTCGATTTATTTTATATAGAATAGTTTGTGTAAAATCGTATTCATGTATGTGTGTGTATATGTGTATACATATACTTTAGTATGCATTATGGTATAATTTACTATTTCTATGTTTATTATTATAAGGATCAACCTTATAGCAATTCTTTGTACACTACCTAAACCGCTTTTACTTTGACAAGTCATATACCCAAAGGTTGCTTGGAAGAGATCGCTCTTCTATACCCTGTACAAGTTAGCTTGATCTTTTTGACAGATGTAAATTTTCTGGTAGACATAACTTTGAAATGACGAATATATTATTTTCTTAATTTAAATGATTTTAAAAATTGTAAAAATATTAAAAAAATACATATAACACAAAAGTCCCTAAAGATTCAAGCGTCGTCCGAAAATTTTAAGACTTTTCATTGCTTCAAAGTAAAATTTAAATAGGAACACTGAAAATAATAGACGCTTGTACAATGTTACGTCGGTGGGACGGATTTTTGTTTCGACTGTTGTAACATTGTACAAGCGTCTATTATTTTCAGTGTTCCTATTTAAATTTTACTTTGAAGCAATGAAAAGTCTTAAAATTTTCGGACGACGCTTGAATCTTTAGGGATTTTTGTGTTGTATATATATTTTAAATATTTTTACAATTTTTAAAATAATTTAAATTAAGAAAATAATATGTTCGTCATTGCAAAGTTATGTCGATCAGAAAAGTTTACATCTGTCAAAAAGATCATGCTAACTTGAACAGGGTATAGCGGTAAGACTGCATTTGTACATCGTTCTTTGTTCATTACAAATATAGTTCTTTTGATAGTGGTGTGCTACTAAAGAGTATTATATTATTTATGATTATTACGGTGCGCAGGCGTGCGAGAGCGGGCGCGGCGGCGTGCTGCTGTCGGTGGCGCGCGGCAAGGTGTCGGAGGGCGTGGACTTCGACCACCACCTGGGCCGCGCCGTGCTCATGTTCGGCATCCCGTACGTGTTCACGCAGAGCCGCATCCTCAAGGCGCGCCTGGAGTACCTGCGCGACCAGTTCCAGATCCGCGAGAGCGACTTCCTCACCTTCGACGCCATGCGCCACGCGGCGCAGTGCGTCGGCCGCGCGCTCAGGTGCGCAACAATCGCTGTGTCTTGGGGGGCGTTCGAGTATTGAACATATTTGACCGAGTCTCCCCCTCATGTAACGCGCCGTAACGTTTTTCTGTATCTCCCCTCCCTAAGCGTTACGTAACACCCGAGTTACCATTTTTACATAAAAGACACAATTATGTTGCGCAAGGTACCAAAAAGTCGCTAAAATGCCTTTGTTATTGTTTTAATCGCGTTTGTGGTAATAATAAATAAAACAAGAGATTTCGAACTCGTAATACATGGAGAACAAAATAACAGTGACGTACAATACTATCGAGGGACTCGCCATAAAACATAAAAAACAAAATGGTTGCCAAATTAGGAGACTTTAATTTCATAGTTTTTATTTCATTCAAAAAAAACAATGTTACATAACGCATATATGAACTCCCTTCCCGCCCCGTTACGCTTCGTAACGTTTTACAAGACTCCCCTCCCCCCTAAATTGCGTAACATCATACTTGAACGTCCCCTAAATCGCAGAATGTACCATCTGAAAGTTTTTTTATATTTTTTATTAAGTGTTGTAATGAAAAAAATAATGGTATTTTTAAATGATGTCACGGAATCTATGTTAATAATGTGATATAAACCAAATTCAAAGTCTATAAAACCGGAGACGTTTGAGTTGTTACTATAAAATATATTGTCAGTTTGTGCGTTATTATTTAAAAGTAAATCATTTGTAATGTATTCGTTTCCAGAGGCAAAACTGACTATGGTATAATGATTTTTGCGGATAAGCGCTTCAGTCGTGCGGACAAGCGTAGCAAACTGCCACGTTGGATCCAGGAACATCTGCGGGACTCGCTCTGCAATCTCAGTACCGAAGAAGCTGTGCAGGTGAACAACACACATACACGTACACAGCATACATGTACATGCACACATTGACATTCACGAGCAAACATACACGTACTGCATCAGCCTGTAAATCATCATATGGAAGAAGGGTTGGAGCTTAATCCACCACGCTGCTCCACTGCGAGATGGCGAATAATTTCCGTACCATAGGGTAACGATCGTTATCAGGTGTCTGTGATAACAACTGGGATCGACTGCCTTACGTGCTCTCAAAGGCACGGTGGAGAGACCTTTTTTTTGTCGCAGGGGAATCCATTTACGGATGATATCCAGGACGCCCGGGTGGCAGTCCTAGACCTATGTCGGACTCGGCACTTTGGGAGTGCAATACCGTACTAAACCCCTGCGGGAGCCTTCAGCCGCTTTAATTGGAGGGTCCTGGATCTGCAGGCAACAGGATCCCTCCAGCGACAGGCTGGCCTCGGCGAAAAGGCCAGACTTCTCCTCCATGGGGACTGTCCGGCTCACCTCTAAACAGTCCCAACGACGCCGTGTCTAGCAGGACCGGGTTCCCATCCCGGCTCGATACGGGCACAGGGGCGTCACTGGAGGCGCATTAAGTAGTGCCTCCTACGCACCCCCATTCGTCGCCCGCGGATGGAGGCCACGTCGGCGGCCTCCTCTCTCACCCACGGTGGAGAGACCCATAAGGACATTCACGCAGACCGGAAACAAATATTTGTACAAACACAAATATCTGTCCTGAGCGGGAATCGAACGCGCGACCGCCGGCGCGCGGGTTTGAGGCAACTACTCGCACCACTACACCAGAACGGTTGGCAACATACACGTACTCACGCAAAAACAAAACATTGAAACGAAAATTTAATCCCAATGAATAGAATAGAACGTTAACAAGGAAAGTTAAATTACATAACTCGAATATTTAGTTTCCCTAAATCATCGCTAAACTTATCAGTAACCTTATTCGATACATAAAAAATAATATCATGAATATTAATTCATTAAGTTTTAAATTTTCTGTTATCGATTAAAGCACGAAGTATAGATACCAGGAGTGCGAATGGTATAGGATTTTTCACGTTATTTATGTACACAATAATTAACCCAGATCATAATTCTCTTTTTTGCCACTGGCTGCGCGAGTAGGTTCAGGAGGTACCGATACTATTATTATTATTACACGTAAATACGGACTGGCTAACCTGGCTCGTGAATGTAAAAATAAATTAAATATAAAATATTAATTTATTTTTAAAGTATGCCATATGCAAATATTATAAGGGCGTAATATACGGTCCCTATAGTATGAACACAAACATGATGTTTCACGGGCGGTGCTGCCGCGTACAGATCTCACAGTGAACCGATCGCTCTCCCACAGATCTGCAAGCGCTGGCTCCGCCAGATGGCGCAGCCGTTCACTCGCGAGGACCAGCTCGGCGTGTCTCTGCTGACGCTGCAGCAGCTGCAGTCGCAGGAGCAACAGGACAAGATAGAAAAGCAGGTCCTGCAGAAGTGATGCGAGCGCAGGACTGGGGACGAGTCGTCGACGAGATGATGGGGGTGGAGTGGGCCACACGGGAGGCTATGCGGGTGGAGTGGGCCACACGGGAGTGGCCATGGGTGTTGAGTGGGCCACACGAGAGTGCCCATGGGGGTGGAATGGGCCACACGGGAGTGACCATGAGGGTGGAATGGGCCACACGAAAGTGGCCATGGGGGTGGAGTGGGCCACATGAGAGTGGACCACACGGGAGTGGCCGTGGGACCGATATGTCACGCAGAATATGACGGAAACGGAAGCCAGTAGGGTGTTACGCTTGTGCTATAAGAATTCGGAAAAAAGTGACAGCCCTTTAATTCCTAACGTTGGAACTCTCTTCTGAAGTTACCTTTAGAAAGAGTTTATAAAGGTCCGACAAATATTGAAGACAAACATTGTGTTGTGTTGGAATTAATTTTAAAATTACGTTAATACGATATTCTAGTCTAGTAACCTATACTTTAAGCATCTTTCTCAGATGGTAAAAAATTAAAAAAAATTTTACGATATGATTGTTTTTCTTTTTTACTATAAAACAAATATTTTCTATCTAGCGAAATGTCTTAAACAAAAAAATAAAACATTCTTGAGTAGTGCGCCGACTAAAACAACAAGATCGAAACAACCTGCAAAAAAAAAAATCATTTTTCAATACCTCCTATTCGGCGTTATTGTTGCCGTTTAATCTTGTTTCTTAATTGACTACATCGAAAATATTAGTTTCGAGAAAATATCGTATAAAATTTCGTGCAGCATCACTGATAACAGTAATTATATAAATTTACTCATGTTTTGTTAATCGGCATTCCCTGATCCATAGATTAGGTTTTTCATTAAGAAATTAATATTTTCCAAGTTCTTTTAGAAAATACCTTTTTACGTACCATACAATTTTTTTTTTGTGTCGCAGGGGAATCCATTTACGTATGATATCCAGGACGCCTGGGTAGGCAGTCCTAGTCGTACTCGGCACTTTAGGAGTGCAATACCGCACTAAACCTCTGCTAAGCCTTCAGCCGCTTTAATCCCGGATCTGCAGGCAACAGGGTCCCTTCAGCGACAGGACGTACCATACTGTAAACTAGTACCTTTCAATCTTCAATTCTCTTTAAATCTTTTTTTTTTCTGCCTGCTTACAAATTAGTTCCCTGTGTGTTTTATCCTTTTTACACTAAAAACTTTTTTTGAAAACTACGCACGGAACACGACATCGACTATCTTGCTTTTTGATTGAAACTAAACTGCTGGACTGAGTGCTCAGTAGGCAAAGATTCGATGAGCTTACAGCAACCACACAGATTTTTTTTTTTTTTTTATATATCAGCAATGCAATCTGTTTCGTGAACATTTAGCATAGGGTTATGAGTCTCTATATATATTGTCTTGAAGGGCAGTCTGTCCAGCGACATACGCCCTTTATGTTTAACAATCATATTGTATCATAGAAACATCATACAATAATTTTTCCTACTTACTGAAGTGGTTTCAATTTCTATCTCCATAGCAACATCGACTGGTAAAGTTATTGAGGAACCACCAAGCTAAGAAACGAAAAATATATTTTTAAACTTATCACTTTACTGATATTGTATGTGAATATTAATTCACATAAGATATCTTAAATAATATTATGTTAGTACTTGTTATAGATGTGTATGTAATACTGAGAACATATTGTAATGGCAAAGTTATAATTTACCAATTGCTAGTAATGTAAGTCGGTTAAAAAAAGGAGTAGGTACCGATAATTCCCTCGTGTCTATGCTCGTAGCTTAAGATTCGCATTTAGAGGTACTCTCTTGACTAACAGTTTGGTTTAGTTGATGTTGAATCTGTAATGAGGAAATTGTCATAAATATGGGGTGACTCGGTCTAGAATACTTGAAAATAATTAAAATCACTGTAAAGAACTAGTCAAAACCCTTTGTTTAAGCCAACTGGGTATTACAACAAATATTGATGTCTTCTGTGGTACAACATGAACATATTAATATCGATTTTAAGGAATATTGCATATTACGGCAAAAATTTAACGGTCCCTTCAGTAATGTTATAAATAACTTTACTACTTTATAATTTTATTCACTGTAGGTATAAAAAATAATATTTTTCTTGTCTTACTTCTATGTGAAGAGTTGGAACAGAACATGGCTTAATGTTTATATAAGTATTATTTTTGCTCGGTTGGAAGCAATTTGACTTAAAATGTCTTGAACATATCCGAGAGTGCATAGATGGTTGCCAGTTAACACGACCTGTACACTCAATCCATTTACTTCGGTATAGTAAATTACGAGGAAATCTAAAAGAAAAAAAAATTAACATATAAATATTATATAAATTATATTACAGTTAGGAATGTCTTTGAATGACTAAAAAAATGGATTGAAATTTCCATCCACCAAATTCTTAATAAAGAAATATATATATCGCAACCGATATATATATATATATATATATATATATATATATATATATATATATATATATATATATATATATATATATATATATATATATATATATATATATATAACGCAAATTGAAGTACTGATGTATCAGCTAAATCAAAATAAAAGGGGTTCATTGTGTTATTTTTTATTATTTGTGGTAAAAATCGCGAGAAGCTGTTATCCCTGAGTGTGTATAATCTAACCATAATAATTATCAACATGTCTACTTGTATGACTACTAGGGTTGCCACCTTTCAAAAACAGTAGACCCGGAGATTTGAGAAAAAAGTTAGGTTTTTTATTTATTAATTAAAATAAAACATTTTTTTAAGTGTGAATTATTTCATTAATTAATTAAAGTAAAAAATAATGGTAAATTATCATTGGTAATGTATTTTTTAAATATAAATGACCTAAAACTTAACTTTTTTTTGTATTGAAGGGATTGTTTAAGTATCTTTTCTTGTTCAGGTTTCTTTAAAATTTTCAAAAATTCTTGGCAATTCATTTTGTAATTAATCTTAACAATTAACTCTGCCTTCACCATGTCCACTGACAAGCAGTTTCAATTGTCTGTCCACAAATTTCCCATTGAAGAAAAGACGCGTACTACTTTTGTAGAAGAAGCATTGCTTATATGGATCGGTAAAAAAATAATCCAATATATTTGGTAGTTCGGTGAAGGTTGAAGTGACTTTGAATAACTGAACCCATCGTAAATCAACAGGGTATGTGTGTTAAATCACTAGACTGGACGAACTGAGGAAATACTTGGCTTAATTCTCATCTCGCGCCATTATGGTCAGCTATCGCTTCGCTGTCACTGCCCGGTCTAACCCGGAGATATCGATGTCAAACCCGTAGCCCGGACATGCACCATGCAAACCCGTAGACTCCGGGTCAAACCCGGAGAAGTGGCAACCCTAATGACTACGCTTCTATATACATCAGTCATACGCACTTTTGTCGGATAATACCAATTATTTATTTACTATTTTATCATTTAAAAACTTTAAATTCGATGAAAATGTGAATAAAACTAATAGAAAATAGATGATAGTTTTATAATCTTATGATTTACATACAGGGTCTAATGAAAAATGCAACTTACCGGTGAAAGGTTATACCTATTTGGTTCTTTTCGCTCACTACGGCTTTTACAGCCAACTACACTACAATTCACCATAATTGCAAACTAATTGCTTCGATTATATTAATAGAGATCGCGATTTTAAAACAAATAGACTTCTTCATCTTTTGGTTTGATGGCTTTCACTGGTGCCAAAAGAGCACAGATGATTTCGCCAATGTCACGTAGAATGGAGAAAACACGAAGGAGATTAATCGGTGCGGTCGAGGATTCAACCTTCATCGAATTATGTAAATATAGGAAATAGTAAGTAAATTAGTCAAATATCCATCACCTAAAACAACACAAATATAAAAGTTAGGAATATTTTATATACAACTATGTTATGCTACGACAATCAAAAATTATATTTACAGCAACACAAAGAATATTTACAACTTAATTTTGTTACGTTTAATGTATTTACATAAAAATTTACAGCAAGGGCTAAACACAAGCATTAACAAACATTCAATATTTACAGGACGAGAGATTTTATGAGGAAGGACATCATACAGAGGATAGAGAAGTTTAGGACAATTGAATAGGATATGGGATGCTGAACCTTCGTCGAGGCCACATTCACACAAAGAGTGGTCTCGTACCCTAATTTTAGCCAGATGGATCGGAGTGCTCGAATGACCAAGACGTAAACGGCAGATTGTGGATGTTACCCAACGGTCGGTATGTCTATGAAAAAAGAACCAAGGACGTCTTGGTATACCAGGTTGTATGGCAGCGTAGAATTTTCCTTTAACCTATTTTGACTCATTCCAGGACGAATTCCAAGACTTGTCAAGTTGAGTTTTCGCCAGGACACGCAAATCTTGAGGGGAATTATAAAAATGTTCTAAAGAGCCAGATTGAATAGCCAATTTAGCGCAAGAATCTGCAGTTTCGTTGCCCGGAATACCGGAGTGACCCGGGATCCATACCAAAATAACATGAAATCCTTTTTGATAACATAAGAACATAGCCTCTCTAATCTTTAAAATAATGGAAATTCTTAATTTGCTACAAATCGGGTTGGCTTTAATAGCCAACAGGCAGCTGAGTGAGTCAGAGCAGATTACAGTCTGTCGAAGGTTATGGGAGAGGGAATATAAAATTGCTTCCAAAATAGCAACAGCTTCACCAGTAAATATTGATGTTTGAGGTGGACACTTAAATTGAAGTATTATTCTATATTTTGGAATCCAGCAAGCAGCATCAACACAGCTATCAGGGGAAAGTTTAGATGCATCAGTATAAATCAGAAGGTGTTCTGACCAATTTTGATGAACAATGTTTTGAAAATTAATATTTGTATCTGATGCACCTTTCACTAGACCAAGCTCTGTAATAACTGGAGGGTTGAATATAAGAGCTCGAAAAAGGGTAGTAAAGAGAGGATTAGATGGAAAAGATTTCAAAGGATGAGGTAGCCTGGTAAATTTGAGAAAGCTGTCTAAAAGAGAAGGGGGGGATCTATCATGGGAACACAGATGTGATAATTCGTTTAGTCGAGGCCAAAGGGGATGGGAAGACAATTGCAATGATTTTAAGACAAAACGATCACATAGGAATTTTCTTCTGAATTGTAAAGGGGGTTCAACACATTCTACCTGTAAGGCATTTGTAGGTGTAGATTTCATGGCACCCAGAATGATTCTCAGACATTTATATTGAATTTTGTTCAATTTTTCAGACACATAATTATAAAAAGGATCTAAAATAAATAAAGCGTAGTCCAAATGACTTCGAACTATCGCATTATATATTAGTTTTAAGGAGTAAGGGTGGGCGCCCCACCAAACACCTGAGACTGCTCTGAGGGCGTTAATGTTCTTTTCGCATTTTTTAATAACATGTTCTACATGAGAATTTCCATTTAGTTTTTTATCGAGAACTACACCTAAGAATTTGGCCTTATCTGCGAGGTGAATGCGTTGATCCTCCAATAGCAAGTCAAAAGAAGGGATGTTTCTTTTTCTTGTGAACACCACCGCTTGACTCTTAGGGACAGATAAAGATAAGCCGTGGACTGTAAGCCATTGGTCTAGATAATGCAAAGCAGAATTTAGTCGATATGTTAAATCATCCGCGGAATTTGACCTATAATATAATACGATATCATCTGCGTATTGCAGAATGTTACAAAAACTATTAACAGACAACTCGAGATCATGAGTATATATGCTATAGAGCAAAGGACTAAGAACTGAGCCCTGAGGGAGACCTTTCCAGACAAGTCTGGGGGGAAGAGAAAGATGCTGATGTTTGACCACAATGGATCTGCCAAGTAACAGATTGCAAATGAAATGAACTATCCTCGGAAGAATACTCAGCTGTAGCATTTTCTGCCTGAGTACCGGAAGAAGAACATTGTCATATGCAGAGGTGACGTCTAGGAAAACACCCACAAGGTACTCACCCTTAGCAAAGGCAATTCGAATGTCTGATGAAAGAATACTTAAGCTATCAATGGTGCTCAAACCCTTTCGAAAGCCAAATTGGAAGGGCGAGAGAATATTACTGCTTTCCATTATCCATTCTAAGCGGTTTTTAATAAGTTGTTCAGTGATTTTGGCTAATGTAGAAGAGTGGGTCTATATGAATTAGAATCTAAAGGGTCTTTACCTGGTTTCAAAATTGGAATAATGATTTGGGACTTCCAAGATTGCGGGACGATTCCTTGAATGAAACCAGAATTAATTATGTTTAAGAAGAAGTTCTTTGCTTTATCATTTAAGTTAACAATAAAGGAATAAGGTACGCCATCTTCTCCAGGAGAAGAATCCTTTAAGCCATTTAGAGCACAATGAAGCTCCGAAATAGAAAAAGGAGCATCCATCTCATTAGATACAGATGCTGGCGTGGAAGAAAGAAAACAGTCATGGTACGGAACAAAAGGTGGAGCAAGTTTATCGGCAAAATTGTTGAGCCAATCAGATGGGTTATTGGAAAAGGGATCATTGTAACTGAGGGATCGTCGAAATTTCTTCAAATTAGACCAGACAATTCGTGTAGGAGATCTTGGACTGAGGGACTCACAGAACTTAGTCCAGCTTAGCTTTTTCTTTTTGGAAAATAACCTTTTAATTTTGGCATTAATGTGCTGATATTTGATGAAATTTTCATTGGACATGGATAGTGTGTATGCTTGCTCTGCTTTTGTTCTTTCTCTTATTAAAGAATTACATTCCTCATCCCACCATGGGGTAGGAAGATGAGAAAACCTTTTATTCTGTTTTTTGTTGAAACTGTAATCGGCAGATGAAATAATTGCATTGTAAAATTTTTCGTAGTAAAAAATTACATTTCCATTTTCTCCAAAATCAGGTAGGGAATCTAAAATGTTATCTACGGACACGGCATAATCAAACCAGTTTGCATTCTTTAGATTGTATTTAAGGAGGGGAATTGGTGAGCTTGATGGAATAAGACTGTTGGATAGAGCGATAATGATAGGGAAATGGTCACTTCCAAAAGTTGACGGAAGTATTTTCCAGGAAAGGAGGGAAGAGAGTGGTGCAGAGGAAAGAGAGAGATCCACAGCAGATTTGGGATTCTGACGAGGGTTTACCCTTCGTGTCGGTGATCCATCATTGAGAATGCATAGGTTGGCATCATCAATAATGTCCACCAACACGGGAGCAAACCCGTCGCAAGAGTGGCAGCTCCATGCTGTGTGGTGAGTATTTAGGTCTCCCATGATAAGGATAGGATTCGGGAGAGAGGAGAATATGGAGCGTAATTCGGGAGCTAGAGAGGAGCAAGGATGGGGAATGTATAGAGACAGGAAAGAAATGTTCAGAGCTCTAATAGCAACTGCATTTATATGGGAACTGAAGGAAGGCAAAGGGATTTGGGAAAAGGGAATGGAGTGCCGGACTAAAATGGCACTGCCAGCATACCCGTCACTTCTGTCATCCCTCAAACAGGAGAAACCTGGAACCCGGAACCGGGATCCTGGAACCAACCATGTTTCAGAGATGGCAATAATAACGGGCTTATGGAGATTTATTAAAGTGAGGAGTTCATGTTTCTTAGGACGTAGGCTTTGGCAGTTCCACTGAAGGAAGTGGGCCATTGTTAAGTGTGTCTAAAAGTAGGGATAAAGAGTTGGCAACGTTGGTCGGTATTGTCGAGTCAGTATATGAAGAAATTAAAGAAGTAAAA
This sequence comes from Euphydryas editha, assembly GCA_036937285.1. Taxonomy (NCBI): domain Eukaryota; kingdom Metazoa; phylum Arthropoda; class Insecta; order Lepidoptera; family Nymphalidae; genus Euphydryas; species Euphydryas editha. The sequence continues at coordinate 3,187,641 of JAUPFZ010000013.1, read as the reverse complement.
ATTTGGATGAGATGTTGTAAGAGATTAGAATCAATAGAGGAAGGAGTAGGATTATTATTGTTAATGAGAGCACAGCCATTAGGCGGAGAAGAGGGACAGTTACCAATAATGGCATTATGGGCCTGTTTATCGTACCCTTTTAATAAAGAAACTCGGGCACGGGGAGTACGGACGATTGTTTCTCGATATGACCGATTAGGTGAAGAGATAGGGAAAGTCGGAGAGGTTGGATTAGACTTTTGGGAACTATTAACTGAATATACTACCGGGGAGAACATTTCTTTCGCTACCTCTGCATAGGATCTGTTAGCGTGAGGGATACGAGAGGATGCTTCCAAGTATGAGATACTCTCTTGGGACATGATGACTTTGATTGACTGCTGGCGAGAAAACTCCGGACAAGTCTTATTCGTTGTATAGTGTTTTCCTGAGCAATGCAAGCATGTAGCATTATCTTCAGGAACATCACATGACTCACCTGTATGGGGTTGTGAGCATCTGAAACATCTGGGTTTTGACCTGCACTGTGTTTTGATGTGGCCATATCGACAGCAGTTCAAACACTGAATGGTAGGAAATTTGTATGTTTCTACAGGTAGGGATGTGTGGTAGGAGTAAATTTTTTCAGGGAGTATTTGCCCTCTGAAGGTTAACACCACAGACTGAGTTGGTACCCAATTGATAGTACCTTCATTTACAGTTTTACGGTTCAACCGTCTGGCTTTGATGACCTCACCACAACCAGAAGGAAGCTCCAGAGACTCCACTAGTTCCTGCATGGACCAGTCTACTGGTATGCCTTTGACCAAGCCCATCCTTGTAACATTGTAAGTCGGTACAGTAGTTTTATATTTACATAATTCTAATACCGGATTTGACATAAAAGAATTGGCTGCCTGTGCAGTAGAGAATTCGACAGAAATTTTATTTCGTCCGATATTCTTTACACCATCATTAATTATTGATTTTATTTTGTGTGAATGTAAAAATTGGCCAAATTTAATAGCCCGGATAGTAGTTCCTGCCGCTGGATCTGAGACTTTTTTAGAGACGTGGACTAAGAAGGGACCTTTGTCGTCATCTGTATAACTTTTAGGAACTTCGGAAAAGGACGGATGAACATAAACAGTTTGTATCGAAGGAATAGCGGTGGAAGGGTGGTTGATGGTAATTTTAGGGGATGGATTGGTTGTGGTTGGGTCATCAACTGCTAAACGTTTACGTGAACTTTGAGGGCCATCTGGATCTGGGGGATCTGGAGGTCGATCCAAGTCCATCTTAAAAAATCATATACAAAGAAAACAAAAAAATAATTATAAAACTACCTACTATATAAAATTAACTATTAACTAACTAATATACACAATAAAAACACTTACCAAGCCTTATGGATGTTAGTAATAACTAGTATAACCACGAAGCAATTACAAAGAGGAGGTGTTGTAATCAATGTAGTCTAGCGTCCACCAATGTAGTCCACACAGCAAACCGTAGTAGATCTTCTTACCACCAGTTGTCGCTTTCGTCAGTACAGCTGTCGTTCCTTTTTATATATTTAAAAAATATTCTCGACCCGCGCACGTTGTGAACATGAAGTGCTGTGTTGTATCGTGTAGAAGTTACACGAACAAATCAAAATCAAATGGAATAAACATATCTTTCTTCTCGTAAGTAATATTTAAATTAAATATTTATTTTGTCTAGAAAGTTCGGTGATTACCATGCCTCTATCGGCAAGTAGCAAAACTACTGGTCTAGCCAGGGCCGTACTTAGAATTGAAATTTATCTCTACAATACGATCCCAGATACTGTTCAAAAGCTTTCAATTAACAAAGTTTAAAAAAATTGTCAATGAGCGTATGTGATGAAGGTTATTACAAAATAATTATTGAAGATAGCTCACTCACTCAGCGAATAACCGCTCAACTGCCCGTCTCGACTACTAGTTGACAAGAGTTTACAAGCTAACCACAATAACTGCAAGCGCCCGTGTCATGTAATGGTCGCCATGGCTATATTGCCCATGTCAACTTTTTTTCGACACGGGCATTAGTACGCAAAGTGCACCTGTCAACTACAGGTTGATTAACGTATACTACATTATCACCGGTGGGAAATAACGTAACAAAACGTGAGAGGCCTTGGGCAGTTTTGTGCAGTTGGTAAACTAAAAGATCATTGTCCGGACACTCAAGCGGATAAGGTGTTCTTCCGAGGCAATTTCAGTCGAATTTTTGTAGTGAAAATTCTAATTATGTAATTAAATATTCTGGGCTAAGGTTCGGACCTATAGTAGTTGGTTTTGACGTTCAATACTTGAATTTGAATAATCTGATCTAATAAAAAATATTCTTTCTTGCTATAATAAGAAATCTATCAGTATCTACAATTTATAACTGTTGTTTGTTTTATTTGTCAGCATGTTATGTATCATATTATGCAGCATTATTCCATTTTATTTACACTACGTCTGGCTTGGGAAAAGGTTTACCAATTTTTGGTGTACTTTCCGTTTTTTTTTTAATCACCCCGATGATAAAAACTTTATTGCATATGCAAAAGCAAACTGACTTTTAGTACGCAATTATCGACCAAAAGGTCGATAATTGCGTATTGAGAAAAATCTCAAATCGATATTACACATGGCTACATAATATCAAGCTTTAATTTTCCAGCATAGGATGACGACCTTTCATTGTACTAAAATCCTACAAAGCGAAATCAGCTTATCAATACAATAGTAAATCATGATAATATTATATAGCAGTGTGTGCCATCCAACTTCAAATTACATATATGCTTAACTAAAAAATTCCGAGTACGGCCCTGGCAGACACCTAGTGACATATAGTAGAACAATTATAACGTCTGTCAATTTAGTCAATTACTTGTTTTAGCTACTGGTCGCTAGATGGCTTGCCGCTATTTGAAGCCCCTCGCACCCCTGCGCAGTTGCGACACTACATTATATGAATAAAGTTTCTTATGGCACCTCCTCTTTGTAATTGCTTCGTGAGTATAACCAATTACCAACTATTATCACTATAAAACTTGTAAATCAAAGTAATAAACACAAACTAAAGCACCAAAATCTCTCTAACACGTGTGTTAACCACAGCTAACGCAAGCGAAAACCCAACAAATAGACAAAATTGGCTACAAAATTATTTTGACACCGAATAATGTCTGCCGCCGACGCACATTGGTGTAGGGTTGCCACCTTTCAAAAACAGTACACCCGGAGATTTTAAAAATAAAGTTAATTTCTTTAGTAAGATTTTTTTTTTTATATATTAAATAAAACATTTTTAAGTGTCGAAATGGATATGCCCAACTCATCCGCCTGGGTGGGGCGAGATGTGGTCGCGTAGCATTCTCCACCTCGCCCCGGTGGTAGGCCCGGACGAACATCCGGGGCCCCGAGACAAAGGTGGGGCGGCCTTGCTCACAACACAGGCCACCCCTCAGACATGTGGGGTCGCGCTATTAAGATAGCTGAAGTCCCCCGACTATCGGGGGACTTCTATCATCTTCATCTATATTACGAGGGGGGAGGAGGTGGGCAAACCGTCTCCTCCTTACCCCCGTGCGTCTGCGTTGGAGTGGGTCAGCAGAGGCGTCGTCCTCTCTAGTCCGCTTCGCAGTCCCCTTCTGCGTCATTACCTCTTCGCAGAAGGGGACCGCCGCCTGCCACGATCTCTCACTGTCGAGCATAGCGTTTACGACGCTCGGCAGTGAGAGATCATGCCCGAGGACCGCTGAAAGTGCGCGACGCTGCAGTTCCCAGGTGGCACACACCTCAAGAGTATGGAGCGCTGTATCCTCTGGCGCCCCACACGCGTGGCAGGCTGGAGTCGACTCCCGTCTGGCGATTTTGTGTAGGTAAAAAAAAAAACCTAACTAGTGCTAGGCTAACTTGGACCAGCTTAAAACAATATTTTTTTATTTTGAAGGGATTGTTTAAGTATCTTTTCTTGTTCAGGTTTCTTCAAATTTTTCAAAAATTCTCGGCATTTCATATTTGTAATTAATCTTTACAATTAACTCTACCTTCACCATGACCACTGACACGCAGTTTCGCTCGTCTGTCCACAAATTTCACATTAAAGAAAAGACGCGCTCTACAAAAACATTGCTTATAAGGATTAGTGTAAAAATACGATTATTTTTGGCAGTTCGGTGAAGGAAAGTCACCTCGACTTTGAATAACTGAACCCATTTTAAATCAACAGGCGATGTTGAATCACTAGATTGTACGAACTCTCGTACTTGGTTTAAGTCTCGCCCCGCGCCGTGATGGTCGGCTATCGCTTCACTGCCGCTGCCCGGTCTGATCCGGAGATTTTGATGTTAAACCCGGAGCCCGGAGATGCACCATGCAAACCTGGAGACTCCGGGTCAAACCCGGAGAGGTGGCAACCCTACATTGGTGGCAAACAAAAATAAACGATACGCAAAAAGAGTCAAAAAAATTGTTTCGTCTTGCTCGTGCCTGCATATTTCACATTCGCACTTTCTCACTCTTGTAATTATTTATATTTTAGCAGCTCGTCTATTATATTCTCTGTCTACGGTTCAAAGCGACAATGAAGATGAATAAAAAAGAATAAAGATAAAGATAAAGATGATGATGATGACATAATTAGCACTTCTACTAAATCGAGTATAACTTTAAACATTCCTATCTAACTTTAAATGTTACTAAACTTTAAAGGTTGCTAAACTTTGAATATTCCTAAACTTTAAGTATTACTAAACTTTAAATATTCCTATATAATTTTAAATGATTTATCGTTAAATATACCTAAACTTTAAATATTCCTATATAATTTTAAATGATTTATCTTTAAATATACCTAAACTTTAAATATTCCTATATTATTTTAAATGATTTAATATGTATTCGCCGTAGTTTAAGATTGAAATTTCGTAGTTAATGTGTGTTTGTAATTTATTGTTTCTTTAAAAATGTTATATTTTAAATGTATCTATAATTAAAGTGATTAGTCGAAGGAATAAAATGAAAAAAAATTATTTTGTATCATTTATTATTTTTTTTTCTAATTAGTTTTTAAAATTAAATGTAATTTTATAATACCTATAATTAATTGTGTTTTTTTTAATAAACAATTAATAAAACTTTTATTTTTTGAATTATGTTGGACGTTTTATCTTGTGTCGTTTTGTGTGTTTTCGTTATAGTATTTTTTTTATTTAATTTTACAGCCAATTTCCTTTAAAAATTATTCAGTAAAAGAGATGTACTCGTTTTATGGAAAAATAAATAAAGACACTCCTCTTAGTTTTACGTATTATTATGATAAAGTAACGGGGCTTTTTGAAAATTATATAATGAACGATTTGGGTGAATTGGAGCGTAAATTGGAAAAAGAACCTATAGCTTCGAAGGGTAACTATTTTAAAATAAATAGTAATCACGGTGAATATAAACATTCGGAAGATTCTTTCGCTATAAGCGGTATACGTAAAGAGTTTAAATGTCCCGTTTCGTTTATATGGAACGAGGAACTTAAATCGTGCGTAGTAAAACCGATATGCGAATCTTCCGATACACCGGGTACGATCAAAGGTCTGACATATTATCATGAAATAAACGATGCGAACAATCGTCGCATGTAATATCGAACAACGATATTACAGTCGTCGATATGCGATATGTCAAATTGACAATAGTTATGAATTATCACAGTGTAGGGATAGTAAAATTTACAATCAACTCGAAATAAATCCTCCCGGTTCCGATCCGTGCGTTTATTACGATTTGTGCGAAGACGAACAAGATGGATACGTGCATTTTTATAAAATTAGTAAAAATTCAGAATTCAAAAAAAATCAGTATCACATGTGCGAAAAAGGCGTTAGTAAATTGAAAGAATGCGAAGAAGGTTACATGTATTCGAATACGTATAAATTGTGCACCCTTATGGGAGAATGTGTCAATAAAACGAACAATTTTACAATTAAAATTGACGATAAATCTTTTTAACCGACTTCAAAAAAGGAGGAGGTTCTCAATTCGTCTGTATTTTTTTTATTTTTTTTTATGTGTGTTACCTCATAACTTGTTACTGGGTGTACCGATTTTAATGATTCTTTTTATATTCAAAAGCTAGTACTTGTCGTGTGGTCCCATTTAAATTTGAGCGAGATGTGACTAGTAGTTTTTGAGTAATCCTTAATAATGCGTATTTTTGTTCCTGATGAGTTCTTGAGGCTTAATTTGTTTCGGAAGATTATCACGTGTTATGTTTTTTATGTTTACTACGAGTTAAAATATACAATATATTTAGGAATTAGGTTAAAAATTCATAAAAAAAAACAATATGACAATTAATAAAGTGACAATCAGTTTTTAATTCTAATAAACAAATATAAAAGTTAACATAAGAAACAAAATAATCACCAGTAAAACATTAAATAACTAAAATTGACTTACAGAGTATTCGGCTTACAACTACCCTCTTAAACACTGACACTTAAAGTACTTGAGCGATGTTTCCTCGTCGACTGACAACCGACAAATGAGCGCGCGACAGGGCTGCGTGTCAGTTTTATACTTTTGATTTTGGGTGTTCCTTACTCGGCCTCTCCTGACTCTGGTTCGTCCTCGACCAGATTCCTCAAAGGTCTTACTGAAGAAGTCTCGCTTGCTTGGCCACCCTGACCCTCGTCTTCAAGCTATAGCGCGCTGGTCACTGTCATACTCACTTTATGGTGGCAGTGTATCATTGTTGTCATACAACAAGAATAGTGAATGACGAAAGTAAAGATGTAAAATCGTCGGCGTTCCGACCATTTCACATCCTCAACGTATATTACCATTGGTGGGCGACTAACGCTTTTTAGGGGCCACTAACGAAAGTTCGACTAACGCGATTGACGACTAACGTCAGTGGCGACTAACGCCGGTGCGACTAACGCAATTGACGATTAACGTCAGTGGCGACTAACGCCGGTGCGACTAACGCAATTGACGACTAACGTCAGTGGCGACTAACGCCGGTGCGACTAACGCAATTGACGACTAACGTCAGTGGCGACTAACGCCGGTGCGACTAACGCAATTGATGACTAACGTCAGTGGCGACTAACGCCGGTGCGACTAACGCAATTGACGACTAACGTCAGTGGCGACTAACGCCGGTGGTGATCAGTGACGGTGCAGCTAGAACCTCCACAGAGCAGCAGATCCACGAGATGCCTTATGCTTCTCGGTGAGTGACGTCGGGCGTCACCTCTCACAACTGCTCCTGAAAACAATCACCAAAACAACGACAGAGCAAAGCAAATAAAGAGTTTTAGAAACTTACCATCGAAAAATATAGCACAAGTCTCGGGGCACCATTCGCTTCTCCATGAGATCATGTATTCTATAGACGGCGGTTCGAGTTGATTTTCCCTTGCTACCGCTGAGTAACTTCAATTCATAACGGCCGTTTGGTATAAATCGATAGAAACGAGACTAAATCTCCGGCTGACAGGTTCGCGTTTGCCGCTGCGGTTCTAATTTGAGGATTCTCGATATCTCGTATGACAATAAGGGTCCTAAGTTCTGCCGATAAACCCTTAACTACTTGCAAACGCAACAATGTAAGTCTCGCATACTCAGCGTATGTCGTGAATTTGTCGGATGTCGTGTTCGTACATTCAAATAGAATGTTAGCGTAGTCCAACTTCCGAAGGCAGAGAGGCTTAAATTCATTTTTAAAGTTTCACCAAGTAGGGTTATTGTGACCCATTCATTTAACCATATTTTGGCGTCGCCTTTTAGACACGATGCCACACGGGATAGACACTCCTGATCCCCTCAGCCATTCGCTGTCATGGCACGGTCAACCTTTGAACACCATAATTCGATGTCGTGTATGGATAGATCAAAGGTGTAGTAATCACGCGACTTACTTGACCTTAGATACTTAATGGCTTCCGCCAGAACGGTAATAGAAGGAGGTGACTTAGTATCGGAACTACGAATCGTGGGGTCTTGATCGTGAGTGGATGGCAAGCCCTCGGAATTGTCTACGCACGTCTGAGGAACATCGCTCAAGTTAACTTAACTATTCGCGCACGATGTAGCGTTGTTATTATTAACTACGTGATCGTTAGCTGCAGGTACACTTTTTACAATGTTACTACTCGGTTTAGCAATTTTATCGGGGATCGTCCTCACGCCACTATTGCTAGACTGTTCGACAGCGTTTAGTCTAAGATGCTATTCAGAGTGTCTAGCAGCGAGTCGCTACCAACTGAACGTGACACGGATGAGCATCGAGGAGGCGTTCTGTGTAAACTTCCCGACTCATGTTTCGATCTACGATAACGAGTACGAACAGAGTCGTAACGCCCGTTCGCACTATTTTCTGAATCACTCCGCCTACGAGACTCTTGCTCAAACCGGCTCCATGATCTATCACGCGACTCGCCACGGGCTCTACGAGGCCTATGTGGACTAGGTGTTAATCTATCTCTCGCATGGCGTGACCTACTTCTAATTCTAGATCTATTACGATTCATTTCCTTAGGCATGCTTATTAAAAACACAAAATAAACAATAGTTCAAGAAAGTGAAATAAAAACGTAAACGGGATAATTATTTTGTTCCTTGATGACCGAATGATTAGAGTTCTTTATCCCACTTCTGAATTTAGGAATTAGGTTAAAAATTCATAAAAAAAAACAATATGACAATTAATAAAGTGACAATCAGTTTTTAATTCTAATAAACAAATATAAAAGTTAACATAAGAAACAAAATAATCACCAGTAAAACATTAAATAACTAAAATTGACTTACAGAGTATTCGGCTTACAACTACCCTCTTAAACACTGACACTTAAAGTACTTGAGCGATGTTTCCTCGTCGACTGACAACCGACAAATGAGCGCGCGACAGGGCTGCGTGTCAGTTTTATACTTTTGATTTTGGGTGTTCCTTACTATATTATATTTTGTTTCTCAGATTACGACTCAGGTGTAGTGACATAGATAATTGTTTTAAAATTTTTAATTTGTCAAAATATTTAACGGACACTATTGGCGATGCAAAGATTATCCGCGCGCCCCTAGTGGCGAAATTTAGAAGATGCCTAAGAACGACAAACGACATCAATAACGACATTTTGGATTTTGCTTTTAAGTTTAGGACTGAGGTTAAGTTTAGAGGATTGTAATAAGATGGATCATGATTATATACAGAAACCTGTTGCTAATAAAAGGAGAAATACGAAATATTGTTGCGTTCCTCAATGTAGTACTTACGGAGATTCGGGAATAAGTTTTCATTTGTTTCCAAAAGATAAAATTATGAAGAAAAAATGGGAGACTGCTTTAAGAATAGGCAAGCCGATTTCACCAGCAATGAGAGTTTTTTCTCATCATTTTCAAGCTTCAAACTATTTTCCAAACAGTAAGTATAATTATGTTTTAATTATTTTAATGTAATTACTCACTCCTCCAATCGAAGTCAACATAATAGAAAAGACAGTTCAAAATGAAGAAAATCATAGATATGTAAGAAAATAGGATTCTATAAATTATCAAAATTTACAAACAAAAAGAATCTACGAGCCAACTAGATACGTTTTCGATTCGTACGCTACATCGAATTACATTTACGATTTTCGAGAGAATCCTTTTATTGATTCCCGTCGCTGACAAAACGTTCGTTTTATACTGGATTTTATTGTGTAAAAATCATTTTAATACACAACGAGGATTTCCAGTTTTTAGTGAAAAAATCGATGGAGTCGTAATATATAAAAAATCGGAAGATTGGACAAATGTTGTAACGTTAAAAGATGCAGATAAATACGAAGTTTCTCCTTTACGTATGAAAGGAATGAAAAAATTCGAACCTTTATCCGACAAGAATTTGAACGTAATTTACGCTACAAATTTTTTTTACTACAAAAAAGAATTTTCTAAAAAATTAATCTATCTACATTCCGCTTTTTCCGAAGAGAACGGCGAAGAGATAAACTTCGACATGGAAGATTACATTGAAGAATTCAATGACTATTTTAGATAAATCGTCGCCGATAAACCCCGACTCAAAATAACAGTTTGTTTACGGACTACGATTCAGTATTTTGCACTTTCGAATTGCCGAATAAAATCTTATATATATAATAAAATTCTCGTGTCATGGAGTTCGAACTTGAACTCCTCCGAAACGGCTCGACCGATTCTCATGAAATTTTGTGAGCATATTGAGTAGGTCTGAGAATCGGCCAACATCTATTTTTCATACCCCTAAGTAATAAGGGTTGTTCACCCTTAAAAAACATTTTTTTTAATTTTTGGACGAAATTTTTTTTTTTATTTTTTTATAATGTGGCATTAAAAATACATACAACCCTAAATTTTTACTTTTTTATCACCAACCTCTATTTTTTTATTACTTAAAAATTATTTATATGGCAAAACAACGTTTGCCGGGTCAGCTAGTCTATACAAATAATAAATCTGTTAAAACCTCCGTTTTATTAATACACTATATATCATCAAGAAAAAATTTTAATAGCGCGTTTATTTTTGTATCAGCGCCATCTCTTATCATTTTTTTGTGTGCACGTATCACGTAAAAAGTACAAAACCAATGTAAATAACTTTAATACATAAAAATTTAACATAATAATTCACAGTATAATTTAGTTTTTGTTTCATTGTAATTAAATTTAAAAATAAATATTTAAGAAAATAGAAATAGGTACCTACGCCGCTAACGCCATTTGGTCTAAGGTAAGGTACTATTATGTTAAATGTCACTAAATATAAAAACGATATTCTACTATTATACGATAGATGGCGAATGTAGGTGATAAAAAATATAAATTTATAATTTTTAAAATTTAAAATTATAGTTAAATACCCGTGCGAAGCCGGGGCGGGCCGCTAGTTATATATAAAGGTAAAGTGAAAGATATAAACCATCCTAGGGACATTCCGGACGATTGTGTGATACAAACATACGAAAAAGCTAATTTAAATTCTGTAGTGGGCGAAGTCGAATTCGATGTACGTACGTTTATGATTAAAAACGAAAAAATAAAAAGTTTACCAAAGATTTGACCACATTTAATTATTATACAAGAATCAATGAAAAGGATATAATTATATGCTCGTATGTATCTTTAGTTAAAAATATATTTTTAAATTATTTTACCGATTCTTACTACAAGTTTCCGTATTTTGTATATGACGAAAAAAACAAAACAAAAGTGGAAGTGGAAATAATAGATTGTATTCATGACGGTGCAATTCTTTATATTGGGTTATATCCGCTAATAGTGCTAAAACAATTTGGTTCCTCCGAACCAAATCCCGAGAACCAAATTCCTTGTCGTACACAAGCAGCACCGAACAAGAAATGTAGGGTTGTCACACTTTTATTAATTAAAATTATACATTAAATTAACCGGTGCGGTGGGAGGGATGCGCTGTGCCGCGCTCCCGGCTACATGGGTACCACCATCTTGTTTATTTCTCCCGTGAAACGGCTTTGCTGTGTTTCGGAGAGAAGGGCAAGACAGGCAGTGTAATTACTGGCACCGAGACTATAACACCTTATGTCTCTGGATAGGCAACACATAGATGAGTTGCCTGGGCTAGTTCCAGGTAAACTAGTTTATGTTCATGGGCGACGTCAACCACTTACCATCAGGTGGAACGTTTGCCAGTTTGCCTATCCAACTAACATTTAAAAAAAAAATTTACTTTAACACTGTTTCCTAGAATTTAACCGACAAATACGTAATACGAAAGAAAATTAGCTTATGACAAAAATTTACAAATTTTTAATTACTAGTATAGGTACATCTAACAATATAACCCCAAATTTTAGCACAGATGGAAAAATTTCGCAGATAAGTAACTTTTGGATTTTTTTTACAGTCGTTATAGTTATTGTTTAAGGTAAATTGTAATCGATTTTTATTCACAACTTTAAATATTATAATTATTATATTTAATCAACTTAAGTAAAGTAAAATAAATAATAAAAGAGAATGAGTGTCTGAACACAGATTTTTAATCATAATAAATTCATTTTAAAACAAATTCACTTCCCATCCACTTCGGACAGATTCATTAATTAAATATTAATACATAATAATATATAATCTACGAAATAACAACAGCGTTTTTTTTTATTTACTATTTATAATTACACTTTATAATACAATATATAATAAAAAGTAACGGTTTAAATCTGGATCTTGAGCTATCCTAAAAATATATTTTCCAGTACCTATTGAATAAAAAACATCATTCTGTACGAATTACTTAAGAGACAGACTTTAAGAGAAACGATAAAAATACGTCTTATTCGTATAAAATAAGCGAAACATCGACATTCGATCGACATTTTTATAGTAACTAATTTTTCATTCGTTAAAAAAGAGTTTACGAATCGAATTATATTATTCCACTAGGCATACTCTGAAAAATTATCCTTTCCACCGGAATGGTTGAAATTGGAATCGTCTTTGTCTTATGATTAATTATTAATCTACTAATTATGCATATAACACCACAGCAGGCTTCGTGAGCGCGGTTGAGTCTGAGGGAAAAGATGAGGAGCCGCAGACCTTTGCAACACCAGAAGGGGACCCGGTGGTGGTAGTGGCCAGATGCACGAAAATAATGCTGGGGGACCGGATACTTCAGATGGCGAAAACCATATCGAACGACCGGGAAGCCGGCTTACTGTCCGTGACCTGGGGACTACCATCGCTGGAGTGGATAAATGGGGTACCGGGATGCGGCAAGACAACTCGCATAGTCGGGGACTTCGATGAGAACACGGAGGTCGTGATCACGACCACAGTCGAGGCGGCCAAAGACTTAAAAGAAAAACTGGCGCACCGCTATGGCAACAAAGCCAAGCAAAAGGTGCGCACTATGGCCTCCGTTTTGGTAAATGGTTTCCCTGAGGGCTCGACAATCACCCGCCTAACGGTGGACGAGGCTCTCATGAACCATTTCGGAGCCATAGTAATGGCCGCCCGACTATCCGGTGCAGAGAAAGTGATCCTCATCGGAGATATAAATCAGCTGCCGTACATCGACAGGGATAGCCTGTTCGAAATGCGGTACTGTAGACCTACTCTGCTAACAACCATCTCGTGCGAGTTGTCATGCACGCATCGCAACCCCAAAGATGTCGCCTTTGTCATCAGCGAGGTCTACGAGACCATATACAGCTCCAGCGCTAAGATCCGATCGTTGCGAGTGGAGAGCCTCACAGGCGCACGTATCCCCGTAGGACGGGATCGGACCTTATACCTGGTCTTTACGCAAGATGAGAAGAAATTGCTAACTGACCAGGGATATGGGTCCGGCGAGGGATCGCGCGTCTTAACCATCCACGAGGCGCAGGGCCAACCTACGAGGACGTCATCGTCCTCCAGACTAAGGCAGGGAGTCTTCGAATCCACGACAGCGTTTCGCACGCTGTAGTCGTGGTGACTAGACACACCAACACCTGTGTCTATTACACCGACGACTGTGATGACGCAATCGGTCGCTTTGTGGCGAGGGCGACGGAGACCACGGAAAAGGAAATCCTCGAGCACAGTCTCAAGATGGCGATTCATCACAGAGACCGCCGTCATTGAGAGTGTGCTCGATATGTTAACTAAAAGTATCGGTGTGAGGACATAGTTGTTTTAGGAATATATTTATAACAAATAGCTGTAAGACTGTTATTACGAAAATAAATTAAGTGATAGTAATAGCATGTTGTGCATATTAGAATAGTAAAAAAAAAAGGTAACAATAACGACAGAGATATGTATATATAATAGGCATAGTTACACACATAATATATTTCTATTATTTAATTATTAAGTCTTATAATATTAAAAATTATAAAAAGAAAAAAATAATAATTTAAAAAAAAAAAATTGCATGTACCTAGATTTAAGAATACATTTTCGGTTCGGTTCGGTGGACTCACGTCCAACATTAGAGATACTAAGTTCTAATTAAGTTACCACTAATGTAAGATTGTAAGCAGCTACTATTATACCAAGTAAACAAAACAAATTGGAATAAAAAAGGCATGGGCGAAATGAGCCCGTGGACATAAATAATTAAAAAAAAAACTACAAATTAAATAAATTAAAATGTATTCTCTTAAAATTAAAATGTATTCTCTTAATTAAAATAAATACTTTTTTTTCAATTTTTAATTTATTTATTGTTTACATTTATATAGTTCGAGAATAACGACATAGAAAAACTGACAATTATCAATATTAAAATTTTATTTAAAATTTTTGTAAATTTTCTACAATCATCGTCATTAGACAATTAATAAAGATGTTTTTTTATTTTTCTTTTTGATATTTTTATTATTATTATCGTCGTCGTCTTCGTCATCGTTTTCGTTATTATCATTTTCCGAATCTGAACTATTCTTCAACTTTTCAATTTCAAGTTTTATCGAATTTTCTTTCGAATCTAAAATTTCATTTAATTATTTTTTAATAAAATTTAAATCCAAAGAATCATCGCTGCTATTATTATTTAAAATGTCTAAAGTTGTAGACGAATCATTATGATTATCGATTATTGATGAATTACTATTATTATTATCGTTACTGTCATTATTTTTATTTTTGTCACTATCGTTATCGTCATCGTTGTCATTACCAACTTTTGAATCATTATTCATTAAGGTAAATTGATTTTCTTTTTTTTCAAAATATACAGATTCTTCATCTGGTTCGTTTTTTTAATATAAATCTACGATAAAAATTACTCGAGCATGATCCTTTTTCTACCATTTCAGTACACGTGGTGTACAGGATCGTATATAAAATTTTGCATCTTTGATTATTTAATTTACAAATTTCGAAAAAATTGTATGTGAACTGTGTCGAATAAAATTATAATTAATTGAATGTTATTTATTTTGAATATTTTCATATTTTTTTAAATCTCTAAATAAATCATTGTGAAAAATTGAAAAAAAATTCAAATTAAATATTTATTTATTATTCGAATTCGAAAAACCGACGTACCTACACGCTTATTTGTTCGAATATATTTATAACAGTCGAATAATTGTAAACTCCCTTCAAATTTCATTATTATCGTGTGAAATTTAACAAAACTATTTGATTTTTTCATGTTCGCTTTCGAAGATTCGTAAAAACTTTTAATATTCATTTTAATTCTATGATTATTGTTCACTAGCTGCTGCCCGCGACGTCGTCTGCGTGGACGCTATACAGCACCAAAAATACCTACGATTATACCTTTTAAAATAACATTCATTTACCTGTTTCTTCTTTACATTTCATATCTACAGAAAGAACAGTAACAGAGGGAGACTGTCTTTTGTAAAATTGACTTTCAAAAAGTGCTTATTTTTAGCCTGCTTTGAATAAATGACTTTATGGTGATTCTGCTGAATTAAGTCATAAGTTGTGACTGAATCGGATGGAGAAAATAATAAATAAGGAATACAGAATAGGGTAAAAATACATATTTATAGGACTTCTCGATAAACAACATTAGTAGTTTGGCTCTCCGAAGCCAAAATGTAAAGAGAGTCAGGACTGGTGACGCGGGAGCAAGCGACGTACAGCTGCCCGTGTGAAGCAGCTCGTCCTGAGGTCGACACCAGCTACCCTCAGTATATTGATGGTCAGAATATTGATGGTCATCGCGAAGCAAACACTAACGGGAAACTGTACGCGCTTGAACTGGAACAGGAAGTTATGAGGTATGAGCGGAATGCGTGGTATAAATACTGCTTCGCCGACGCCACAACCCGTAAGAATTTCCGCCTCAATGGTGTGTCTGTGGAGCGAGATGACTTTAAGGCGGGTCCCGTTACACAACTTTGGAGGAAATAGGTTCCGGAGAAGCATAAGCATTTCTTATCTTTATGATATATATGGCATGCTTAATTTTCCTCTTTCTTCGTTATTTAGCTCAAATTGCTTACAGCAATAGCGTGCCGTTTTCGAGTTTAAATTTTGTTATACATCTATGCAGTTCTTTTTGAGTTCTGTTTGTTATTACATACAGAAAAACTCGATGAATTTTATAAGACGTAGATGAAGCAGCTTAAAACTTATATAAACTCATTTTTTTTAATTGTCTTGCTCATCTCTGAAACGAATTAACGATACAATTTTTATTAAAATGCACAACTCCATCTATGACTTTTAAAAACAACTATTAACCTCGCCAACATGATCAAATTTAAATTATTTATATCTAAAAAGGGTTTACACATATAATTCGACTTGATGTTTTTGAAATCTCATAGATCGCGCTGTTCTAAAATTGTCTTGATACTACTTATATTCATTTCTTATATTACCTTCATTCTTACATTCATTATGTTTATCAGCCTAAGTTACTTATATTTCGTAATTTTTATAGTGTGAAGATAGCTTATAGCATGGTTATTAACATAATAACAACATTCAAATATGCGTCGTTAGATTACACGTTGTTACAGAATGCGTTGCAGAAATAAGGGTTCACTGCTCTTTCCCCGTAGGTGATAGCGTGATATTATGTAGCCTATATGTTGACCCGACTTCTTAATAATATTCGTGCCAAATTTGAAGTAAATCCATGCAGTACTTTTTGAGTTTATCCCGGACATACATACAGACAAACAGACAAAAATTCTAAAAACTATATTTTTGGCTTCGGTATAGATTGTAGATCACACCCCAAGTATTGTTTAAAAAAAATATTCAATGTACAGTTTTGACTTTTCTACCATTTTATTATATGTATAGATACCTATATATTGAAAAACATCATACACGGGAAAAGATTAATATTGTAATTTGAATTTTCTTTTAATAGTATCTCTTGCATCGATTCGTTTACATTCGCCAGATCGTATTCGCTTTATCTTTATCGTATAATAAATTCGGTAAGAATGTAAAAAATTATTAATATAAACAACAGAGTCTTTTTTGAAGATTCCGTGTGAAGATCAATTAAGAATGGTTAAAAAATTAAAAAAGGAGATGCATCAAGAAAAAAACAAGACGACGGCATCCACGGACTCCTCGATAGTAGAGGACAATAAAAGATTCAAGAGAAATCGAATAAAACAAGAAAAAGAAACCTCAGCTGATGAGGAAATGCAATTGACGACGTCGTCGTCGTCGTCACCGTCACCGTCACCGACGTCGTATTCGTAGTCTCAATCAATTCTTAAAAATTTTGATTTTTTCTAAACATGATTAGATTGATGTAAGAATAAATGATAAACGTTTATTTCTTTTTTCAAGTAATCGTTGGCGCACTCTATCATATTTTTACCCGACTGCGACAGAAGGAGGGTTATGTTTTTCGAGTGTATGTATGTATGTATATATGTATGTATGTATGTATGTATGTATGTATGTATGTATGTATGTATGTATGTATGTATGTATGTCCATTTCTTTGGCACGCCCTACAGCCCAAACGGCTGGACGGTTTTTGACATATGAGGTGTCGTTGGATTCGTCTAAATTGTAGTAGTGACATAGGCTATATAAATTTTCAAAATAGCGCCCGATAATGGCGGAATAAGGGGGGGAGTTGAATTTTTTTCTTACTGTAGCAATATGGGTATCAAATGAAAGCCAGTAAACTGTTTTATTCTTTTTAGTCTATAATAAGAGTATTTTACGCAGTCGGGTTTTTTGTTTTTTTTTAATTAAGCATACTTGTTGTATTTTACGATATTCTCACTGCAACTTTGAAAAGAATCGTTGTCGAAAATGTATATATTTATATTTTTGTATTTGTTAAATTTTGAAATTTTGTCATTGAATTTTCCCACACAATGAGAATCCGAAGAATCGGTAGATATCATTGTTTTTTTTAAATGTTTTTCTCACAATCTATAGCGACAAATAAATTATCCGAACCTTTTATATTCTTGGCTATCTTACAAAAGGCTTGCAAGTCGCACACATTATTTTATTATCTTGTAATAAAATTTATCATTATGAATGTGTCGCGAAGCGAATTTGCTATATCAAAAATTTCAGGGGCTATAAAATTTTTAATAAACTTTGAATGCAATAAATTGGTTGCGAAAAATATCATTTACTTGACTCCGAGAAATTATAGAAAAGACGATAAACGTTTAACGAATAATGAAGTAATGTCTATAATTAAATTTGCAATGTTTGAATATTTAGATATGCGTATAACGCGATTTGGGTACAATTTTAGAAAACGTAAATATTAAGAAAACTCTCAGAGATTGGATCAAAAAAAATTAAAAATACAAATCAATTCAACGTTGCCACATCGAATTGATGCGTTAGATTTTTGTAATTATTTAAAAAGAACATTATTTTGCGAAAATGATAATGAAGGTTTATGTTATTTCAATTCTTCCATATCCAAAGTTATCGTTGCTTGTAATACGAATTTAAAAATGTACAATTTTTTTATCAAAAGATACATACAACAAGGAAATAGCAAACGAGTTTTTGATACGCACGCTTTACGATGTATTTTTAATTGTTTCTTTATTAAAGTCGTTTGAGTTTTAATTATTTTTTATTTTTTTGATTAGAAAAAAAAATATTTTTATATAATTTTATTTATAATTATTGTAATATTTTAAAATATAATAATATTGTAAAATACACCAATAAATACATAAACAAGAACATATTTTGATGATAATATTATCAAATTATAATAATATTGTAAAATATTATGTACGCATTTTCCTGTCAACACACGTTAGATAAATATTTAGGTGGATCGATTAGTTATTATTATGAAGTGGTCGCGTGTAATAAAAACGAAATGACACTATTAATGTTTCATGTTATCGATTTTAAAACACCAGTACTTGAGTACTACTGTCGATCAACGATACTTCCGAAAAAAGAATCGTAAAAAACGTAAAAGGGGAAGTTGTGAAAATAAAAGAATTCGTACCATTTCCCGTAATTTGTAGTTTAGGTACATCATATCAAAGAGAGCCGTTCGTCGATATTTTATATTTTGAAAATGTGCGATGAAATTTTATATCAAAATTTACTCTTGTTGAACGAAAACAAAACTCATAGTTTGATCTCAAACACTAGATTATATTTGGAAAATTGCATAAATATTACGAAAAATTTACTTGTAAATTTACTTATTCACAGATGCCAATAAAATTGAAAAATCATTCTTGATTGCATTAAAGAAATTCAATAGATCGATTCATTCGTTTTATTTATCTTTTCTCTTCGCAAAAGTCAAATCAAATAACATTCAAATGAAAAAGTGCAATGAACCAATTTGTAAATTGAAAATTTTAAAAGATTAATATAATATAAATCAACGTGTAAATATTAATTCTATAATGTGTAGTCAAATTAAAAATGAAAAAATTAAAAATAACTATATTTATAGTTTTGTAAAATGCGAAAAGACAAAAAAAATTATTTATTAATATTGTTCAGACTAAATTTTAATTTAAAAAAAATTAAATACATAATATGTAATAAATAAGGGTAAAAATAAACAAAAAAAAAAATTTTTTAAACCTTTTTTATTCTAATTAAATTATAGTAGGGGAACCTGGGGATGGTTGATCCCTAGGGGACACTTGGTAAACTTGATTTCTAGTTCTAACAAACGTGATACATTTTTTTACGATAGCAGAACTCATTCATTTATGCCTAACTTCACTTTCTATCTTGGCGCTTTGTGACTAATATCACTAGTTTGCAAATGACGGACGGTGGAATATTTGTGTCGTACGATACTTAATTTTCGGTAAGTTTTAACTGGATTTATTTGATGAAAAGTGAAGGAAATACTATTAGGAGGCGTGTTTATTGTGTTAGTCGTTTATTTAAGTGTAGATTGGCCTTAATTACATTAAAATACGTGATCACTAGTTTTGAGTATGGCATGTTTTATAACCTTACTATGTATGGGGAGACTTAGTCCTTTTATTTGAGGGTGAGATGATCCCGGGATCTTGTGTCCCAATGAGGGATCAAGTCTTACCTACGATTCATAAAGCTATCGATGATATATTATAAGCCAAATATATAGCCAAAAGGAAATGTTATGATTTTAGCAGTCTATGTATATATCCACTATGCATGTATATACTCGATGTGTGTACTGTAGCGGGAAAACTATTGAACCAATTTAGACGAACAAGGTGTCGATCGATTCGTTATTATAGTCAAGTGACAAAGGATACATTTCACCAAAAATGTCAAAAAAAAAAATTGCCGTCACATCGAGTGATATGTCATATAAAAGAATATAAAATTTTAAAAACAAAAATATAAAAATAAAAATAGTTTTCCTTAGTTGGGTTAAACTTTTTCAACTTTTTGCTCTCTCCTTAGGAAATCATGAAGAGAGAATCAGATCAGAGAATGTTAAAAAAAAGAACACCAGTAGCCAAAGAAAAATTAAAAATTCTTCGATAACTTAAAAAGCCTCATGGATAGATACTACTTTGAGCCGCAGCAAATATACAAAATTGATGAAACGGGTTTAACAACAGTCCATAAACCAAAGAAAACTGTTGCTTGTCGTAGCCTCAAACATGTATCTAAAGTTACATCTACTGAAAGAGGAGAGTTCGTTACGGTCTGTTCTGTCTGTTGTTAAATAATTTGGAAGATTATATCAGACTTAATGTTTTTGGAGATTATAAAGAGTCGGCTTGTCAGTCGAATTCTAATTGTTAGAAGAAAATGATGTTTAAAGTTTTTGATCACCAGTTGTCTGTTATTATTTGGAAAATAATACACTTAGTTATTTAAAATTATGACAGATTAGTTCTATTTCTGTGATTCAAGTCAAATAATTAATGTAGAATCAACCCTCTGAGTATGTTATTCGCGCTGAAAATCTGTTTACCATGTGTCCCCAACTTTGGGAGATTTGATTCGTGCAAATAAAGTTATCTGATCGGTGGGAATCAAACTTCTATTTATGAAAGATACGGTAAATATCTATTGCTGTACGTTTTCCTATTTCTAGACACACAGTTGACTGCAAATGAAGTTATTTATTCGATGAGAATCAAGTTTGGGAAGACACGGTAAAAATTGGTTTACCAAGTGTCTCATGTCCCTGGGAGATTTGATCCCCCTGGGATCAAGGCTCCCAATCAGGGGTAAGCAAGTCTCCCTTACAAATGAGACACATGGTAAAAGTCTACAGTATGGTATTTAATTAAATAATGAGTTAAATTGTAGCACAATCTTGTTTCTATTCAAACTATCATTGAATAGATAAATTCTGAATCTTTTGACCAAAAAAGTTTTCTAATATTGTAAAAAATAAAAAATATATAGTCCAAAATCAAAAAGGGGATCAACCATCCCCAGGTTCCCCTAAATGTAAAAAAAAAACTTGGAGTTATGGTGGTACAAATTACTAGGTATTTTATTAAATATGTACATTTAAAATTGAAAACTAAAAACTAGGTACATACCTACTATATGTATAAAAAATTAGGTACATACTCAAACTAACAATACTATACTTAGGCCAAATTTGATGTGGATTTTTTGTAAACAAACCAAAAGTCATCGTGTTATAGGGTTGTCAGACTATTATCAATGAAAAATTGTAATTTATCACTAATTTCCTAGTTATACATTAATAATTTTACTATAACATTGTTTCCTAGAACTTAACCACCAAATACGTAATTAAAAGAAAATTAGCTTATAACAAAAATTAACCAAATTTATAATTACTGATATAAATCTACCAACCCTAAATTTTAGCAATGACAGGAAAATTTCGCAGATAAGCAACATTTGGTCTTTTTTTGATCAGTAGTTATATTGTTAAAGGTAAATTGTAATTGATTTTTATACACTACTATATTATAATTATTATGTATATTCAACGTAAGTAAATTAAAATAAATAATAAAAGAGAACTAGTGTCTGAACATAGATTTTTAATCATAATAAATCCATTTTAATACAAATGTTGTTTTATTTTGAATGCTATTCAAGGATAGTGTAGCTATTTTTGATATAGGCATATACATATTTATGAAAATATTTAGAAATAATTCACTGGGAAATTAGTTATACCCACGTTAACAAGTAAATTTTACTTCTGTAACAGATGATTATAGATAATATATAAATATATTTAACTCCCTGACTTATTTATTTCAAGTTTTATGTAGTACTACCGTGTATAAATATTATAAAATATAATTCTTATAATTATTTTCCAATAGGTCTTTAGCATCTGCCTATGGTTGGTTGCTATGCAACGGTTTGTTGGTAAACATTCCATATCGAACTTGGCTTAAGTATAAATACTTTTTTTTTTTACTACTATAAAACTATTATAAATGTAAAATTAATTAAAAATTAATATTCACAATATATCTTTGTCGTAAAAAATAAATTAAAAAACCTAATCCTACTATTACAAAAACCGGCGTCATGATATATATCATAATATATAACATTATATGACACATTCCTTTAATACACAAGAGAAATATATCCAATGTTGTCACTTGATCATCATCGTTATTAGTGTTATTAGGCAATACACATATAATCGTTTTCTGTCCGTCTTCGTCATTTTCCTGTTTCTGTATTATCATTTTTTTTCCACTAAACACCTTGAGCGTAAAAATTCAAAAAAAACCCAATTTTTTTTACATTAACTATGTGTCCTATAAAAGGTTTATTCAACAACAAAATTAACGGTTTTTTCTCTTTAGTCGTCGTCGTCTTCTTTGTTATCGATGTCGAATCTCGCTTGAAGTTTATTTTCAAAGATTCATCTCGATGATCGCTATCGTCGACGACACCTCTTAGCGTAGCCTCCGAGTGACTTGTGAATTTTTCCGAATCGATTTCGAGTATAGTGTTCTGTTTCAATGATTTGAAACGCAATCCTTTATTTTGTAAAACCTTGTAAAACACCTTATTTCTGAAATAAAATATTTTTTCATTAATATAAATTACAAAAATAAAATTCATCAAGTTTTTATTATTAAATTGAAGTTTTTATTAGTATTTATTATGAAATAATTTTTTTAAAAATTAAACAACACCTTAGCGGATTCTCGATATCGTCAAAATTTACTGTATCGTTTATGTAAAATGTAGGCAAAAGCAGAGAAAGATTCGTTCGTTCACTATTTTTATTTTTATGATAAAAATCTGTAGAGTTTATATATGAATCTTTTTTCTTTCCTGTTCCAATGAGTGAATACAATCATAATGTAATCTTGATTTTCAAAAGGTTCAGTGATTATACCCAATCCCCGTGTTGAATTTACCACTATAAAATTTCCGTTGAGTTCCAAAACTTGAACGGTTCTTCGATGATTGATTGATCGAACTAATTGCTTTTAAGAAAAGAGTTTAAAACTCTTTTTCCACTTGCAGTTAAATTTTAAATCTATCATCATTGAAAAATATTTTTCATTAAGATTGTCATTATTGGCCATATTGTCGTAAAACGAAACTGGTTTTTTAAAAAATACTTAGTAGAAACTAGAAGTGGGAATAATATATCGGTTTGTGTATTGGATTTAAAACTTCAATCGACCGTGAAACACGAATCTTCTATTAAAGTTTGACCCGAACAAGAACTCAAAAGGGATTTGTAATAATCGTTAGACTGGAATATGTTTATCTTCAAAAATGACAATATGAGACAGCGCGTGTACGGAAAACGTCCTCTTCTCCGGGAGCATACATTTAGATTCATCTCTAATATTATAATTTTCGTTTTTTTTTCATTTATAATTTGCGTCATATTGTCCACGGTCGAAAAGACGCTAGGTTCGTTCAAAATCACTTGAGTTATATTCTCCATGATATTCGTCAATTGATTAAATTGTGGATTCAATTTAGGATAAAAAATAGTAATGTTTTTGCTCAACTCTTTCAACACATCCATAAAAAAAAACATACACACAAAATAAATACACAAAGTCGGCTGCACTAAGCTAGAAATCAAATCTAGAAAAAAATATATTTTTTATTTTTACACCATTGGAATTTCTTATAAAAAGACGTACATTTCTACATTCAAAAAACACATACAAACTTTTGGTTGAAAAGGTATTAAGTAAAAAAGGACTCAAGTATCTCAATTTTAACAAAAAAATAAAGCTAAAACCAAGTATTTCACAGAAAAAAATTAAAATCAAGTATATCAAACCAGACATACTTGGTTTTAGGTATTTCATCTTCATTTGCTTGTTTTTAAGTTTGCCTAGCTATTGACATACTTGCATTTAGCTTGGTGAAATACTAGAACTGTTTACAGGTTCAAGGTTTCGTTTTTACTCTATGAAAAAAATATAATTGTATAAATCATTCAAAAATTGACTTATAAGTGAAAGTTTAAAGACTGTTTTTTTACGAACAGGATGATTGTATTTAATTTGACATTCTGTGGTTTCAGCAAGTCCAAACAAGCAAAGTGTATTGTTTGGCATGAAGCAGAATATGGAGGAAGAGATGGTAGAGATATTGTTGATGCTGTATACACATTTATATAGAATGAAAGGGATGTTAAACATCTTTTTCTTTGGACGGATAATTGTTGCGCCCAGAATAAAAATTGGATTTTATACACAGCATTAATAACTATAATGAACACAAATCAGGACAGAGAATCAATAACAGTTAAATACTTAACTAAAGGCCATACTCATATGAGCGCTGATGGCTCGCATGGAAATATTGAAAAAAGTTTTAAGAAAGTTAAAAATATTTACGATTTTACTGATTACAAGGAGTGTCTACGGGCAAGTAGCAAGGATATCGAAGTTATCCAGGTTATTCCTGTAGAAAAACGTATATGGGAGAAAAAGAAAAAGATAAAAATGGAATTGATAATGCTGGCAGATCTAGTAGAAGTGAAATTTTTAAAAAACAAAAGTATAATGCTGTATAAAAAAAAAGTTTTAAAGACCGATACCACGAACTCGATTTTCTCCAAAAGCGATATAAACCCGATCAGCTCCCAAAATTGACAACGAGAGATCGTGGTATAAGGACTGCTAAAAAAGCAGAAAT
The DNA here is from genome assembly GCA_036937285.1 of Euphydryas editha. NCBI lineage: Eukaryota > Metazoa > Arthropoda > Insecta > Lepidoptera > Nymphalidae > Euphydryas > Euphydryas editha. Next base: position 3,162,584 of record JAUPFZ010000013.1, on the reverse strand, counting down.
TCTCAAGAAGTTGGTTCCACTAATGCCATCAAATAGAAAGACATTCTGGCAAGACTTAACGGAAAATAAAAGTTCCGTAGATTTAATAACTGGGGGTCAATTCGACAGGTGTTGAAAGAATTCGGATGTCACTTAGCATCAGGTGAATCTAGTGTTCATTCGCTGATTTTTAAGAAGTATATATTTTTATTTTTGTTTTAACGTTTTCGGAAGTTTAAATTTTAATATTATTATTTTATTTTAACTATTAATTATAATTAAGTAAACGACTATGTTATATATTAAGTTCAATATAGACCTAATTAGTATGAGTACAGGTTAGGGCAGGAAGCGCTAATGCGGAGGTGGGGGGAGGACCTGGCGGGGCAGCTCTATGGCTCTACACGCGTAACGGCTGCCATTCGCGCGGTCCTTGAGCGGTGGATGCGTCGAAAACGCAAGCCCCTCACCTTCCGTCTGACGCAGGTTCTCACCGGGCATGGTTGCTTTGGTGACTATCTCTGTCGGACGGCCCAGAGGGAGCCGACGACTGAATATCATGATTGTGGCGTGGCGGTGGACTCTGCCCAGCACACCCTCGAGGTGTGCCCGAGATGGGCGGCGCTGCGTCAGGGTCTGACGTCGGTCCTCGGAGGGGACTTGTCGCTCCTAAGCATCATCACCGCGATGCTCGGCGACGATGAGTCCTGGAAAGCGATGGTCTCCTTCTGCGAGACAGTAATGTCCCAGAAGGAGGCCGACGAGCGGGCAAGAGAGGAGGCCGCCGACGTGGAAACCATCCGCTGGTGACGAATGGGGATGCGTAGGAGGCGCTACTTAATGCGCCTCCAGTAACGCCTTTGTGCCCGTGTCGGGCCGGGATGGGAACCCGGTCCTGCTAGACACGGCGTCGTCGGAACTGTTCAGAGGTAAACCGGATAGTCCCCATGGAGGAGAAGTCTAGCCTTTTCGCCGAGACCAGCCTGTCGCTGGAGGGATCCTGTTGCCTGCAGATCAGAGACCCTCCAATTACAGTGGCTGAAGGCACCCGCAGGGGTTTAGTGCGGTATTGCACTCCCAAAGTGCCGAGTCCGACATAGGTCTAGGACTGCCTACCCAGGCGTCCTGGATATCATCCGTAAATGGTTTCCCCTGCGACACAAAAAAAAGTATGAATACAGGTTAATATATTTTCGAAATTAAGGCCAGTATATTCGAGCGTTGTAGGTATTTAGCGCTACCTCCCTCCCCGCGCGACTAGTTACGCGAAGTCTCCGATCAAATGAACTCTCGATGACCCCGCGCGCGGCGACGGCGCACGGAAATAATTAAATATATAATTTTACAGTAACTTACTAGGTTTTTTTTTTTTTACTTTAGGTTATTTCATAATTCAGTTTTGTTTTCGATCCTGAAGGCACAGTATAAAATGCAACATAAACATTTAATACCTAAGAGAAGTAGATAAAAACCATTATTTAATTTTTTATGGGTTTATAGCTAAAAAAAAATTTACTATTAATATTTTAATTTATATTAATTATCAGTAATTTTTTTTTTTTGTTAATTAATACACTTTACAACATTTAATACCTAAGAGAAGTAGATTTAAACTTTATTTCTTCTCTTAGGTATTAAATGTTTATGTTCCACCTATTACTGCCACCAGGGCCCTGCGCTGGGGCTCCCAAGCGGCGCATTCCTCCAGGGTGTGACGCGCCGAGTCGATTGGCGCGCTACACTCGTGGCAAAATCAGGGGTGGCTTCTCGCCTAGCGATTTGGTGCAGGTACTTACCGAAGCAACCGTGCCCGGTAAGCACCGGCGACAGCCGAAACGTAAGGACCCTATGCCGCCTGTTGATCCAGCGACGAAGGTGAGGACGTCGCTCTGTCCATTACCTGTCTCAATTCGTTGTCGGCACCTCGCAGGTTAGTCCCATTGTCGGACCAGATTTGAGCAGGTTGTCCTCGTCGAGCTTTCATTCTTCTTAAATTCATTATCACTGAGTCTGTGCTCAGTGAAGTCGCTATCTCTAGGTGGATCGTTCTTACAGTGAGGCACGTGAATACTGCCACGTAACGTTTCTGTTGGCTGCGTCCCACGGTGACTGTTAATGGTCTGAAGTAGTCCACCCCTGTGTATGTGAAGGGTCGCTGATGGTGAGCTAGGCGACACGCAGGTAGGTCTCCTGTTCTCGGGTGTGGCGGGATCGCTGCCCTAATCCGGCAGTGTAGACACTGTGGAAAGAGCGTTCCTGTGCCGGGCCGCAGGCGTAGTATCCAGTAGTGCTGTCGACATTCGTTCACAGTCGCCTCGACTCCCGTGTGATGCCTCGTTCTATGCATCGCTATGATCCACAACTTCACTGTGTGATGATTTCTATCTAGTATCATCGGGTTTTTAGATGGCGTTGATAGTTGCTCCGCGGCGTTAATACGACTACGGACTCGGAGGGCTCTCTCTGCACACTCGATGCTCAGCTGCTTGAGGCGACTGTTTCGGGTAAACGACTTCCCGTCTTTAATGCTTTCTACTTCATTTGGGAAAGATTCTTCTTGGACTGTTCTCATGAATAGGTCTTCAGCTTTCCTGGTAAGTTCCGCGGAGACCGGACGAACCTCCAAAGTTTCTTCGAGCTCTACTCTTATTTTCTGGCGTGTTTTCAGCTTCTTGTTCGTCCTTTTCCAGTCTGGGTCTTTTAACGCGCTTTTCTTAGTCCTTTTATAGTTGACTCGTTGTGTATTGGCTCGACAGAGTTCTATAAACTGTAGCACTCGAGCCGTCGTGTAGCGGAGTCTGTTCCAGCTGGAGTACCGTGTGCAGTCTGGTAACCCTTCTTTGAGTCGCGGCTGTTTACGATCGGTGACGTGATGAGTTTTTTCTTCGCCTGTAGGTTCGGTTGACGACGACAAGGCGGACGTTTCCGTGGGCCAGGTGGACTCCGGATGATAAGGAAATTCAGGACCTGTGTACTATCTGTGACCACTGCTGAATCCCGCTGGTACGTCCCGCGCCGCGTCGTCGGCTACGTTTAGCCTGGTTGGGACCCATCGCCATTCGCTGACCGTCGAAGAATCTTCAATTGCCGCTAGCTGCTAGCTAGCCGCTGTTAGGTGAAAATACTAATATAACTTATTGAAATTTTGGATATACTAATATATCGGTCTAAGATATCGATGACAATCATTATATTCTAGCTAAAAATAGATTGAGTGTTCATTAAACTTACGAGTACTTATCTGATCGCTTTTCTAAGCTTACGTAGTTCACGTCTAGATATTTTCTTTTTATTTCTAGTTTTATTCCCCATTTTATATCTACACTACACTGCTATACAGTAAAAACACTTCCAACGTTGTTAGAGCACTAACTAAACTAATCTAATAAAATTATCAATAATAATCTATACTAATAGATAAAACTGAAGAGTTTGTTTGTTTGAACGCGCTAATCTCATGAACCACTGGTTCAAATTTAAAAATTCTTTTTGCGTTGGATAGTCCATTTACTGAGGAAGAATTTAAGCTATATAACATCACGCTACGACTAATAGGGGTTGAGTAATAATAAGAAATGTTACAAAAACGGGAAAAAATAATCTTTTTTGAGAGCTTCCGTTGCGTCCTTTATTATTTCTCTTCTCAAGACATTTTTTAATTATAGTTCCACTTTTAAAGTAAATATAACATCACTCTTTTACTGTAAATTTTCGAAAAAAAAAACTCAGTAATATGTTGAACGACCCAAGAATCAAACCTGAGACCCCTTGCTCGGCAGTAACGCTTGGTACCACTGGACCAACGAGGCGAAAATATTTAAGTACGTTTTTCCCTCAAATTAACGCGGGTGAAACCGCGGGGCACAGCTAGTACTAAATAAAATTATCCAATCTATTTCTCAAACCACACTATCCATTCTCTGAGGATAGAGAGGTTCACTGGCGCTCGAATTCCTAAGAGACAAGACCGGACCCTATACATCGGTTTTCACACAAGAGGAAAAGAAGACGTTGATAGACAAGGTACGGCACCGGACAGGGATCGAGCGTCATGACTATCCACGAGGCACAGGGACAGACACGCGAGGCAGTCATCATCGTCCAGACAAAGACTAGGAGGCTGCGGATTCATGACAGTGTTCCGCATGCTGTGGTCGCGGTGACCAGGCACACAAAGACCTGTGTCTACTACACCGACGACGGTGGTGATGCAATCGGTCGTTTTGTCGGCCTCGGTGGAGGCCACAACAAAGGAAATACTCGAGCACACCCTCAAGATAGCTATACATAAAAGAGACACCGCCGTCATTGAGGATGTGCTCGAACAGCTTCCCTCGGGGGATGGCTGCGGCAGAGTCTCCAATAAATAATACAAAAATAAAGAGCCCAAATGTAAATGTAGACAAGCCGTAAAAATGTGGTGGCTGGTATGTATGTACTAACAAGCAATGAAATATTAGATTATATTAGATCAAGGAATAAACGCATGTACATAGAAAATAAGAAACATGATGTAAATAGATGTAAGAAAAAAAAAGACAAAATAAAATTATATATATATTATATAATATACCGCCATAGTATATGTGTGTGTGTGTATATATGTATATGTATATATATGTATGTGTGTATATTTGTATATGTAAATTATATTTGTAAATAAAGATTATGTTTATTAAAAATGATTATATGTATGTAAATATGATTATATGTATTAAAAAAAATTATAATAATAATAAATAAATAATGGTCAGTATACGGACTCGCGTCATAGAGATCCTGACAATAAGTCTAGCTAATGTAAGTCTAAAATAGTACGCATGAAACTATATTAACAATCTTATACATTTAATTTAAAAAAGGCACGGGCAAATATAAGCCCGTGGATATTTTTGTTATAAAAAAAAAATCCAATCTTTAGAGGGGGGGGGGGACGCCGCCAGACAGCAGAGATACAGGTCCTACTTCGATGACGCCTCGCAGGCAACTAAAGCGAGGCGCGCGCGCCGTTTTCTTATATAATTTAAATATTTAATATTTAAAAAAAATAGAAACATTTATTTAAAAAAGTAACCGTTAAATGTTCTACTAAAAGTTATTACCTATTTTTACATGTGAATATTGTAACTTAAGGACGCTATTACATTTTGAGCTCGCTTAAGTTTAGGTATCTAAATCGCAACACAATAACATAACGCGTACACGCACACATTGAAACCGCTTTACGCTCGATTTTATACTGACGTAACTAATCTTGGTACTTGAAAGTATTAATTTTTAATTTTACTGGTATTGATTAAGTAAAAGTATTTAACTATAGTCGGATCGCGAAGCAGGAAGAATTTTGTACATTGACCGTAGTAAAAGGTCAATGTACAAAATTCTTCGTGCTCCGCGATCCGACTATAGTAAGTATTTAACTTACCCCACCGTTTTTAAAGGTATCGCAGAGAGGGGCACGGGTGGAATATTCTGAGGGCAGATTGTTCCGACGCCCTCAAAGATCATAAATTGATGATTTAGGAGTCATTCATTTATAACGTAACACGATTTAGGGGGGAGGGGGGTCGACCATGTCTTATTTTCTCTTACAAGGGGGTGGGAGGGAGTCTCGATAGTTCTTACGTAAGATCACAAAAATGCGCAAAGTTGAAATTATTCTTTGAAAAAACGAGGGCAAACGCACGAGTGCCGATGTTCTCTCGGATGTTCTTCGGATTAGAGATTTTTCAATGGCAGATCCACTTTCCGAGTGAGTTTTGACTTTTGCATGGACTTCTTTTATTGTAGGTAAAGATGAATAATTAAAACCAAATTTTATTACTACCAAAAACTAAAAATTAATAGTACCTTTGTAAAAACAAATAAACACTTCTAAAAATTGTTACTTTGAAAAATAAACATTAAACAAATTTTTAAACATTTATTAACACCAAACCAACATTTATTGATTTTTTTTTTACTTTTGATTCTTACGTAATAAATATTTAACAGGGGAGAGGGGGTTGGCCTATTCTTATTTTTTCTTATAATAGGGGGGAGAGGGTCGAGAAACTAGCAAAATTTGTAGCAAAAAAAAATCTTACGTAATAAATGAATGGCCCCTTATGAGGATGTCTAAAGGTATCTACTACTCGTTCGCCCCTCTATACAATAAAATATAATAGATAATAACACGCTTTATTTTTAATAATTCAGAACCACATACAAGTTATATATAATTTAAACATCTTGTATTTTACGTAGATAATTAGGTAATAAAGGAGTAGGAGGTAGGAGTAGGAGTAGGTAACAAAGAGTGTTCGATTGTGGAGGCACTGAAGTTCCATGAAGTGCCCCAATATCTCCAGAGGCTGTTGTAGGCGTACCTTCAGGAGAGAGAGGTCCTCTGGGAGGGGGGCGACGGTCGACTCTATCGACGTCGCGTTGGCTGCGGCGTTCCACAGGGCTCCGTCCTGGGACCAACTCTGTGGAACGTCGGCTTCGACTGGCTGCTGCGGGCACCTCTACCGCCCGGGCTGAGGGTCATCTGTTATGCTGACGACACCTTGCTCACGGCCCGGGCGAGGAGCTTCGAAGAGGCGGCCCGCTTAGCAGAAGCCGGCACAACGATAACGGTCGACCGTATCGAGATGCTGGGCCTGAGGATCTCTATATCCAAGACAGAGGCCCTCCTATTCCATGGCCCACGCAGAGGTCCCCCCCGAGGTGCGCGGATCGCCGTCCAGGGAACGGAGGTGGAGATTCGGGCTCAGATGAGATACCTGGGCCTAACCCTGGACGGGCGATGGAGTTTTGGTCCATACTTCGACCAGCTCGCTCCGAGGCTGCAGAACGCCGCCGCTGCGTTGGGACGACTCCTCCACAACGTAGGCGGACCGGACTCCCCTTGCCAGCGCTTATACGCCGGTATAGTGCGGAGCATGGCACTGTACGGTGCTCCCTTATGGGTCGACGCCCTTAGCGCTCATAACAAGGCTCTCCTGAGGAGACCCCAGAGGGTCATAGCGGTAAGGGTGATACGGGGATACCGTACGGTGTCCTGGACGGCGGCATCACTTCTCGCGGGGGGGCCGCCCTGGGAACTCCAGGCGGAGGTGCTCGCGAAGGTGTACCAGTTCCGGTCCGGGCAGAGAGCGAATGGCGAACGTCCAAGTGTGGACCAAGTCGGCAGGATCAGGGCTCTAGCTCAGAGAGCACTGATCCAATGGTGGAAGGAGGATCTGGGGTCCCCAGCGGCGGGCTCAGTGACGGTGGACGCTATACGTCCTCACCTTCGTCGCTGGGTCAACAGGCGGCATAAGGTGCTTACGTTCCGGCTGTCGCAGGTGCTTACCGGGCACGGTTGCTTCGGTAAGTACCTGCACCAAATCTCTAGGCGAGAAGCCACCCCTGCCTGACACGAGTGTGGCGCGCCAATCGACTCGGCGCGTCACATCCTGGAGGAATGCGCCGCTTGGGAACCCCAGCGCAGGGCCCTGGTGGCAGTGATAGGTGGAGACCTCTCGCTGTCACCTCATATTGTGCCACCACGTATACGGCCGTGACCTCATATTGTGTGGAGGTCATGGCACTGAAGGAGGCCGCGGAGCGAGAGCGGGAAGCAGCCGCGCACGCTGACTCGCTCCGCAGAAGACGACCAGGGAGGAGGAGACGTCAATACGCACTCCTCCACCCTCCGCAATAGAGTGGGAGAGGGCACCACATCCTTCCACTCGCCACCAGGGCAATAGAGCGCTCACAGTGCCCGCGAGCGCTCTATAGGCGAAGGCGGTCCGCATAGGTGGGCCAACCGTCGGGGCGTCACGGTTGCATGCGAAAGCGATCCCGTAGCGCCCCACTACGACGATGAGGGCACCGCTGGGTTTTAGTGCGGTATTCTGGCACGTTCTGCCGTGTCAGCGAGTCCCACATACCCGTCGCCCTCGGGCACCGGGATACGTAAATGCATTTCCCAGCTAAAAAAAAAATTAAAAAAAAAAGGTAACAAAGAGTGTTGCGAAGTTGAGTATTGCGTAATAAATTAATTTATTATTATTATTATTATTATTAATTTACTTTCTAATACTCTAAGACAATAGATTACAATAGAATAGATACCAATAGAGGACAAAAGCATAAATTCGGTTATCTATTTAAAACTACTATTTAAAAACTTTGTACAATAGTAATTATAAAATATAAAAAAAAAGCAGTGTAAAGACAACAGATTGCGAAGATTGTTATGTTGTTCCTTTTATTTTATTTTTTAATATAAACCAAATGCAAAGACAATTATTTTATTTCGGTCCGAAAAAGTATCAATTTCGTTCAAGCACAGTATACACAAGGCACGCCCTTTTTTACGTAATTATTAATTGCGCTGAAGCGATACACCCATGCTTCCACGAGCGCGTTTGGGCGCAGAATGACGAACGACGATTGTTCAGGAGTAAAAATTGTATGAAGAAATTTGAGAGCGTTTCTTATTTTTCTCATAAATGGAAATATTATTTATTTTTATTTAATATATTTAGCTATTCGTACAGAGGACTAAATAAGCAACAATTTCTTAGTATATTTATTTTTCTTAGTGCAGTTTATTTAGCTATATTGGTTCCTATTCAGACCCCTCTTTTTTTAATTTTTTGCGATTACTGTGATGGTTAAAACGAATTTGTGTAAAAAATGTGTATGGGGCTATAGATTTTTTATGGTGTTACTCTGGAGATGAATATATTATCTTTCATTTGAAACCAAGATATCCTCGCAGTGTGACTCCTAATTAATTAAAATGGTACCTGAAAATCACTGATATTTGTGGAAAAATGTGATAGCGTCCTTAAAGTCTGATATTCTTCGAATACAACTCGAAAAATAATCAAAAACATCCTTTCTTTATGTTTTTTTTTTATCGAGTCAAGTTACAATTATCGTGTTTTGAACCGTTGAATAATCAAGAACGTTTGTTAAACTATAACATATATTTTTAAAGGATCAAAAAAATGAATATTACTATGTTTAAAACTCTATCAAAAACAGGTGATTTGGGATATACTGGCCTTAAGTGTACTTTGCCTCAATCAGTATTATTATGTGTTTTAATTGATTATAAGTATCTAATAAAACTTTTCATTATTAATTTTGTGTTTTTGTCTTTTTAATATAATCAACCAGATTGAATATTATTCACAAATTGTTTGAATCTTACCCAAGATAAATCGAATAAGTTGCGAGATACTTGGTTTTAAGTTTGGCAAATATGTAAAAAATCAATAGTTTAACTAAGCTAAAACAATTTTTGCCTTGCATTTACAAAATACAGGCATATATAGGGTTTTAAATGTATAAAAATGATAAAGTGCACTGTTAACTATAACATTTAAAAAAAATCACTTCAATAGGTTCATTATTAGCTGAGATAATTGATATTTAAGAGAAAAAAAACCTTATTTTGTTCTCCTGTAAAATTTGCCAAAATATAGATACTTGAATTTAGTTTAGAGCAGCCGAACTGTATACTATAGAATGATATTAAAATTAAACCAAAGAGTAATAATAATTAAACTTACCACTCGAGATTCGAGTTGAAAAGTAATGACTAATATATTGCTATTTATACTTTTATACTTTTGTGATAATTTCCCCCACTCTGAGCAATGACGCAACTTCCCTTGTGTATTTAACTAAAAGTCTAAAAACGGATTTTATCGCGTTTATTTAAAATTACTGTTTAACAATTTAATTTAAATTATTTCTTATTCTATTATTATATATTCTATTATATTATTTATTTAATTTTAATTATTTATTTGTGTAGTATTGACTCTTGATAAGTTGTAATCTTTCCTGTACTAGTACATTGACGCATGCCAATGTTTCCAGGAAACTTAAATTATTATTGTGTTTAATGTTGAACTTTATTCTGTAAAGTTTAAAATAATTGATCAAATACATCAACAAAAACATAAAAATCAATAAACATAACATTATCACAAAAATCAAAGCGATAAAATTTCCAAATATTATAGAAAACATTTAAAAAAAATGGAAATTCAAAAATGTACTAAAAATTTAAAAAAATCATTAAATTTAATTCAACACTTTTTTATAAGAATACCAGAGTTGAACATTGAAATTCATCCAGGCTTTTATTCGAAAGGTATAATTGAAAATTTAAATGAAACTAAAAATTTCAAAATAAAATCCAAATCGCTACAATGTGAAAAATGCGTCAATTCTTTATTAAATCATATACTTATATCTAATAATAATAATAATAATAATAACTCTTTATTGTGCAAAAGCAACATAACATACAAAAAAAAAATAGGAAAAAAATACAGAAGGTACGGCCTTATCGCTAAAGACCTCTTCCAGGCAACCTTAGGGCAGAGGAAATGGTATGCTAATGGTATAGGTGTACAGTTTTATTTATAACATATACAATACATATAGACAATAGAAAAAAAAAATAATAAATATATATACGTACATATCGCCTCTTTAGAAGAATAACGTGATATTTTATAAACCACAACTTAACAGGAGAGCAATTTCAAACATTTAAGAGTTGATAAATTCTAAAATATTGATAATTTGACTGTAGGAAAACAATTAATAGTAAGTAAAATTATCAATATTTTAGAATTTATCAACTCTTAAATGTTTGAAATTGCTCTCCTGTAAAGTTGTGGTTTATAAAATATCACGTTATTCTTTTAAAGAGGCGATATATAATACATATAGATAGATGTAATAAGGAATTGTATCATATGATTTAAAGTGACGAGAGGAAATGATTATACGAGTGTGACTGAATACATAAAAGTAAAGGATTAAAATTGAAGGAAATGGTTTTTTTTACAGATTTCTTAAAAAAATTTAGGGAGTGAGCACGTCTAATGGACAAGGGTAGGGAGTTCCAAATTCGGGCAGCTTGAACAGTAAATGATTTTGTAAAGAAATTAGTAGAGTGGGAAGGAATTTCAAGGAGTAAATTGTCATTAGAACGTAAGCTTCTTTCATGAGAATCGTTGAGAAACTTAAACCGCTCTTTTAGGTAAGAAGGAGTTGGGGTGCTACAGTCGGTGACCTCCGCGTGGTGCACCCTGGAAACGTAGGTAGCAGCAGCTGCACAGTTGCGATTGCAGAACTGCTGCTGCCTACGGCTAACGACCGACTCGGGGGAACGCTTATTCTTTATTAAATCATATATATCTAATAATAATAATAATAATATAATAATAACTCTTTATTGTGCAAAAGCAACATAACATACAAAAAAAATAGGAAATAAGTACAGAAGGCGGCCTTATCGCTAAAGACCTCTTCCAGGCAACCTTAGGGCAGAGGAAATGGTATGCTAATGGTATAGGTGTACAGTTTTATTTATAACATATACAATACATATAGACAATAGAAAAAAAAATTAATAAATATATATACGTACATATATAATACATATAGATAGATGTAATAAGGAATTGTATCATATGATTTAAAGTGACGAGAGGAAATGATTATACGAGTGTGACTGAATACATAAAAGTAAAGGATTAAAATTGAAGGAAATGGTTTTTTTTTTTTACAGATTTCTTAAAAAAATTTAGGGATTGAGCACGTCTAATGGACAAGGGTAGGGAGTTCCAAAGTCGGGCAGCTTGAACAGTAAATGATTTTGTAAAGAAATTAGTAGAGTGGGAAGGAATTTCAAGGAGTAAATTGTCATTAGAACGTAAGCTTCGTTCATGAGAATCGTTGAGAAACTTAAACCGCTCTTTTAGGTAAGAAGGAGTTGGGGTGCTACAGTCGGTGACCTCCGCGTGGTGCACCCTGGAAACGTAGGTAGCAGCAGCTGCACAGTTGCGATTGCAGAACTGCTGCTGCCTCGGCTAACGACCGGGTATGCGATTTAGCGCTCCGGGGACTGCTCTGTCACGCAGAGTTGCCCCGTTGAGCGGCCGCATGGCGTGAAGGGGACAGCCGTCTCCTCGGGGGCTCCGGTGCCACTGCGCTCGCGCGCGGTGAAGTAACGGAGGACGGACGGGTCTGATGTGCACTCCCACTGCCGTCAGACAGAACGGCTAGGCTTGTCTTAGTTGTTCACCGTCCTCTCGTAATCCCGCTACGTGGTGTTGTGGTCATGTCTCGCGGCTACGTGCGGGACCGAGGGTCTTGCCTTAACCGGCCGGACTGCGAGGAAGAAAACCTCTATAAAAAATTACCCCGAATCCTAAGCGGCGACGCAGCGCGAGGGGATGCATCGCTGAAGGGTGGATCAGTCTCGACTGCGATCCTCGTCCGGGTACCGGCCGACACCCGTGACGAGTTACGCTAGGCTTACCCAGGTACAGGGGGCACTGCCTGGGTGGACCGTCTTTCCCCCATACTCGTGGGAACAAAAATGGAACCTATCACATTAAAATTTTTTAGAAAGAAGGATGCGGGAGAGGAGTCGACTCCTGTCGACTCCGACGATTATAGCTCGGCGGCGACAGCCAGCGAAGAGAGTAGAAGGGGCAAGAGGCCGCGGTCGTCCGGCGGGGGGAGCTTGATCCTCGCCGGCTGTAAGAGGCGGATTATTGGGCAGGACGAGACCTGCACCGAGGCCGAGAAGGCCATCCTGGAGCAGGTACGCGCGGCCGAAGAGAGGCGCAGAGTGTTGGGCGTCGACGTTGAGGATCCGCGCACGACCGACGCTCTGGTGGATCAGGTGGCCACAGATGTGGACCTGATATGTATGGTGGCGACGAGGTCGTCTAACCTCAAGGGCACGTTCCAACGCGCCCTGAAGGATGCGGCGGCCTCAATAAAGACGGTGGTCGAGGCTCTCAGGGAGAGGACAGCCTCGGAGGAGGTGCGTCGGCTCCAGGCGGAAAACTCAAGCCTGAGACGCGATCTGGACGACCTCCGTAGGTGGAGCTACGAGGGCAGCGCTCTTAGCAGCCCGCTCCCACCTGTCTACCAAGACCAGAAGAGGGCCTCGTCGAGAAGGTTAGCGCGTCGGTAATTCGGTCGGTAGGGCGGATGATCGATGCCCGCTTCGCCGGCCTTGAAGACCGCCTCCTGCCGGCGAAGACACTCCGTCCTCCGCTTGCGGCGGACAGGAAGAAGAAGGAGAGGACGACGCAGAAGGCGCCGTCTTCTTGCGCCACCCCCACTCCACTGAAGAAAAGACGCGCACACGTGAGCGAGGAGGCGGCACCCGCAGTCCAGACTGGCGACGGTGAGTGGACTACCGTCGCCAAGCGGGCAAAGAAAAAGAAGACGGCGCCTAAGAGCTACGCTGCCGCCGCCGCCGGCGAAAAAGAAGAAGGCCAAAAAGCCTAAGTTGTCTGCCCCCCGTTCTCCGGCAGTGCTCATCACGCTTGACGAGTATGCTGAGAGCAAGGGTGTCACGTACTGCCACCTGCTCAAGCAGGCGGGAGATACGATAGATCTGGCCGAACTCGGCATCGTCGGTGGGCTCAAGCTGCGGCGCGCCGCGACTGAGGCCAGATTGTTGAAGCTGCCGAAGGGGCAGACCCCGGAAGCGGCGGGACGCCTGGCGGAGGCCATGCAGGAGGCGTTGGGGAGTATGGCGAAAGTCGTCCAACCCATAAAGCTCGCGGGTGTACGAATCTCTGGGCTGGACGACTCCGTCTCCTGCGAGATGGTGGCCGCAGCGGTGGCGAAGGTGGGCCGGTGCGATGCCGGCTCGATCAAGACCGGCGCAATCACAGTCGGACCGGGTGGGTTGGGGTGCACAGTCGTGCGATGCCCGATCCCAGCCGCCAAGGCCCTGGCCGAGGCTGGCAGGCTCCTAGTCGGCTGGACCTCGGCCAGAGTGCAGGTCTTAGAGCAGCGCCCCATGCGCTGCTTTAAATGCTTGGGAATCGGGCACACTCGCCCGATCTGTCCGGCTGCGGTTGACCGCAGCGGCGCGTGCTTCCGGTGTGGCCTTGAGGGGCACATCGCCCGCAATTGCACCGGGGCACTGCACTGCGCCGTTTGTGCTGCCGCCGGCAAACCGGCGTCGCATTTAATGGGGGGACGGGACTAGGCCGCGAAGACCCCGGCCGCTCCCCAAAGTCCAATTCTCCAGGTCACAGAGGAGACTGCGGCGATGTCCTCATGACCTGCCGCAGTTTCCCCCGTTCGCCGGTCCCTGGAGCAGTGGAGATAGAGCGCTCACGGTGCCCGCGAGTGCTCTATGACCGAAGGCGACCCGCGTAGGCGAGCCAACCGTCGGGGCGTCACGGTGGCATGCACCAGCGATCCCGTGGCGTCCTTGTACGACGACAAGGGCACCGCTATGTTTTAGTGGGTATTCTGACTTCGCAGTCAGCGAGTCCCACATACCCGTCGCCTGCGGGTGGCGGGATGCGTAAACGCATTTCACAGCGTCAAAAAAAAAAAGGTAAGAAGGAGTAGCAGGATTGAATAATATGCAGTATAAAAGAGTAAGAATGTGAGTATTCCTGCGAAGGCGGATTGGGAGCCACTTGAGTTTGTTGCGAAAATTAGAGATATGACCATATTTGCGTAGGCCAAATATGAAAGGGATACAAAATCAAAATCAAAATTAACTTTATTCAAATAGGCCCTAAGAGCACCTTTGAATCGTCATTTTACAAATTAAAAATTTAAATTTGATTATTTTGTAATGGTAAAGCTACCACCGATTCGGAATGTAGATTCGGCAAGAAACTCCGCAGTTACTCTTTTAAAAATGATATAAAATCAAAATCAAAATATTTTATTCGTTATTAGGTGATTGATTACACACACTCAACGAACGTCAAAAAAAAAATGTCTCGGTAGACATCTACAATTTCATCATCGGCTTTACTAAATATTACAATAATATAATAATGTTCCTAGTGTAGGCCAAGAGAAAAAAAGCCGGAGGAAAAAAAACTCTCGGTACTCTTTTTACCATATCATATTTTGTACATACAATATAAAAAAATTATTCACAAAGAACGAGCAAATCATGTCACTGCCGCAGTCTTGTCATTTAAAAAATCTTTAATGCTATAATATGCCTTACTACATAATTTGGATTTAATGAAGTGTTTAAATTTATTTAGGGACAAGTCTTGCACATTACCAGGCAGTGTATTGTACATGCGTATACACTTACCTACAAAAGAGTTACTTATTTTGTGGAGCCTAAAATTAGGAATGGCGAATTTATTTTTATTTCTTAAATTTATATTATGTCTATCACAGTTCTTGACAAATTTATTTTTGTTTTTATGTGTGTATAATAAATTTTCAAAAATATATTGAGAGTAAACAGTTAGTATTTTTATTTCCTTAAATTTATTTCGTAAAGACTCACGGGTGCCCATACCGTAGATAGCTCTGACAGCTCTCTTTTGCAAAATAAATATACATTGAATATCAGCAGCGTTTCCCCACAGCAGTAAACCATAAGTCATGATGCTGTGGAAATAGCTGAAATATACTAATCGCGCGGTTTTGATATCCGTCAACTGCCGTATTTTTTTTACTGCGTAAGCTGCGGAGCTGAGTCTGCCAGATAACTTCCCAATATGAGGACCCCACTGTAATTTTGAATCTAAGGTTATACCCAGAAAGACAGCCTGATCGACCAATTCTATTTCCTTATCCCTAATCCTGATACTGGTTGTAGCCAACTTAACATTCGGTAAAGTGAATCTCACACATTTTGTTTTGGATTCATTTAATAGTAGATTATTTACATTAAACCAGTGGATAACCTTAGAGAGAGCCCTATTTACATCGTCGAGTGAATTTTGTCCACGTTTAACCTTAAACAGTAAAGATGTATCATCTGCAAACAAGACTATCTCATGATCATCTCTAACAAGATGAGGGAGGTCATTAATATAAACCAGAAATAGAAAGGGACCTAAAATCGAACCTTGAGGTACTCCCATTGTTACAAGAGAGCCGGGGGACCGCTTGTCGTTGATCACCACGCTTTGGGTCCTGCCACTCAAATAAGAAGTGACAAAATCGAGAGCGGTACCCCGGATTCCATAATGATGTAGTTTCCTGATTAATGTCTGATGCTGGACACAATCAAATGCCTTAGAAAGGTCACAGAATACACCATAGGCATCGTGTGACTGATCCCAGGCCTCATAAATAGTCTCTAAAAGTTTAATTCCAGCATCAGTAGTAGACCGGCCGCGAGTAAAACCAAATTGTTTATTGTGTAAGAGTTCATTACTTTCAAAATGTTTTTGAAGTTGATTTAGGATAATTTTTTCAAAGAATTTTACTGAAAGTGGGAAGTACCGATATTGGACGAAAGTTAGAAGGATCTGCGGTACTTCCAGAGTTAGGTCGTCAGGAAACACACCACTATCAATACAATTATTAAAAATTAAAGCCTGTTCTGGAGCAACTATTTCAATTAGGGAATTTATAAGATGTACAGAAATGCTCCAGAGATCTGGTGTTCTTTTTATATTTAACAATTTAAAAGCCTTTAAAAAAATATAAACTGTGTTTTAGTATAAAATTAGTAATATCTTGCATGAAATACAGCGCCACTAAGTCCACACATCTTTATCGACTAAGTAATCCTGCACCGAATAATAAGCTTTATCTATTAATTTTTTTTTAATAAAATCTTTAAATTTATTATAGTTCAGTTCCAAAATTGTTTGTGGGATTTTATTATACATGCGAATACCATAAAACCCAGAAAGGAGGCGTTTACTTTGTGCAGTCGGAAGCTTGGAGTTACAATTTTGTTATTCCTTCTAGTGTTTACAGTGCGATTAATACTATTTATTTCAAAACAATGAATATTCTGGTGAATATATATAATATTGTTATAAATATACTGTGACGCAATTGTTAATATGTCTATCTTTGGAAAAACATCCCGTAGGGTGACTCTAGCTCCAAGATCGTAAATGCCACGAATAGCCCTTTTTTGCAAAATAAATACAGTTTCAATATCTGTAGCATTACCCCACAGCAACAGACTGTAAGACATAATACTATGGAAATAGCTAAAATATATTAAACGCGCAGTAGCAACGTCGGTCAGTTGTCGCACTTTTCTAACTGCGAATGCTGCGGAGCTGAGTCTGCCATTCAAGGATGACAAATGGGAATTCCACTGAAGTTTTGAGTCCAAATTTATCCCTAAGAATACTGTAGTATCACCAACAATAAGCCTCTCGTTATTTATTTCTAAATTATAATGTGGATGTTTAACATTAGGCAACGAAAATACAACGCACTTGGTTTTTTTGGCGTTCAAAACGAGGTTGTTTGTTTTAAACCAATCTTGAATTCGAGACAAAGAACTGTTTACGTCATCATAATTTACTTTTTTCCTATCAACTTTAAATATAAGCGATGTGTCATCTGCTAATAACACTATATCACAAATATCCTTAACATAAAATGGCAGATCATTTATATATATTAAAAAAAGAAAAGGACCTAGAATCGATCCTTGTGGAACGCCCATTTTTAGCACAGATCCAGAAGAATTTGTTCCGTTTAGTGATACGTGTTGTATTCTATTAGATAGATATGAAGCAATGAGATCAAGAGCTTTACCATTAACACCGTAATATTTTAGTTTACTTAATAAAATTCCGTGGTCCACGCAGTCAAATGCCTTTGATAAGTCACAAAATACACCAATAGCATTTTGTGATCTCTCCCAAGCATCATATATATGTTTGAGAAGTGCCACACCGGCATCTGTCGTAGAGTGACCTCTAGTGAAACCATATTGTTCACTGTAAAAAATTCCATTAACATTAAAATGGAAAAAAAGTTGATTTAGTATAATTTTTTCAAAAATTTTACTTAAGGACGGTAAGATTGATATGGGTCTATAATTACTGGGATCACTACGATGTCCCTTTTTAAAAATTGGTAAAACTTTGCTCTATTTTAGCAAATCTGGAAAAGAACCCACATTAATAGCATTATTAAAAGTTAATGCTAAGTACGGAGCCAGGACATCAATGATAGTACCAATTAATTTAACTGAAATGTCCCACAGATCATTGGTTTTTTTAATATTTAGACTCTTAAATGCTTTTAGAATATCTAAAGAATCAACCTGCGAGAATGAAAAATCAACATTACATTTGCTAACGTTATTTTTTAGAAGTTGGGTAGAATTGGTTGAAGATGAATTCAGTCGGGAAGTTAGATCAATGGGTATTTTATCGAAAAAGGTTTCAAAGACGTTTGCCAACTTTTCATCTGAGCTTACAACAGTACCATTTATATTTAATTCAATTGGTATAGTTTGTTTATTACATTTCCCACAGATACTATTAATTATATTCCATGTGCACTTAACTTTATTATCAGAATTAATAATTTTATCTATATATATATTATATATAAAGAGATTTCCACGTATATATTGACTCATCACGATATCTCTCTCTCTTGGGGGGGGGTTTCTCGCTCTTGGGGGTCAATTGTCGCTCGCGTCCGTAGGCTTTACCCTCGAGACCCTACACGCGACCCCTGGGTGGTGCTAAAGAGCGACATTCTTTCCGGTGGTAGGCTTCGGCCGTGGCTGGTCACCACCCTCTTGGTATAAATCAAGGTGCCAAGCGTTCGCGCGTTCCACCCTGCTAACCGTGAGTAGCCCTTTGAAAGGTGGGTCTACGTAGTTGCGCCTACCGGCGTGCCGCACCCAGGCTCACAGTGTTGCCGCCCGCGGTGCCTAGTTCTGGAGAGCAGCGGGATCCGGAGAAACGGTTTTCCGCTGGCCGCCCGCCGATAGTAGGGAGCCCAATTGCAGACTAGCCACCTGCGAAAGGCTGCTCCGCCATCGCGCGCATAATCCCAGGGTTGCTTCTGTCGGGCCGGTTGGCAACCGGATGAGAGGCCTCGACAGCCGACACTGGGGGGGTCCGGGCGTCCCCGCGGTCTCCAAACTAGGTTTTTTCCCCACCGGGCGGCAGCATTGTGACTTCTGGTGGAGTCTGGCTGGCGCCTCACGTAACTGCCACTTTTCGCCTTACCTTCCCTCTTGCACTTCAAATAAAAACTAAATGAACAAAAGAAACAGAAAGTTGAGGAATCTGCAGCGGATGCACGGCCTCTCGCTTAAAGTGCACCTCACAAATATCCGAGGTCTGCACTCTAATCTCATTCCAGTTCACCACCATCTCGAGACTGCCAAGCCGCATCTGCTCTTGCTTACGGAAACGCAAATCACAACCCCTGCCGATACGTCATACCTCCACTACCCAGGTTACATCCTGGAGCACAATTTTCGGCCCAGGGCTGGGGTTTGTTTCTTTGTGCGCGATGACATCTGCTGCAAACGTCTCCGTAACTTAGAGGATCCCTCTTGCTCATCTGTCTGGGTGCTTGTGGATACTGGCATAGAACAAATTGTCTATGTTGGTGTCTACCGTTCGCATAGCGGTGACGAGGAGACAACAAGGCTCTTCCAACATCTGAGCGAGGCCGCCGACGTGGCTCAACAAAGGTACCCCACTGCGCAAATCGTCTTTCTGGGGGACTTTAATGCCCACCATGAACAATGGCTGTTCTCGTACCAGAAAACTGACCATGCTGGTAGAGAGGCGTACAAGTTTGCCTTGTCCATGAACCTCTCCCAGCTGGTTGACCAGGCGACTCGAGTACCGGATGTTGAGAACCACACTGCAAATTGTCTGGACCTTCTGCTGACGACTGAACCGGACCGATACCAAGTGTCTGTTTCAGCCCCTCTTGGGAGTTCTGACCACTGTCTGGTGAAGTCCGTCCTTACGTGTCCTCCACCCGACTCCAACCCTAGAGGAACCAGGCGGGTGTGGCGATACAAGTCAGCGGATTGGGATGAGATGCGACATTTCCTAGCATCTTACCCTTGGCTGCTAGTCTGCTTTTCTTCAGGCGATCCGTCGAGCTGCGCTAACGCTGTTGCTGAAGTTATTAAACAGGCGATGGAATATTATATCCCATTCTCCGACCGGCCCTCTGGCATTAGAGCTCAACCTTGGTTCAATGCTGTCTGCTCAAAAGCTGAGGCTGAAAAACATTCAGCATACCACGCTTGGTTAGAAGCCAGAAATCGCAAAGCTCCGGATACGCGAAAAAAGAAGAAAGCCTATAACACAGCGGCTAAGTCCTGCAAAAAAGTGCTCAAAAAAGCGCGCTTCAACCACATAGGCCGAGTGGGAACTAAACTCGCTTCGTACCCATCGGGCAGTAAGGCCTTCTGGTCCCTGGCGAAGTGTGTTGAAGCAAACTTTTGTCGCTCCTCACTTCCTCCTCTGCAGAAACCTGACGGAACACTGGCACACACGGCTGTGGATAAGGCAAATTTATTTGCCTCTCTATTTGCCGAAAATTCTCGTCTAGATGCTGGTAATAAAATTCCACCTCAGTTACCTCCTTGTGGATGCAAAATGCCTGTAATTCACATTTACCAAAAGGAGGTTCTCAAAACACTACGCAATCTGGACGTGAACAAAGCCAGTGGTCCTGATGGTATTCCTGCTATTGTATTGAGAAATTGCGCAGCCGAATTGTCTCCAGTCCTGACACGTCTGTATCGTCTTTCTTTACGATCTGGGATTGTTCCGAAGGCATGGAAGCTCGCGAACGTACAACCCGTACCCAAGAAGGGAAGTCGCACTGACCCTGCGAATTACCGCCCAATCGCGATCACCTCCATCCTATGCAAGGTAATGGAGCGTACCGTCAACAATCGCCTTCTAGCATACCTGGAAGATAATGATCTCCTCAGCGATCGGCAATACGGATTTCGCAAACGCCGCTCTACTGGGGATCTTCTCGTGTACGCTACACATCTCTGGGGGGAAGCCCTCGACAAATATGGTGAGGCCCTTGCTGTCTCACTTGACATTTCGAAAGCATTCGATAGGGTCTGGCACGATGGTCTTATAGCGAAGCTTCCTGCTTATGGTATTCCCACTAGTCTATGTACTTGGATCTCTGATTTCTTGAGGGAACGGTCAATTCGTGTAGTTGTTGATGGCTGCTCGTCTGACCTATTGACTATCAATGCCGGGGTACCCCAAGGATCTGTTCTCTCCGCAACACTATTCCTGCTCCACATAAACGATCTGCTTAAACCCGGTATCTTTGGGTACGCAGATGACAGCACTGTCGCGGAGAGATACTTCTCCAGTGCAAGAACGAGTCAAACAGAAGTGAACGATCTTAGAGAAGCAATGGTCAACCGTGCCAATCTTACTCTTCAGGCTGCCTCCGATTGGGGTGATGCCAATCTAGTGAGATTCAATGCTTCTAAAACCCAGGCGTGTCTCTTCACCGCTAAAAAGAGCCCGTTTAACTTGGCTCCCACTTTCCGAAGTGTACCTGTTCCAGTCACTAACCATCTTGAACTTCTCGGTATAGACTTATCGTCCAAACTCAATTTTGGAAACTATATCGAGTCCAGGGCTAAGACTGCTTCAAAAAAACTGGGCATCCTCTCCAAGGTCCGTCACTATTTCACACCGGACCAGCTGCTAAGACTTTATACAGCTCAAGTCCGCTCCTGCATGGAGTACTGTTGCCATCTGTGGGACGGTTCCGCCCGGTATCAGCTCGAAGCCCTGGAATCTATCGACAGGCGTGCCAGGAAACTCATTGGCATGTTTGCTTCAAGACGGCTCCAGAGCCTCGAACATCGCCGTCTGGTTGCTAGTCTGTGTGTCTTCTACAGGTTGCATTTCGGTGAGTGTGCACAGGAATTGCACGAATTGATTCCCCCAGCACCATTCCACTATCGGACGACGCGACGTGGACGGGGATTTCATCCATACGTGGTCGACATTCCACCGGTTCGCACCTCGCGGTTCGCATCTTCTTTCGTTATTAGAACTGCAAAGGAATGGAATTCTCTTCCTGCGTCGCTGTTTCCCGATACGTACAATTTAGGGATTTTTAAGGCAAGAGTGAACAGGCACTATTTGAGTTTGCGTGCTCCACCTTAGACTTCATCTTTGTTTACCATCAGACAAGATAGAAGTCAAACGCGCTCAAATTATTTCATAAAAAAAAAAAAAAAAATCTCTGAAACTATAAGGCGCAGAGACTTGAAATTTGGTAGGAATATTCCTTTCATCGAGTAGAGGTCAGCAAAGAACGGATTTTACGAAATTCTACCTCTAAGGGGGTGAAAAAGGGGGGCAAAGTTTGTATGGGACAACATGATTCCTTGGTCCAATCTACTTCAAATTTCGCATAAATATTCTTTAACAGAATTGGTTGAACACGTGTTTCGTATTTTATCGAAATTCATCCTCTAACGGGGTTAAAAGGGGATTGAAAGTTATTTGCTTGGAAGTTAATATCAAAACTCCTTAGTGCTTTTGATTTAAATTAAACTTTATTTTGACATGTTTGACAACTTAATCCGTCTGTCTTAAAATATTTTCGAGTATCGACGCAGGTGTAGGTGATAAAAAATATAAATTTATAATTTTTGAAATTTTAGTTAAATACCCGTGCGAAGCCGGGGCGGGCCGCTAGTCTTTAATATAGTTTGATTTAGCAGCCATACAAACAGCTTTAAAAGTTTCAGAATATCGTTTTACATAATCCAGAAATCTAGTCTCCTGATTCCATTGCCGCATACTGTACAGTTCGTACAACCTATTTCTACTCTTATGAATACCTTCAGTAGCCCATTCACTAAATTTTAATTTTACATTTATATCTAAAGTTTTAAGTTTAAAAATGTTATAGAATTCTTCTAAGATTAA
This sequence comes from Euphydryas editha, assembly GCA_036937285.1. Classification (NCBI taxonomy): domain Eukaryota; kingdom Metazoa; phylum Arthropoda; class Insecta; order Lepidoptera; family Nymphalidae; genus Euphydryas; species Euphydryas editha. The sequence goes on along the minus strand of JAUPFZ010000013.1, from coordinate 3,139,905 downwards.
TTTGAATACAGAATTATAGATTACATCTGGATCCTGTGCCATTACATCTACTTTACATATTTTTTGCGCTACAATATCCCTAAAACAATTTGTTTTCTTTACCGTTATTGGTCTACATGTAATTCTTCGAGAATTTATATTAATTTTCTCATTAAGAGAGAATTTTTGACCACAGTTATCGGAAGTTAATACAGATATAACAGATTTATCCTAAATTTCAATATTACTAAATACGTTATCTATACAAGTAGAAGATGTTTTAGTGACTCGAGTTGGTTCACAATATCTGTGCGTTAAATTAAATGAGTAAAACAAATTAATTAATCTACTTCTAATCATTGTGTCCTTTAACATATCTATATTAAAATCACCACACACTAAAACATATTTAGAACTAATAAACAACTTTTTAAGTGTGTCTTCCATGACTGTCTCAAATACTGATAAGTCACCTACAGGGGGCCGGTAAACGCAAAGTATAATGTAACGCTGTAATTCTACACAAGACAACTCTACAGCTCGCTCGACAGAGAGTGCTACAATATCTTTACGTGATTTATGAGCTATATCATTACGCACCAAAATTAGTGAACCTCCACGAATAGCATTCTCTCTTAAGAACGAACTTGACAAACTAAAATTTGGAATATTAACTATCTCATAACTTTTCAGCCAATGTTCAGAAATACAAAATATATGAATTTTATAAATGTCAGATAATAATTCCAATTTATGCTCCTTGCCACATATGCCCTGTATATTTTGATTAATTAAATTTATGTAACAGGGCTTAGGTTTTGTCTGTTCAGTTAGTTTAAATTGTCGTTGAAGTAGGAAGAAAATTTTGCAGTCTACGTAGTGATCCGACAGTAGAAAAAACCTTTCGACTTATTTCACAGCTCTGTGGTCCCCAAGAGAGAGTTTGATCAATTAGAACACCTAAGTTAGTCACATTCTCGCTGTATGGAATTTCAATGCCGTCAAAAAGTATAAGAGGTAATTGTGATTTATTTATGCGAGAAATAAATTTAGAGCTTCCTATTATAAAAGCTTGTGATTTCCTTGGATTAATTGCTAAGCCAAAGGACCTGCTCCAGTTAATTACTTCTAATAAGTCATGGTTAATACGTGAGACAGCTTGTGGTAGCTCAGCAATAGTACAGTGAGTGTAGATCTGGAGATCGTCAGCATAAAGGTGATAGAGAGAAGATATAACTTTACTGATAGGATTGATGAAAATAGAGAATAAAAGAGGAGACAACACGCCACCTTGCGGTACGCCAGCACTGACAGTAGTCCAACTAGAAAAGGAGTCGTTGACTCTAACTCGTTGCCGACGACCATGCAAGTAATTTTGAAACCAGTCAGTTACCTCAGGAGATATGTTTTAAGAGTACGTAAAATGTCTGATAATAAATTAAAGTCCACGGTGCTGAATGCATTACTAAAGTCTAGAAGCGCCAACACCGTAACTCTTTGATTATCCATATTCGAACGAATATCATCAGTGATTTTGATCAATGCAGTCTCATCTAAATCAATCTAACTGGACACACTTGGTATTATCCAATAATAAATTGTGAAACTATAACAAATGGAATCTGTGATAATTTTCCTTTGAGTTTTCAACTATTGACAAGTGTCTCATCTGTCATTATATTATTTAGTTGTAAAAATATTTTAATCAAAATAATTTTACTATTATCGATATTAATCTTTTTTTACATTTATCAAAATATGGACAATAATTACGAAAATAACTACACTACAATATCTTCTTGTGAACATATTTAATTTTTTTCATACAAAAAAAAGTATAATTTAATTAACATTCAATCCAAATCCGAAGTCTCATCTTCCGTAGCCGAAGACGAATCAGAAGACGATCGAAGAATCGTCGTCAGCGTCGTTGTCGTCGTCCGATGATACTTTCAACGGCTCCGATAAAGATTTCGATTCTTCTTCTTCGCTCGATTCATACGTTTCATCTTTAGTCAAAGATTTTTCATTGTCTTCGTTATCAACGGTACTATCGTCCGAATCGTCGTTATTTAATTTGTCCATCATAATTTCATTTTTTTTTCAGTAAAAATCGAGATTAAAATTCGAGATGTTACTCGAGATTAAAATTATTTGATTTAATCAAATCAATCAACATTTTATTATTCTTTAGAGATTGGTTCAACTTGTATTGACTCGAGTAACATTTCAATGTATATATCAATCCATTGGACAAGAGACCATTTTCCGATGTCATTAAATCATTTTTCGGAATCATTTTTTTACAGCGAGCATTTGCTTCAATTTGATGTATAAAATAAGAAATAGGAGCCAAAATTTCTCTATTCTCACTAATTGCCAAATCTTTATTATTCAGCATATTTATAGTTTGAGAAGACGTAGAACGACCGATCAAAGATTGTTTGCTAACAGCAACTGAGGATGTACAATCGTTCCGTCTCGCTTCCAAAATTTCACATACGATAAATCCTTCACCTTTGCCACGATTCCCTTTTGTCCGTGTAAATTTGAAATTTTCACACCGTGACCCAAATGCGTAGTGTAATGGTAGTGTAAATGCAACGAGGCCACGAATACTCCCTTGTCGTTCTTTTCCAAATAAAAAGTAAGAATCTATGACTTTAGGTGGCTCCGATAGAGGATCGTCCATTAGTATCAAGTATCTAAATGTATAACTTATGAATTTTTATAGTACTTCGTTTTTGAATCTTTAATCTAGTATCGGATAGAAGCATTCCAAAAATTATATATTTTTCACATTTTTTATTCATTTTTATATATTCAAAAGTGTTATTATCTTCCGATATTGCAACTTTATAGTTTTATTTTCGTCATCGAAATTATAGATTGTAACCTTCAAAGAGAGATTGACAGAAAACAATTTATACGGAGAGTTGTTACAACTATCCAACACGATACCGTCTTCTACGGTATCGCTATTTAAATTACAAAGAGCCGTATATAAAATTATCCTATTATCGTCCCTCTTTTCAAAATCCACATATTTCGTACAATCTTCAATGTCGTAATTTGAATTGATCATACATATATTTTTTATAATGTTCACATGTTTATCTCCGTTTTGTTTAAAAAGGTCCAAGTACGACATCCCGCTCAATTCTTTGGTATCTTTCGATATGACATTCGGATTCTCATCAGAGAAACCCTCGTTAAATTTACCCATTTCATCGTATCTTTCGAAGAACCTCGTGACGCATTCGGGCATCTTTATGTTGTGAGTCGATATCGATTTCATTATCGGTTGATTTTCATTGCAAATATTTATGATTCTTCTCTTTTTTAAAAGAATCATCTTCGTGTTTATTTTCCTTTAAAACTTTTCTTTTTTTTTTCTTTACACATTTCAATTTCACGTTTTTCCTCTTTAGTTAATTTTTTTAAATTATTCGTCGATTAGCAAGAAAAGGTTAAAATTATTTTGCTATAATCCGCCAACAGCAGAATCTGTATGGTCAAACATGTAATTAAAAGCTAAGCACCGCTCACCTTCACAACCAAGCAAGAAAGCCAAGTTCCCAAGCAAGCAATACCACCACCATTCACATGCACCACCACACAAGACTCTAACACTACTCTCGACGCACGTTTCGCTCCGACACCGGAGCATCCTCAGGAGATATCGACTTTACAATGCTGTATTGTCAAGTGACGTTCGTGGCAAATGCGCGGTCTTATATACCGTTTGTTACCCCTACACCTGTTGCCCCGCCCATTACCCCCCTCCCCCCTGAACCCCTCGCACCCCCCCCGTCCCCTTCAAACAAACGAAGCAATGGTGAACTTGAAACGTTAACTTGTTCATTTAGCAATTTAAACTGATTATTATTATTATGTTTTATTATTTCTAGTTGTTCCAACATACTCAGTCGAAGCCCTTTATCGCAAGTGTGTAAGATTTTATATGAATGGTCCGATGATAATTTGTGTCCACTATCAAGGAGATGTTTAGCGAAGTGTGATTTTTGGGGTTGGTTGTTCCTAACCGCGGCTATATGTTCTTTGTAACGTGTTTCAAATTTACGACCCGTTTGACCAATATATGTGGCTTTACAGTCTGAACATTCGAGTTTATAAATGCCAGATTTTTGTTTATTGTTTACTTTATCTTTCCCGAACAATAAACAAAAATCTGGCATTTATAAACTCGAATGTTCAGACTGTAAAGCCACATATATTGGTCAAACGGGTCGTAAATTTGAAACACGTTACAAAGAACATATAGCCGCGGTTAGGAACAACCAACCCCAAAAATCACACTTCGCTAAACATCTCCTTGATAGTGGACACAAATTATCATCGGACCATTCATATAAAATCTTACACACTTGCGATAAAGGGCTTCGACTGAGTATGTTGGAACAACTAGAAATAATAAAACATAATAATAATAATCAGTTTAAATTGCTAAATGAACAAGTTAACGTTTCAAGTTCACCATTGCTTCGTTTGTTTGAAGGGGACGGGGGGGGTGCGAGGGGTTCAGGGGGGAGGGGGGTAATGGGCGGGGCAACAGGTGTAGGGGTAACAAACGGTATATAAGACCGCGCATTTGCCACGAACGTCACTTGACAATACAGCATTGTAAAGTCGATATCTCCTGAGGATGCTCCGGTGTCGGAGCGAAACGTGCGTCGAGAGTAGTGTTAGAGTCTTGTGTGGTGGTGCATGTGAATGGTGGTGGTATTGCTTGCTTGGGAACTTGGCTTTCTTGCTTGGTTGTGAAGGTGAGCGGTGCTTAGCTTTTAATTACATGTTTGACCATACAGATTCTGCTGTTGGCGGATTATAGCAAAATAATTTTAACCTTTTCTTGCTAATCATGAACTTCCGCAAAGTAACGCCTGATTCTATCCAATATTTATTCGTCGATGTTTCTTCAAAATTCGTTTCGGTTTCATTCTCCTTGCTATTTTTTGAAACTTCATCTTGTTTCAAATTTTATTTTTCCATATTAGTCCATTTGGTCCAGGAACTTTTTGTCGTAGAACTATAAATAAAAAAGTTATAAGCGAAAATGTTCAGAAATTCGAGAAAAAATTTAAATTTTTCGATATAACTTTTTTAAAATCATTTTACGAAAAAATGATATCAGACCATTTTTACCCGACTGCGACAGAAGGAGGGTTATGTTTTTCGAGTGTATGTATGTATGTCCATTTCTTTGGCACGCCCTACAGCCCAAACGGCTGGACGGTTTTTGACATATGAGGTGTCGTTGGATTTGTCTAAATTGTAGTAGTGACATAGGCTATATAAATTTTAAAATGGCGCCCGCAAATGGCGGAATGAGGGGGAGGAGTTGAATTTTTTTTCTTACTGTAGCAATATGGGTATCAAATGAAATCTAGTAAATTGTTTTATTCTTTTTAGTTTATAATAAGAGTATTTTACGCAGTCGGGTTTTTTGATTTTTTTAATTAAGCATACTTGTTGTAGATCGTTTTTTGAGGAACAACTTTTATATAAAACATTTTTTCATTAAGTCAATAGCTAAGGTTTGACAGCGCTCCGAAGTGAGTATTATTTTTCAGTACTCTTAACTATACATATATTATACGTGTGTACTAACAATGTGTCATTAGTTATTGTTTTTTTTCTTTTTTTGATATAATTTTTTTAATTATTAATTTTGAAATATTATTAATAATTAATTATTAATAATTATTGACTCTTTTCCACTCCATTACAGAGTTTTACAATTATTGATTTTAAAAATAATTTTAAAAATAATTTAAGGTGACTTTGATGATCAACCGCCGACATTAACACCCCTTCCTTCTCCAGTTCTCCTACTGATATTTAATTCAGAAAGCCGATCAGATGCTGAGCTGCCGCCTGGTCCATCGAAAAGACTGAGGACGGAGTAGTATGTATATAGAAAATCACCGTATGCTTATTGGGGATACCACGTAAAAAAAACGCGCCTCCAGACTCTACTTCTTGGGTGGTGGGGGTAACAAATAATATTCTCTTTTCTTCTAGTGCTTGCAACCTTCTAATACTCATTCTGTATTATCAATTTAATCTTTTTATCTTAGAAGCCTCATTTTCTGCCTTTCTTTCCTCCTTGTTGCGAACAGCTATTCCAACTTTAACGCGCAAAAATAATGAAGAAGGACTCATCGGCATAATAGTATCTTCCAAAAGAGTAGCGGTGGCTTTAAGCATTTTTATTAGTCACGGCTTTTTCAAGATTTTTCTCGCCACATTTTTCCTATTGGCGCTGTTTTCTAGGAGTACTTACATTGATTAATCGTTTTAATTTCACCTTTTTCTTTCTTTATATGGTATATTTCTCTATCAGACTTACGTATTTCTTTCTTAGCAGTTTCGTTCTATTTTTACGTTCTCGGCGCATACTCATTTTTTTTTTGGTCATGCCGTCTATCCTTTTTTTTTATGACTTAGCTAGAGTTTTGATCTGTATGTTCACAACATTGTTACCAGAAAATACAGCATAATCCCATACACTGTTTCAACCATTATATTTAATGAAACAAGCAGGGCACAACGAGATTTTTCTGCTGAGCATGCACATAGAAAACTGTAGTAAACGAGATTTAATAAAATAAAAAATAAGCATTTACACAGTTACTAAGGCTCCAAGCAGTACGTGCTTTCATATTATCATTTATTATAGTATTTGTACAATACAAGTTAAGAAACTTAATTAAAGTCACTTTCGGACATAGTGTCCAGTGAGAAGTTTGTCCATGGAAGGGTAAACAAGTCATAAAATACTATGCAAAATACAAATTTTTGAGGGTAGTAAACAACTTATAGAGTTTTTACCAATGGCCGCCGATATCTCACTAAGAAAATTACAACAAGTATTTTTCATGATAATACTTACCGAAATATCAACGTAACAGAAAAGTTGCAACGATCTTTGACATAAATGACAAACAATCACTTATTTAAACACAGGTTTATTTTATTTTCACTCATAGCAAACGAACCACTTTCATCTATGAATTTCAACTGCCAGCTAAACAGTGTTGCCAACAAAAATAAATAAGTGATGTTACGTTTCGTTTAATACAGTTTCGAATCCATATTTTAGTTACACCACCGAAGGGGTCGCAAGAACTTATAACAATATGTTTATGTTTAATAATTCGTATAATTAAGATGATTATTGAAGTGAAACTTCTTTATCGGGGTTGGAAAGATTTTTTCGTTACGCGCCATCTTGCGTTACGCGCCATCTTGTTCTTGATTATTGCGTATTTCAGTCGTTTTTCAATAAACACATGCGCGAGGAAGATTCCGAGTGTTAGTAGATGAAATCCTATATATATAAATAAATACTTAAACTAAATAAATCAAATATCAAATTTTGAATGCTAGAAAATGTGGCTCTCGCAGGGTTTTGAACTTGCAGCTCTCGAGCGATATACGAAATTCAATTCGCGTTGGCAGCCACTGCGCTAGCAATCTCTAAGATTCTTGAGTGAAATTAAGTATCACTATATAGAAGTTTGCAGTTATTGTATGATGTATTCTATAGTGAGTAGGTAATTCGAATATAAATATGCCCGAACGCAAACACAGGACTCATATAATTACGATCGTATAAAAAGTAAACTGTTTTTATTATAAGTTTCACTTCTTACGAGTGTACGCTAGTACACGCATATTAAATTTTTTTTTTAAATATTATTTATTAATAACTGCAGGATATTAGTAACAAAAGTAATATTAAATAAATTTAAATTTATCGTTTAGAGTATTTTAATATAGTGTACAACTTATGAGCATCGACTGGTAACAGTCCACGGAAAGGGATTTAACTGACAAATTACTTTTAATTTTCCTTCGACACTTAACAAAAATAAAGAAATTTTCAAGTAAATTAGTAAAATGTTCGTTTTATTATATTTTTTCCCAAAAATAATAACGTGTTAAGTATTTTTTCACACAGTTTTATAAAGAGCACAGTTTTTTTGATTGTTCTGTTTATGACCCAAATATCTTCCAACAAAGTTACAAGAACATCTGTGACTACATTCAATGATAATACGTTTACGACACCGTTCAATTTATATTTGAACATGGATTTGAAGGGTTTCGTTTTATTGAAGAATAGAGATGAAGATATCATGTATTACGATCAAAATTGTAATACAGATTTGGCGAAACATTTGATCGTAGCCGTTAACGATGTACTCAGTCGATCCGAATATATAATACTTTGGACAAACGTTAATCGGAATAAATGTGAATCAAAAAGTATTTGAAGTTGCAGATTGTTCGTAATTTTTTTTAAAAATTGATAAAAAAAAATATGTACTTTTAAATATGAAATGAATTTTAACATAGTTCTTTTGACTATTATAATATGTTTGTACATGTAGGTACTATACGAATGCTTCACAGAAGATATTAAATTTTCAACAAAAAATAATGTTTCTATAAAATCGAAAATTGATAGAGGAGTCAAAAAAGTAGATTGTAATGCGATTCAATGGTATTGTTTTAAAGATTTAGATTGTATGAAAATGTGTACCTACTATGAATGATACTTTTTCGTGCATCAAGGGTCTGTGTAAATTGGATAGATTGAATATCACTGCGGTTAATTAGGAAAAATGTAATGTCGAAAATGGTCAATTGTCGTTGTACGAGACAACCGAGAAGGACAGCAACAGACGGTCTCCTAAGCACGTGTGTGAGCGAGATAGCATAATGTTACCGTCTATATCGCGCGTACTTATAGTAATTACTCGTATAGTATATAATTTAGCATGTATAGCTAAATTTCATAAAAGGTTTAAAAAATATGGTAATTTATCAGATGAATTGTCCTTTATTACCCTGCGACAGCGTGCTAGGGAACTAGAGAAAGATATGTTTGATAAGTATATATCAAAAATTGAGTCGAATATATCTAAGGACCCGCGAGCTTTTTGGCGATATATCAAACAAAAAAATCAGTCACATTCTTATCCCTCTGCACTGAAGTATAAGGAACGGATGTCTGATGGTGGGGAGGAGATGTGCAATATGTTCTCAGAATACTTCTTTTCTAACTTTCAACACGCCGAAACTCAAGATACTAGCGTGACCGTGGCTTTAGAGGATACCTGGTTGACTCAATATTATTGTGAGAATAGCTCGGGTATCAGCTCGATAGAAATACAAGAAGCCGAAGTATTTAATTTGTTAAAACAGGTCGACCTGAATAAATCTGCAGGACCCGACAATATTCCACCAATCTTCATACTCAACTGTGCTAAATGCCTAACTGTTCCTATCACGATCCTTTTTGAGCGGTCTCTTGTTGAGGGAGAGGTGCCTGCGATTTGGAAATCTGCTTATATCACTCCAGTACATAAAAAAGGCCCAAGAGATATGGTGGAGAACTACAGACCTATCTCAAAGCTATGTGTCTTCGCTAAAATACTAGAAAAAATTATTTATAGGCAACTCTATTCGGTCATTAGGCATAACTTTGGTGAGCATCAACACGGCTTCATTGGAGGTCGCTCCACCACTTCAAACCTTATAGTTTGTAGTGATTTTCTAACAGAACACATGTCGCAGCGGTTACAAGTAGACGTTGTATACACTGATTTCAGCAAGTGTTTTGATAGAATAGACCATATTATTCTCAGACAGAAACTGTTACAGATGGGCATATGCGGTAACTTATACAGATGGTTCTCATCATATGTTGAGAACAGAAGTCAGGTCGTCGTTCTTAGCGGTTACTCGTCGAGGGCTTTGTGTATTCCCTCAGGAGTTCCACAGGGGTCCTTATTGGGACCTCTGTTATTTAATATATTTATAAACGATGTCATATCCTGTTTTCATACGTCAAAAATACTGTTATACGCTGACGATATGAAAATACTTAGTAAAATTTGTTCATACGAGGATACTCTTAGCCTGCAAAGTGATCTAGACCGGTTTCAAATATACTGCGCTAAAAACAAATTGGACCTGAACGTCTCAAAATGCTATGTTTGTACCTTTACACGCAAGCCTAATCCAATAACCTGCCGATACACATTGTCTGGTACCACAATAACCAGAGTTAACACTGTCAAGGATCTAGGGGTAACGTTCGACTCAAAGCTTTTATTTGATGCACACATTTCAAACATAGTTAGTAAGGCTAACAAGGCATTAGGATTCATCATTAGGACATCAAAAGATTTTAAAAACATTAAAACCATCAAATTGTTGTATTGTGCATTTGTCCGTAGTCACCTCGAATATGCTTCTCAGGTGTGGAATCCCAATTATGATATCTATATATCACGTTTAGAAAACATTCAAAAGAAGTTTTTAAGATATATACAGTATCGTTCCAACATTTATCTACCGGATTATTTCAGCCGATGTCGCAAGTTCCATTTGCTCCCTTTGCAACAGAGAAGAATAATAGCGGATATTTGCTTTTTATTTAAAATTGCGAATGGGTCAACGGATGTCGCCGAGCTGGTGAACAAAATTGGGCTGTGCGTTCCGTCTGCTCTGTTAAGAAGACATGACCTTCTTTTCACTCCTACAACCCGTAACATCTATAGACGGAACTCATATATGATCAGAGCTTGTCATTTGTTTAACACAGCGTGCCGGAGGGTCGATATTGATCTCTTCAACACGAGTGTAACAGGGCTTAAAAGGGTGATGTGTAACGATTTTTTTGCACCTCAAAGCAAGGGATGTTAAATTTAGTGTATTCTTTAGTTGTGTGTAAAATTTAACTTTAATTTACATATTATACTACTTGTTTGAAATTGTTGTCTTGACGTAAATGTAACTGTTATTCATTCATAATACTTGTGAAAACTTGTAATTGGCCGTAACTTAATCATTGATTTTAATTTCATAATTATAACTAGCTGTAAGTTTTCGAAATTTGAAAAAAAAAAAAAAAAAATAGGTTCTTAAAGAGGTACTTCGTATCGTTTCATAGAATTATTTCATTAGAATGTGTGTACGAAACAACCGAAAGAGATAGGGATAGACGGTCTCCCTCGCACGTGTGTGAGCGAGACAACATAATGATGTCGACAATATCGAGCCTACTTATAGTAATTATTCGCGTAGTTAGGTACTTAGAGAGGTACTTATATCATTTCGTAACATTATTTTATTATCTTGTAAATTTAATAAAGTTTTTAATATTTTCGCGTAAAGAGAGATAGAGATAGAATTTTGTATAGAAAAATAGAGATAGAAATAGGATTATAGAATTAAGGACATTTCATTGTGTTAATATTAGTTTAAGAATATTTTCAGATATAGTTTGCATAGATTTAAGGATATTTTATCAATCTATAGATGTTTTATAAGATTTTATAATGTAAAAATAGTAATTTGTTTGTAAAAATAGGATTTTGATAATAAAACATTCGATATTTCATAGATGGGTTAGCGACGCGCGCACGTGGCGGACTAACGCGGATTTAGGATCCGCGGGGTGTTTTTATATCAGGCGGTGGGGGACGAGGTAGATGTAAATACCGTGGCGAGGACCCGACCCCGTTTATTGATAATTAGCGCGCGCGCCGCATTAATTGTATGTTAAAATAATAGAGGATGAATAATTAAAATAGAGTAAGTATAGAAATAAGCTCGAATATTGTAAAAAGTATGTTTTTTTAAATAAAGTAATTTTCCGGGGGTGAGGTAAGGGATCGCTGGCCAGCCAATCAGAGACGTATAAATTGCGGTGCCATTTCGGGTACCACATGCCAGTCTTCGATTGACAAGCGAACAGTTAAGAATAGCAAAGAATAGTAAATGCCAGTCCTCGATTGACCATAGAAGAGTAAAGATAGTAAATAGTAAATGCCAGTCTTCAAACGACCAGCGAATAGTAAAGAATAGCAAGCAAGAGACCATAGTATAGAAGAGATCGCTTATAGAAGCTAGCCAACGACTCTGCTCCTCACAAGCGGGAAAATCTTCAACAATTAATTGGCGTTTCACTGACGTACACCCTCACTGAACACACGGCGAACTAGAACCAGCTCACCCTTCGCACTCGATAAATACCGGCCCTAGAAACAGACGTCTCGTCGTCACATCGCACCATATACAGTCCACTATAGTATTTCTTTCAACTAGGGTCCGGTATATTTGGTCCTTCGAGCGCCGGATCTACCTTTCGTCGTGTCTCATCGTGGTCATCGTGTACGTCGTGTTCGCCATATAGATATAGCGAAGTTGAAGACATCGTTTATAATGCCGCTTACAAGATCGCAAGCCGAGAAGATGGAACAAGAAGTAGAAGCGATCCAAGAAAGGTCTTCAGAGGACACCTCGAACAAAGATATCGCAGCACAGTCAAACTTACCTGTTCGATATGAGGAACCACCCAGATCTCCGTCGGCGGATCCTTGCCATAGAAAGCATTCGAAACCGTCCTCGAAGAAGGCATCAAAACAGAAGAAGCTTCTCAAGCTACGAGAAGAGATAGCTCAACGCAAGCTGGAACTCGCCATTGCAAGAGCTGAAGCCGCCGCGCTCGAATCTGACGACGATGATAGCGAAGATTCATCGCACGACGGCGACGACCGAGTTATAGAGTGGTTGGACAGAAACCCGGAGGTCACCACGAAACCGACAGCTCAAGACCCCGAGGAACCCATAGCGAAGTCCACCACACATACAGAAAAGAACAACTCGGTCATCATAGAAAAGGAAGCCCCAGAGATAGCGACTGTGGCATCGAATAGCATAGACCTGACGCAATTAGCGGCAGCCATCACCACAGCGGCAAGATCTGCGGGCACATCACGGTATATAGGAGAATTACCGTACTTCAACGGGTCACACACAGAGTGGCTCGCCTTCCGCGCTGCTAACTACGAATCATCGACTCAACTCAGCGCGGCGGAGAACTCAGCGAGGATACGAAGAGCCCTGAAAGGGAAAGCGAAGAAAGCGGTCGCCAGCCTTCTCATCGCAAACGCGCCGGCAACAGAGATCATGAAGACACTAGAAACTCGCTTCGCCATCACCGAACTAGAAAAGCTGCGCAACCTGCCTCGCCTTACCGACTCTCCGAGGGACATCTGTGCCTACGCTAACAAAATTAAGAACTGTGTCGCCACTCTACGACTGCTAGCCAAGGACCAGTACCTGTATAGCCCAGAAATAATAAAACAGCTGGTCGAGAAGCTAACACCAACGACACGATTCAGATGGTTCGACTACGCAACAAACAACGATATAGAAAAACCGAAGACTGAACCGGAGTTAGTACTGTTCTGCGAATTTATAGAACGAGAAGCAGACAGGTGTGCGAAGTACGCACCTCCGGAACAGATCAATGAGAAGAGATCGCGACACCTGTACGAAGACACCGCGCGCTCGTAACTAACGATAGAAAATTCCCTTGTCCTATATGCAAGGAGAAGGAACACGAGCCGTCGGACTGTTCGAAAATAAAGACAGCGGAGCAACATAGGCGTTGGGAAATAGCAAAAGAAGCAAACCTCTGCTATAGATGTCTTCGCTACAGAAGTCAAACAAACAAGTGTAAGACACGTGTCTGCGGTAAGAACGGTTGCGAACGAACACATCATCCGCTACTTCACTTCACGCCGACCAACAAAGAAGATAGAAGAGAAGAAACAGAGAAGGTCACCACTACACACAGCCACAAGGAGTTGCACGCCTACCTGAAATACATTCCGGTCAGGATCAGCGGCCCTAAGAAAACCATAGACACGTACGCGCTGCTGGACGACGGCTCCACCGTGACCTTAATAGAAGAAAGCATAGCTTCGAAGATCGGCGCGAACGGACCTAAGGATCCGTTGAACATCGAAACAATCGACACGAAGTTAGCTACGCACTCGTCTCGTCGTGTCACGTTCAACATAAAGGGGCAAGAAAAAGAGTTCAAACTGCAGGCGAGAACGATAAAGAAAATGAAGATATCGCCGCAATCGATAAGCAAAGAACAAGTACGGGCCTGCGAACATCTCAAATACATCGCTAACAACATTTCGTATAAGGACGCTCGCCCTACTATACTCATCGGTCAGGACAACTGGCACCTCCTAATAGCATCGGAAACGAAGAAGGGCAATAGAAGTCAACTAGTCGCATCGAAGACGCCCTTAGGATGGGTCCTCCACGGGTCTGGCTCTCGCACCGTCGGTCAGCGGGTTCACTTCGTATACAACCTCGCCGACACAGATATAGAAAGCGACGAAGTTCGTATGGACGAGATGCTACGACACCACTTCGCTCTGGACTCCATCAACATAGCAAAGAAGAAGCCGCGTTCCGATCCGGAACAACTAGTAATAGACACACTGGAAGCGAACACCGTACAGACAGAAGGCGGACAGTGTGAAACGGCTTTACAGTGTATAGAGAACGATTCGAATACATCGAATAACTACGCTACGCGCGCATCGCCGCCATAGAGGAAACCACCAGCAACAGCGAGTGGAGATGGGTGCCTACGAAGCTCAACAACGCCGACGACGCCACCAGGGACGTGCCTTGTGAGTTCGACAAGGCACATAGATGGTTCACGGGGCCACCATTTCTACGAAAGCATCCATCGGAGTGGCCATCCGAAGTCACGTCGAAAGTCGAAGACACCGGAGAAGAACGTACGCATCACATCACTACGAAAACATCGATATCCGTCAGCCAGTCCGTACCCGATAGCGCTCGATTCTCTAAGTGGGAACGGCTGGTGCGAGCGACTGCGAGAGTGCTACAATTTATACAACTGTGTAGAGGTCAACGAACCGAGCGTGTAAACTATAGAAGGAAAAAACAGCACGCGGACCCGGACTGGAATAACAAGAATATAGCGAAACGTATAGAAACACGATCGAAACAGTCGAGGCATAATAAAGAAAGTAAATACCTGCCTATAGAAGCCGCACTACTGAGACAGGCGGAATCCTTAATAGTGAAATCGATACAGAAGGATTCCTTCTCTGACGAAATATACGCCCTAAGGAGCGGCAAATCGCCATCGAATAATAGCAGGTTACGATTATTATCGACAACATTCGTAGACGGGATTATTCGTGTCAAGAGCCGGGTCAACGCAGCGGCGGGAGTCACGGAGTCAAAAAAGTCACCAGCCGTGATAGATGGTGACCATCGAGCAACACGACTGTATATAGAATATACACATAGGAGCCTGCAGCACGCCGGCGTAGAGACAGTCGTGAACGAGTGCAGACAGCACTATTGGGTGCTCCGACTCCGCCCTGTGACCAGAGTCATCGTTCGCAGCTGCCTACCATGTCGCATTCGAAGAGCAGCACCACCGTCGCCACCAACGGGCGACCTACCACCGACTCGACTCGCTCATCATCAAAGGCCGTTTACGTACACCGGCATAGATTACTTCGGACCGTTCACGGTCACCATAGGAAGACGCCATGAAAAACGCTACGTGGCCCTCTTCACGTGTCTCACCACTCGGGCTGTGCATCTGGAGGTCGCCGCATCGCTATCGACCGACTCAGCAATACTGGCACTTCGTCGAATGATAGCGCGGCGTGGTTGTCCCACCGAGATCTGGTCGGACAACGGAACGAACTTCCACGGCGCGGACGCCGAGCTGAAGAAGGCGGCGCTGCAGGCCACGAGTGAGGAGGCCAACATCAGATCGATCACATGGAGGTACATACCACCGGGCGCACCGTTCATGGGCGGAGCATGGGAGCGGCTAGTGAGGTCTGTGAAGACCGCTCTCACAGCAGTACTGCAAGAACGAAGTCCACAGGAAGAGGTCCTCGCTACACTACTCGCAGAGGCCGAATACACAGTAAATAGTCGGCCCCTTACACACGTCTCGGTCGATATAGAAGATCCCGAAGCGCTGACTCCGAATCATATACTGCTCGGAGGGTCAGCCCGAGTACCGTTGCCCGGCAGATTCGACGATAGGGATCTGATAGGACGCCCGCACTGGAGAGCAGCACAGCGCCTAGCAGATCAGTTCTGGGCCCGATGGATTCGCGAATATCTTCCCGACCTTCAAAACCGGCGGGAGCCCCGAGGGTTCGGACCAGTAATAGCAGTCGGCGACGTCGTGCTTATAGTCGACGGGAATTTACCTCGCAACACCTGGCCACGAGGCGTCGTGATAGCTACGTATCCCGGTCAAGACGGAACGGTACGAGTAGTGGACGTGAGAACATCCGGAGGCATCCTGAGAAGACCTACGAAGCGGCTGGTGCAGCTGACATCGGCATCGGCTGTCTCTCCCAGCACGGAAGAATGCAGCATCGTGTCGAGCCCCGAGACTGCACGGCGGGAGAATGTACGAGACAACCGAGAAGGACAGCAACAGACGGTCTCCTTCGCACGTGTGTGAGCGAGATAGCATAATGTTACTGTCTATATCGCGCGTACTTATAGTAATTACTCGTATAGTTAGGTTCTTAAAGAGGTACTTCGTATCGTTTCATAGAATTATTTCATTAGAATGTGTGTACGAAACAACCGAAAGAGATAGGGATAGACGGTCTCCCTCGCACGTGTGTGAGCGAGACAACATAATGATGTCGACAATATCGAGCCTACTTATAGTAATTATTCGCGTAGTTAGGTACTTAGAGAGGTACTTATATCATTTCGTAACGTTATTTTATTATCTTGTAAATTTAATAAAGTTTTTAATATTTTCGTGTAAAGAGAGATAGAAATAGAATTTTGTATAGAAAAATAGAGATAGAAATAGGATTATAGAATTAAGGACATTTCATTGTGTTAATATTAGTTTAAGAATATTTTCAGATATAGTTTGCATAGATTTAAGGATATTTTATCAATCTATAGATGTTTTATAAGATTTTATAATGTAAAAATAGTAATTTGTTTGTAAAAATAGGATTTTGATAATAAAATATTCGATATTTCATAGATGGATTAGCGACGCGCGCACGTGGCGGACTAACGCGGATTAAGGATCCACGGGGTGTTTTTATATCAGGCGGTGAACGAGGTAGATAGAGATAAATACCGTGGCGAGGACCCGACCCCGTTTATTCACGCTCCGACCTCTCGTGCCTGCGCTCGTGTGCTTGCACAGATGTCAGATAGTGAAATTTTCTTCATTTTAAAAAGAATATATATATTTGTTCAAAATTAAAAATCGCAGGCTTTTATTGCCAACTCTCATTCCGTTTAACCGTCGGGCCGTGGGAGTCGGCCCTGTCGTCAGTGCGTACTCCTCGCGTGTTACGTAGCGTGGTGCGGTGTCCGGGTTACACAAAGGTCTCTCGAGTGTGTTTAAGTGCGTCCGAGGAGGAGGCCTATTCCAAGGCCGTTACATTCGGTAAGCTTAGGTTAATTAGGTACACATATCGGTCACCTAAAGGCCGATACGTAAGGATCACACACTTTTAGGCACTCACCTCCCCTGCTTCACGGCGGGGGGGAGACATTGCATCCCCCGGTGTCCATCATGGACGCCACGAAATCGCTCACGGTGGAGAAGGTCATCATTTTTCTTCAGCAAAAATACCCTTAGGCCTTCCAGGACATCACTCCATCCTCCCATTAAAAGTGCACCTCTCTAACATCCGAGGTCTGCACTCTAATCTCGAATCTGTCCACCACCACCTAGAAACAGAAAAACCGCAGCTGCTGTTCCTCACTGAGACGCAGATCAGATATCCGGCTGACACGGCGTACCTCAGCTACCCCGGGTATTCTCTGGAGCACAATTTCATACCTCGTGCCGGAGTCTGTGTGTACGTTCGTGATGATATTTGCATCAAGCGTCTTAAGCACCTTGAGACATCCAGCTACTCCATCCTATGGGTTCTGGTGGACACAGGACAGGAGAAAATCCTGTGTGCCTGTGTCTACCGTTCGCACAGTGGAGACGTGGAAACAACTCAGTTATGTGACCATCTTACCTTAACGGCGGATGAGGCTCGAGAGCGTTACCCTTCGGCACAGTTAGTCATTCTGGGGGACTTCAATGCGCACCACCGGGAGTGGCTGTACCCATACCAGGTGACCGACCATGCTGGGCGAGAAGTGCGTAAACTAGCCTTGACGCTAGACCTCACCCAGCTTGTAAACTGTGCTACCAGGGTACCAGACGTAGACTCTCATACCGCCAACTGCTTAGACCTATTTTTAACAACCGATCCAGACAGTCACTCAATAACAGTTTCTGCACCACCCGAAGAAGCCCCATGTGGCTTAAGACGGGTGTGGCGATACAAGGCAGCAGATTGGGATGAGATGCGTCACTTTTTCTCGTCCTATCCTTGGCGACAGGTATGCTTTTCTTCTGATGATCCGTCGAGCTGCGCTGAAGCCATTACCGCGGTTATACACCAGGGTATGGAATATTTTATACCATACTCTGACGTAGCGACGAATGGAAAAGCTCGCCCATGGTTTGATGCAGACTGCTATCGTGCAGAAGCCGAAAAACGGACGGCATACACTGCATGGGCTGAAGCTCGAGCGCGCAAGTCTCCGAATTCTCGGAATTTGAAGAAAGCTTTTAACCAAGCCGCCAAGTCATGTAAAAGGACGTTACGCAGGGCTAGATTCAACCATATCAGCCACATTGGGGCCAAACTAGCTTCTTATCCTTCTGGGAGCAAAGCGTTTTGGTCCCTGGCAAAAGCCGCTGAATCTAACTTTTGTCGGCCGTCACTTCCACCATTGCTGAGGACTGATGGATCACTGGCCCATTCTGCAAAAGAGAAAGCGGATTTGTTTGCATCTCTTTTTGCTGAGAACTCGCGTCTGGATGTTGCAGGAAAAGCTCCACCAATCTCAACTCGTGCTGACTGCATTATGGCTGAAGTACGCATACGCCAAAAAGAGATCCTTAAAATCCTGCAAACTCTAGACGTGAACAAGGCCGGCGGACCTGATGGTATACCAGCAATAGTCCTGCGTACATGTGCCCCTGAGTTTTCTCAACCTCTTACACGCCTGTACCGCCTGTCACTTAAGACTGGCAAAGTGCCGAAGTCTTGGAAGCTTGCCAACGTGCAGCCTGTGCGCAAAAAAGGTAGTCGTGCAGACCCTGTCAATTACCGTCCCATCTCGGTCACGTCCATACTCTGTAAGACTATGGAACGTGCACTGAACAATAAACTCCTGGCCCACTTGGAAGGTAACGATCTCCTCAGCGACCGGCAATACGGTTTCCGCCAGAACCGTTCGACTGGGGACCTTCTAGTGTATGCCACACATATTTGGAGTTAGGCCATTGATAAACACGGTGAAGCACTTGCCGTGTCCCTCGATATCTCGAAGGCCTTTGACAGAGTTTGGCACGCGAGCCTCATAAGCAAGCTTCCTTCATATGGTATTCCACCTGGCCTTTGCACTTGGATTTCTGACTTCCTGAACGAACGTTCAATACGAGTTGTCCTTGACGGGTACTCGTCGGACCAAAAGGCTATCGATGCCGGTGTTCCTCAGGGATCAGTCTTGTCCGCTACCCTCTTCCTGCTGCATATTAATGATCTGCTCGTCCCCGGTACCTTTGGGTATGCTGACGACAGCACAGTGACGGACAGATACTTTTCGAGTGCAAGGGCTAGTAAGGATGTTATCCAGTCTTGTCGAGAGGATATGGTCAGCCGCTTGAACGTCGCCCTCCAGGCAGTCTCCGAATGGGGCGATGCCAATCTGGTCACGTTCAACGCTACAAAAACACAGGCGTGTGTGTTCTCCTCTAAACGGAGTCCTTTACACCTGGCTCCGACTTTCCGAAATGTTTGTGTAGAAATTACCGACTCCCTTCAGCTCCTCGGTGTAGAGCTATCGTCCAATTTGAACTTTGGGCAGCACATCGAGTCCAAAGCAAAAACTGCAGCAAAAAAACTAGGTATTCTCTCTAAGGTCAGGCGATACTTCACTCCAGAACAGCTGCTTCAACTGTATCAAGCACAAGTTCGGTCTTGTATGGAGTATTGCTGCCATCTTTGGGATGGATCCGCCAAATACCAACTGGCAACTTTGGACTCGGTGGAAAAACGAGCTAAGAGACTTATAGGTGACCCTACTCTGACAGACACCAAGTTGCAGAGTCTCGATCATCGACGTAGGGTAGCTCGTCTGTCGGTGTTCTACAGAATATATTTTGGTGAGTGTGCGAAGGAATTGCACAATCTAATTCCCCCAACAACCTTCCGCCATCGGGACACTAGGCGCGGTCGATCGTTCCATCCTTATGTCATTGATATGCCACCTACGCGCACAAAACGCTTTGGCACTACGTTTTTGATGCGCACGGCTAAGGAATGGAACTCGTTGCCCGCGTCTGTGTTTCCCGAACGATACAACCTGGGTGCCTTCAAGGCCGGAGTGAATAGACTGTTATTAGGCAGGCATGCTCCACCTTCGACCGCATCGTCACTTAACATCTGAAATGAAATGAAATGAAATGAAAATATTTATTTCGTCATAAGGTGATTTTACACACTTAACGAATGTCAAAAAAAAATTCATTTAAAACAAATACGTCAAATTATTACAAGTCAATGTCTCGGTAGACATAACATTACTATTATTATATCATCGGCTTTATTAAATGTTACAATAAATAACTTAATCTAATGTCCCTAGTGTTGGCCGAGAGGAAAAAAAGCCGGCGGAAAAAAACTCTCGGTACTCTTTTAAATAATTAAGCGTCATACAAAATAAATAAATAATGCACAGTATGACCATGAAATGATTAGGACAAACACGAGACAGCCAATCGTATATGCCGAAATCACCACATGCCACCACATGCCATCAGGTGAGATAGCTGTCAAATGCCTGTCTATTTGTCATAAAAAAAAAAAAAAAAAAAAAAAAAACTCGCGAAATCTGCGAGGAAACCGTCGTCCCGGGTTCGATTCCCGATGGGTCGGCCTCCCCTGACCGGGAGGAGGACCGGAGGCCGTGCACTGAGTGCACTGACATGGAAGTCTTAGCTGACTCGGAGGAGGACCTCGGCGACTCGCATTCCTCTTTGTCGGGATCGGACACGCCGTCAACCGACGCGGACGAGAACGGGTTCCAGCCCGTGAAACCCAAGAAGAGGACGACAAAGAGGAAGGCGAAGTCGCCTAAGGCCCCTCCGCCGACAAAGCGCCCCGTCCCCGCGCCCGAACAGCGCAAGCTCGTCTCTCCTTCCCCCGCTTTCGTGGCAACTTCACAGCCACCCGCCGTCGCTTCGACTAGCCGCGTACCGGCGGCTACTAACCAGACTCAGGCTCCCAGTAGCCAGCCCCGTCCAAAAGCCCCCCCGCCGCTCTACATACAGAACAAAGCGGCCTGGAGCCACATTTCCCGCCTCATGGCGGACAAGCACGTGCACTTCACGCACGCCCGCTCCACTGCCCAGGGCATCCGGGTCCAAGTCCAGGACTCGGAAACTCACCGCCGTCTCTCGACGCGAAAATCGCGTACCATACGTACGCGTTAGAGGATGAAAAATAACTTCGCGTTGTGATCCGCGGTCTCCCCGCGGAATTAGAGACCGAGGCCATTTTAGATGACCTCAAACATCAGGGATTCCCGATCAGGGAGGTACACAGGATGTACCACCCTAAAACCAAAGCTAAATACAACATGGTATTAGCTATTCTCGACCTCTCCACGGAGGGGAAGAAAATTTTCAATTTGAAAACGGTGTGCCATCTTTCCGGGCTCGCCGTAGAACCTCCCCGCAACCGCGGCTTACCAGGACAGTGTCACAACTGTCAATTATACGGGCACTCCGCCCGCAACTGTTTCGGTCGCCCTAGGTGCGTCAAGTGTCTAGACGACCACGGCACTAAAGATTGCCCTCGAAAAGTCCCCGACCCCGAGAACCCACCGAGCTGCGTACTCTGTAAGACGCAGGGACACCCCGCGAACTATCGCGGGTGCACTAAAGCTCCGCGCAGACGTGCCCCTATGCGCGATCAATCGACCGCCGCACGCCGTCCATCCCCGGCCACTCAGGCCACCCTCACCCTCACTACCTCGCAGATGGCCCCTAAGGCCCCTGCCGCCCCTCAGGCCACCACTAAGGCCCCTCAGGCCCCTCAAAAAACCTCCCAGGCTCCCCCTAGGGCCCCTCAGGCCAACGCCTGGAGCAGGCCACCGCCGATGGTCCGTAAGGCCCAGGAGCAACAACAACCGCAACCTATCTCGGAACCCCTCTCGAGAGCCGACATTTACAGGATGAAGGCCTACATCGATGGGGTCACGAAAAGACTCGCGGACATGTCCGCTATGTTTATTTATTTATTTATTTATTTATTTATTTGGACAACCAGTAGCGAATACAGCAAATCTTAATATCTAGTAACTTATGCTAAATAACAAATAAGGTAGCCGTACAGCTTATTAAGGTGTCACAGCATGCTTAAGTCTATGAAATTAAATAATTAAGTATATTTTTCTCACAATTTCTTCTTTTAACTTAATTTTTATTGTACTTTAGTTTTTAAAAAGGTTAACACAGCCTTCCTGAAGTTCCGCATACTATCATTATAAATATCGACACTGCCACACAACTGGTTATAAGTCCTAATTAGTCTTACGGTTAAAGAGTGCTGCTTGAGGTTGGTTCTAGCGAAGGGCTGATAGAAAAGGCCAGAGGCACGAGCCGCTCTTTTTATAGAACCTCTGGGTACTCGCAGCTTAAAGTCCTGCAACAGCGCAGGACAATCTACAATGTTTCTGCAAATTTTAAAGAGAAACATCATATCAAGCAATCCACGACGAACCAAGAGGCTATCCATTCCAAAATGGGTGAGGCGTTCATCATAATTTTGAAGGTTCTTATGCATACCTTCAGAAAATGCAAGATGTCTAAGAAACCTTTTCTGAATGCGTTCGATTCGTAACTGATGTATATTATAACTAGGCGACCACACTACGCTAGAATACTCGAGTGTACTTCTTACATAGGCATTGTAAATAGCTATTTTAGTATCAGAGTTTTTGAAGAATTTACTATTCCTGACTATAAAACCTAACATTTTTGATGATCGAGTTGCAATGGCATCTATGTGGGGAACAAATGTAAGTTTTGAATCGAAGAGGATACCCAAGTCTCTTATTACATCTACCTCAGCTATTGTACTGCCATCCAAATGATATTTAGATTTAATCTTAGCAATATTACGTGTAAATTTTATGTGATTACATTTTGTTACATTAAGTGACATATTATTTGAGGAGCACCAAACAGATATAGCATTGAGATCATCTTGTAGTAAGTCAATGTCGGACAAGGCTGTTATGGTTTTACACAACTTTAAATCATCAGCAAATAAGAATGCACTGCTATGTTTGACGTTATCGAGAATATCATTAACAAAAACATTGAACAACCACGGTCCCAAATTCGATCCCTGGGGTACTCCTGAAGTGACAGCGTAAGTTTTATGTTAGATTTCACCCTCTCTCTTACCGTACAATAAATATGACAGTACAAAGTGGTTCGCTCAGTCTAGCGACTTCTACCCCGACGATAGGATCACATTAGCAAACGCCCCTTACACACACACACAGAGACACACACACCGCCTCCGCCGGTCTCGGAGGCGAAGACGCCGCGCTTCGACAGCCCGCGCACGCCTAGGCGCGCCAGGCCGTCACTCGATCGACCCGCGCTCCGGACAGCGCCTTTTCCCCTTGCACGACGTCGTCCTAAGCCGAGGTGCGATCTCACCAGGAGACACCCTTAGGACGAACGATCGCCTGAGCCCCCCCTCTGGGAGCTCCCATTTGCTTTCTCGGCTGGGTCTCAGTACCCGGCCCCCCCACCCGGTGACGCTGTAAAGGTCGCTAGGGCCAACAGTAATAATCATTTCGAAAAAAAACAAAAAAAAAGACCGACCCCGTTTATTGATAATAATTAGCGCGCGCGCCGCATTAATTGTATGTTAAAATAATAGAGGATGAATAATTAAAATAGAGTAAGTATAGAAATAAGCTCGAATATTGTAAAAAGTATGTTTTTTAAATAAAGTAATTTTCCGGGGGTGAGGTAAGGGATCGCTGGCCAGCCAATCAGAGACGTATAAATTGCGGTGCCATTTCGGGTACCACATGCCAGTCTTCTAAGAATAGCAAAGAATAGTAAATGCCAGTCCTCGATTGACCATAGAAGAGTAAAGATAGTAAATAGTAAATGCCAGTCTTCAAACGACCAGCGAATAGTAAAGAATAGCAAGCAAGAGACCATAGTATAGAAGAGATCGCTTATAGAAGCTAGCCAACGACTCTGCTCCTCACAAGCGGGAAAATCTTCAACAATTAATTGGCGTTTCACTGACGTACACCCTCACTGAACACACGGCGAACTAGAACCAGCTCACCCTTCGCATTCGATAAATACCGGCCCTAGAAACAGAAGTCTCGTCGTCACATCGCACCATATACAGTCCACTATAGTATTTCTTTCGACTAGGGTCCGGTATAGTCGTTTTTCGTTGGTGATACTGCATTCGGTAGGTTTTTGAATATTTGTAAATCCATCGACCCCGGTATATCTGTTTCGAATAATGTTATAAGCATTTTACAGTTCCATATATTTTCGAATGCCACGATACCTATAACTGTATCCTTCAGACTTTTATAATAATAAACCGAACCTATTTCCGTATTTTCTAAAATTAGTATTTTTTCTTTATAAATTTGTATGTCCGGTGCAACGTCGCTCATTTTATTTTTATATCTATCGTAAAAATAAACAAACACTGTCATTCTATATAATTATTTTATAGACTGCACGAAAGGAATGACCGGAATCGATTTTAATGATTTTGCTATAGCGACATCTATCTCACCATATACGATCGAGAAGAAACTGACGTATCCTACATCGCGCAATCGAAGTTTTCAAAGCGTTTGAATATATATATATACAAGAATCCGATAACAAACGTTAAGCGGCGCGTAGCCCACCAGACACACACCCGTCTGGTCGAAGGATCCTTCCTTTTCACTGGCCCTTAAAAACTGGTGACCCCGAACTTAAACGTCGGCGCAGCCTTCGCAAATCTACGTCAGGCTACGTCGAGCAGCGAGTCACACAGCCAGCCAGCATCCACGGCTACTACGGGTATCCTGACCACAAGCATGCAGCGGACGCACATTCCTGGTCATCACCTGTGGGTGATGACCAGGAATGTGTCTTGGTGCCTTCTTTTTTCTTTTCTTGTAATGGTGCCTTCTCAGCAACCTTGGCACAGCACACTGCACTTCGGCCTATTCTATTCTTTTTATTATATTATTTCTTTCGATTATATTTGGTCGATATCGAATTATAAATTTTGTACAACTTTTTCTTGTCAATTTTCATTTAACATATCAAACGTTAACATTGAATTTTTCGATTTCGATACGGGAAAAATTTAAGAAGATAAAAAAAATTCTACAATTAAATATGAAAATTATATTTGTAAAAAATGCGATTCATGTAAAAATTGTAAATAAACTATAAAAAAAGATAAACGTAGATGTAAGCTACATCCTATATGCACACATCAAGCGAGAGTCAATGGAATAGGTGGATATACATAGGATTCGATATTCGAAGATTCAACTTTACTTTACAAATTTGTTCGATTCTATGAAACTTTTTAAATGTTTAAAATCATAAATACTCTTCTCTTTCGATATTGACATGTACAATATAAAATACTTTAGATCTATTTCGTCGTCACGATAAAATTGTTTAGTTCCTGTGAAAAATGTACCCGCTCCGTCGTCTGATGTCTTCCAATGACCCAATGCTGTTAATTTTTTGTAATATTCTGCATTTTCAAAGTCGTCTTTTAATAAAATCATTCGACTTCCGTAATCTCTATAATATGAACAATTATATTTGTCATTAGGATTTAGAAGACTCGACGCACTTGTCTTGTAAACTTCGCTCATTCCACTGTCAAAATTATACATGATTGAAACGTAAGGTCTAAAATCTTCGTAATCCGTCGAACATCCATTCAGCATACATATCATTAAAGGTTTTCATATTCGACTAAAATCGAATGATCATATTAAATATCGATATCCAATTTGTATACATTTGTACATTTATTTATTTTTCGAAGTTTTTTCATTTTCTCCTTCTTCGTTTTCGTTGTTAGATTCGTCATATTCTTTCAAAGAATTTACTTCTTCGTCCTCTTCTTCTTCTTCGTCGTCGTCGTCGTCTTTTGAAAAGAAAATAAAAGAGATGAATCCTTTCAAATGTCTACCGACTGAAATTATAGAACACACTTTTACATATTTGGATAAAAAAATCTCGAACATCTTTTCTGTGCGCGATGGACGGAAAAGATTTGTTCGAAACAATTTTCAAAGAGCTCAATCCAAAGAAGAAGTTTGACGGAATCATGACATCGTTTTACACCGTTTCTCCTGTGAGATTTCACGCGACTTACGATTCGGCTTATGGACACAGCTTAAAGTTAAATTGTAAAAATTACAAGAAAATCTACGATGAATATTGTAAAGTTTACGATGGTTACGAATTGTGTTCTAAAATTAAATCAAAAAGTGTAGAATCTGTTAAATTACACATTTCAGACAAACTTACATTTGTAAGTGGTGATTTTTACGATGAAAAAAATGATGATAATTTAACAACAGATTTAAAAAAATATATGGTATATGGTCAATTGATACAATTAAAATATTGATATAATTTAAAATTATGAAATTTATGTGTGAAAAAAATAAAACTATAAATATTAGAAGTAAAAATAAAACAAATAAAACTATGTATATTTGTATATTAGAAGTTTTATAAGTTTTTTTTTCTTTATAGTTTGTAAAATGTAAATGTTTATAAATAATTATAATTAGAGTTGTTTGTAAATAGAGTTGTTGCAAATATAGTTGTAACCAAAGACATGCAAATATAGTTGCAACCAAAGACATTAGAAGTTGTAACTATTTTTTAAGTATTTTTTTGTTTGTTAATTAATTTTAGTTTAATAGAAGTTGTAAAGTATTTTTTTTTGTTTGTTAATCAATTTTAGTTTAATAGAAGTTGTAAAGTATTTTTTTTGTTTGTTAATTAATTTTAGTTTAATAGAGTTGTAAATTTTTTTTTTAAGTATTTTTATAAACATCATTTTATTATCGAATAACATTCTGTGTTTTATGTTTCCTTGTAATAACTATATCCTTAAATGACAACAATGCGTCACAGTCAAAATTGACCACAATGAACTAATCATTTAACCACATCCTTTATTTAACCACGTCCTTATCAAAATAATACCAGGGACTGGCTGGATATTCGGTGAAAGGGTTTTTCAAGGGGTATTTTGAAGCGCTAAAAAAATAAAACCTCTATTACATGTAATGATGTAACACCTGTGAACGGCTGTAATAAGCCCGCTGCCGATACGGGCTACCCTTTCAATAACCCTGTAACACTGTAACATGGTAAGCCAATCCATCAAAGTACATTAAATATGTACTCTTCGTAGTCGACATTAGTTTGAGAATAAGGGGTCTTCCAAATTTTCAGAAAGAGTTTTAAATTAGTCTTTATGGATACTTGTTGTTCCCATAAAAAATAAAACTTAATTTTTTTATGGCCTTTTAGGTACTCAAAATCATGTTTAAATATTATCTGTTTAAAAATCCCGACAAAACGCCACGTTATGTCATCTGAGAGCGCGTGACGTCATCCGTGGTTATAACAAAACAGCTGCATGTGCATAAGTTCGCGAGAAGTTTTGTTTCGTGGAGTAGGTTTTTTATTTGTTCTTATGGAACGAAAAAAATATCGTTCGTCTGCAGTACCTACCTCAATATACGAACACATCAAAAAGTACTCCAAATAAAATATTCATTTGATGTGCTAAGAATAAAAAGCAGATAAACGAAAAAAATGGTTAGACTTAGCGAGTAGAAAATGCAACGAAATGAATTTCACCAATTTACTTTTGTGAAGATCATTTTGATGTAAATGAAAAGTAATTACTACAAATAAATAGAATGAAATGTGCTTAAATTAATTTTTAGTAAATACCTATATATTGTTTTCTCTCTACGGTCAACTACTATCTTATATATATATAAGAATCAATTGCTGTTCGTTAGTCTCGCTAAAACTCGAGAACGGCTAAATAGATTTATCTTATCTTGGTCTTGAAATGTTCGTGGAGGTCTAGGGAAGGCTTAAAAAGTGAAAAAAAAATCGAATAATTGCCGGGAAAAACCTAAAAACAGCCCTTTTCTTTTTCCCATATAAACGTTTTCTAAATAAAATGTAGAGTCTTGAAATTTGGTAGGAATATTCCTTTCGCCGAGTAAAGATCAGCTAAGAACGGATTTTATAAAATTCTACCCCTAAGGGGGTGAAAGGGGGGGCAAAGTTTGTATAGGACAACGTGATTTCTTGGTCCAATCTACTTCAAATTTTGCATAAATATTCTTTAACAGAATTGATTAAAGACGCGTTTCGTATTTTATCAAAATTCATCCCCTAACGGCGTTGAAAGTTATTTGCTTCGAAGTTGATATCAATAATCCTTAGTGCTTTTAATTTAAATTACATTTTATTTTGACACATGTTTGACAACTCAATCCGTCTATTATATAAAATATTTTCCAGTATCGACGCAGGTGTAGATGATAAAAAATTTAAATTTATATTTTTTTTTAAATTTTGGGGGCGGGCCACTAGTTACCTATAGATTTTTTCTTTTCGTATTTTTTTAACACTAAATAATGTGATATGTGTTGACAGCATTGTACTTGTGACGACCGTTCTGGTGTAGTGGTGCGAGTAGTCGCCTCAACACCCTGCGCCGACGGTCGTGGGTTCGATTGCCGCTCGGGACAGATATTTGTATTTGTACAAATGTTTGTTTCCGGTCTGGGTGTATGTCCTTATAGTTCTCCCCACCGTGCCTCGGAGAGCTCATAAAGCCGGCGGTCCCGGTTGTTATCATATACATCTGATAGCGATCGTTACTCATAGTGGTATATTATCCGCCAACCTACAGTGGAGCATCGTGGTGGATTAAGCTCCAACCCTTCGTCTATATGGATAAGAGGCCTTCGCTCAACAGTGGGTGGTTTACAGGCTAGTACAGTACAGTATAGTACAATACATATATTGTGTAATGTTAGAGGTAATTTTTCATTTTTTACCGAGGTACCTAGGTATTTTATGGCAAATAATATATTATTATATAGTTATAATACTAACACAGAAGTTTTCACATTTCGAAATTCATTGTCACAAAAGTCTGGATTACTTGCAAAGAAATTAAAAATCAGAAACATATCTACTCTGGGAAGATTTCGATTGTCGGCTTTCGTAAATCCTGTTTCCATTATAAAAACTGGTGAAACACCACATGACAGCTTTTAAATCGATTACTGTATCCTAATTTATCAGTAATCTTTTAGCAACTTTAATAATTTCAACAAAATTATGCAAATAACTGAGTAAACTAAGTAGAGTAGTACCCGTGCAGTCAATGATTGGCCACAGATGACGTCACGCACTGTGATTGGCGTTTCAGTAGTTTAAAAATATTGAAAATAACAACATTTTATTTCTTCATTTAAAAATATTTAAATGAATTATATTAAATTATTATTAGATAAATAATCTTAAAACAGTATATTTATTTTATCTAAGCACATTTTAAATTTTAATCTGATTACTGTCCGATCCCCTATTAAACAAAAGTTAAGATCATGAGGCCATGCTCAGGCGTAAGTATCCCCGATCCTCTACATGTAGCTCAAGTTTATTAGTTAATTTAGGGTAACACGAATAAAAGCTTTTCGTGTAGGTAACCTACTCATAGGCTTAAGCCACTTTGCTTCGTGGGTTAACCCTTTCACGTGGTTACTATATTAAAGGTGTTACCCATTTCGCTGGGTTTCGAGGTGTAACTCGAATAAAAGGCTAATCTGCGATAAGGGCTACCCCATGTACGGGTTACCCTGCGAAAAGGCTTAACTCTTAAGCGGTGTTGTCCGGTCCCTAGTTTTAATATATCATTCTTGAGCTCAAACTATTTTTCAAAAAAGTCTGTTAATTAATTTTTGTTCTAATTCTTCAAATTAAATATTTCTTTTTAGATTTTTTCATTTTCAGTCATTTCTTTTGGCTCTTTTTCTTTTAATTTATCTATAAAAAGATAATTATTGATTGATGCATCTTTCAAAGTTGTATACGGTCTATAATAATAAAGATTCCTAATATTGGATAATTTGGATATATTCCTAACTAGCGGCCCGCCACGGCTTCGCACGGGTATATAACTAAAATTTTAAAAATTATAAATTTATATTTTTTATCACCTACATGCGCCATCTATCGTATAATGGTAGAATATCGTTTTTATATTTAGTGACATTTAACATAATAGTACCTATATTAATTGAAAATGATGTTTATCTAAAATATTAAAACGATTTCTATTCCTATCCGAGATATTTAGTTAACTTTTAAGTTTAACAAAATAATAACTCAAAAATAAGTTTTGTGAGTTTTTAAGATTCCTTAGACCAGATGGCGTTGGCGGCGTAGGTACCTATTTCTATTTTCTTAAATATTTATTTTTAAATTTAATTACAATGAAACAAAAACTAAATTATACTGTGAGTTATGTTTAATTTTTATGTATTAAAGTTATTTACATTGGTTTTGTACTTTTTACGTGATACGTGCACGAACAAAAAACGATAAGAGATGGCGCTGATACAAAAAAAAACGCGCTATTAAAATTTATTCTTGATGATATATAGTGTATTAATAAAACGGAGGTTTTAACAGATTTATTATTTGTATAGATGTGCTTATTTATATTTCTATGTTTTGCTTAGACCACCACATGTTATATAGCATAGCTCGGACTCAAGCTTTTTTCTTTTTGTTTCAACACTTTTCATTTGAAATATGTACCTACTTTAATAAAAATAGACTACAGAGCAATTAATAACAAAACAAATTTGAATAAATTTTTCAATCTTAAATCGAAGTCAAACGTAAGTAAAAAGTAAATGTCAAATACGTGTTCATTTTTTACTCTCTTTCATTTCGAAAGCAAACATATAATGATTTATTATAGAATCAAAATTTCTTACTATTATAGTAAATTTATACTTAACAATACTACGCAAGTTAATTTATACAGTTTTTAATAAAAAATGAATATTATTTTTAAGTTTTCAAAAGTATTTTCGTTTCACAATACTTTTCGTCGAATTTGAAAACGTAAAAAAGCGCTGTTGCCGCACCGTCAAAGGGGTGGGGTTGTTTCAAATTTAAATGGAGTCTGGGCCAGGTATTTGTACAGTATTTTAAAATGTTCAGGGTCATGAAATAATGAATATTTTGTCTTTATTTCTCATGAAAAGGCCTTTTTTACGAGGTAGTTTTAATTTGCAAAATAAAATCGCAACAACTTGTCAAACCTTTTGACAATGACATATACACAAACGTTGTGATGACATTTTAAATATAAATAACCATAAAAAATAGGTACCTACATATCCAACACTAAGTCGATCGAAAGATTTCGAAGACGAGAAGTCCAAAGAAATGGCTGGGTCGTTAAAAAAATATTCAGTAACAAAAAGAAACAAAGAAAAAACACTCCAACGCAGCAAGACGCCAATGAATAACTTGACATTTGACAATTGAAATGACACTAAGAGTATGGAATTATTATGTACTATATACAACCTTGTTTTACCTAGTATATAATAATTCCATGACTAAGAGTCATCAAATATCGACAACAAAAGTAGGTTGATGTACTTCGAGAGTTGCTATTCTACGAATGTATCCAATTATAAATTTTATAACTACCTCTTAATCACTGTAAAATTACTAAAAAGCATATTTTATTTTAATTTCTATGATTTTTTACTATTTTTTGGTATACCCTACAAATACCTGGCCCAAAATGAAACAACCCCTTTATGCGTCAAATAAATTGGTTGTTTATTTATATTACGTCCATGGCTGCCAATTAATTTAGCAGGGAGTTTGATGGTAAAACAGAAAAATAATCTTATCTGTTGATTACCGTTATACGTCGGGTAACTATTCGAAACTTTAACTGCAACCGGTGAAACAGGCCCTTATTGACACAAGTGTTATGATTGATTGATATCATTTGACGTTACAAAACGTTGTCTTTACAATGCAGTTCCCTTCGTACTTTTACAGGCTTAGGACTGTCTGTATTAAAGTATTAAAACAATGTGATAATGATTAAATTATAATTATATGAATATTTATATTTTTATACAGGCGTACTTAAAAGTTCAATGTATATTACATTAGACTATGTACATCGTCTCTATTTACATATTATACATTATTTATAAGTATGTTATATTTACAAATCTGGTTCTTAGGTATTCCCATTTATAAACATTAATTTTGGCACTTTATTGAGGCGGGCGAAGCTGCGGGCAATAGCTAGTCTATACAAATAAATAAAATTGAAGTGTCTATTTGTAATTTTAAATTAACAGCATTTCACTAAATGCATATTAACTAAATGGTATATTTACAAAAACAGAAATGTCATATCAATTATCAAAATTAAATAATCAATTATAAAAGTTAATATTATAATATATAATATTATAATATAATCAATTATAAAAGTTAATATTATAATATCAAAATCCTACCTTACGCCCGAGTCGACCATCAGACCTCGTGAAGGGCGGGCAACGTGTACTTCAAATTTTAAACTTTGAAGAGAAACTTACACGGCAAACAAGGTTCAGGTAACCCAGTAGTATGAATACAAGCAACAGAGATACACATATAGGGTCGCTACCGCTAGGAGCTGGCGCTGGACGTGACAGCATGTGGACCGCCAGCGACTCTTCGTTGAACAGGCGGGCAAGAGTCGGGGGACCCGAAAATATTACAGCCGAGCGTAGGAAAGAGGAAACGTTTGATGTGACAGCAAGTGATACTTTGCGGAGTAGGAAGATATCTCCTGCGCGCTCTGCCGGTACATCCGCATTGACCACAGAGTACACAAGTAATGATGCCAGAAGAAAGTGGTCACCCTTAGAATTAGAATAATTAATGTACTGTTATTATAAAGCCAAGGCAGGAGGGTTAGGTTACATAAAAAGACTCGAAATATTATTCAAAACTAGAAACCCATATAATCCTAAAAGCGATAAATTCAATGGTAACTTATTATCAAATCAGGCACGCAGAATTTTTAAACAAAATGTTATATCTTAGGAAATACTAGAACGGATACGAAAACAGGCAGAAGGAATAGAACTAGATAATACAGGACCAGTGTTAAATACAATAGAAGAAGCATCCACAACACCAACACAGATACATACTACACAATCAAATGTACACCACACACCAGAACAAGCGGAAATAATCAATCAACTAACAGAAAATATTCAAGTTAACGAAGATCAAGATCCATTAATTTTACAATTTCTGCAAATTTTAGCCGAAACTAAGGAAACCTCATTAGCAGATCGCTTATTTTTGCCCAAAGCCAAGATCAATAAACAGTTTATGGAAAATTTAAATACGCTTAACAACTATTTACCTAATATCCTAATTACAAATGACACTTTACAAGAGATAAATAACATAATATATGCAACGGCTAAAACGCCTATAATAAATAACAAACAAATACCTTACGTACCTAAAGCTACGATACCACAAAAATTTGATCCACCGTGGAAGAAAAGAATTAAAGATAAAATCAATAAAGAAAAGAGTTAGGAAGGTTAATAGAAATAGAAAGAGGAATAAACACTCGAAGAATGATTAAAATCAAAGACAAGTTATACCAGAAATATAATATCCAAAGCAACAATGATCATAATAACACGAAGGAAATCTTAACACAAAAAATTAAGGCATTAGCAGCAAGGGTAAGGAGATATGAAAATATGACTGATAAGAAAGAACAAAATAGACTATTCAGTGAAAACGAGCATAAACTGTACAGAAGTCTACGTAGTAATAATTTAGAGGACTTTAAAATTCCAGATAAGGTGCACATAGAAGAATTCTGGTCATCTATATTATCCAATCCAATAGAATACAATAGAGAAGCAAAATGGATAAGCGACGTACAAAATTATACAAATAAAGTTAATACTATCGACACAGAAGAAATAACGGAAGAACAAATTAAAACTGCAATATGTAAATTACTAAATTGGAAATCACCAGAAATCGATAAAATTCAGAATTATTATCTAAAATACTTAACTAGCACACACAAATACATAGCGGCATTATTCACCAAAATTTTATCCGGTATAGAAAAGCTAGAAGAATGGTTCACTACAGGACAAGTCATATTGATACCTAAAAACGAAAATACTGCAGACCCTAAAAATTGGAGACCAATCGCATGCCTACCTAGTATGTACAAACTACTCACCTCAGTTTTAGCTAACGTACTTTACAGCCATTGTCAGGAAAATAACATAATTGCAGTTGAACAGCGAGGATGTCGTAGAGGTGCCAGAGGCTGCAAAGATCACCTTATGGTCAACAAAGCCATATTGGAAGACGCACACCAAAATCAGAGGAACCTTAGTATGGCATGGATAGACTCTCAAAAAGCCTTCGACAGCGTATCACACGACTGGCTAATCAAGGTACTCGATGTCTATAAATGTCCATCTATAATTAAGAGATTTCTTCTAATGGTGATGCCCTCATGGCGAGTGATCATGACAGCCCGAGGCTCTCAACACTTAATCACTACTGAACCGATCCACGTGAGACGCGGAATATTTCAGGGAGACTCGTTATCTCCGTTATTATTTTGTTTAGCTGTCAACCCCCTATCGTTTATATTGAACAGATATGAAATGAAAGGGTACAAACTTAAGGATAGTTTCTGGATCAATCATCTGATTTACATGGATGATTTAAAAATTTACGCTAACAATAAATATAATCAAATTAAAGTATTACTAAATAGCATCGAAATCTTCACTAAAGATATAGGAATGAGTTTTGGTTTAAATAAATTCAATATTTTACATATAACAGCAGGACACAGGCGCAGTACAACCGGGGAAGATCATATTTTATTAAATGGTAACGAATTTAAACAGCTAGCAATAGGCGAAAGATATAAATATTAAGGTATACACGAATCAGGCAAAATAGAACACAGCGTAATAAGACAGCAAATAAGCAAAGAATATTTCAAAAGAATTAAGAAGCTTCTCAATACACACCTTAACTCCCGGTACATCATCAAGGGTATCAACACTTATGCCATTCCAGTATTACTCTACTCATTTGGAATCATTAATTACAAAAGCAACGACCTCAAATACTTAGATATTAAAACCAGAAAATTACTCGCGATTAAAAAAGCACATCAACAGAAAGCAGAAGTAGAAAGATTGTACTTACCGATTACAGAAGGAGGCAGGGGTCTTATAAATATAGAAAACATATTTAAAACACATATACTTAAATATAAGTAATATTTAAAGCAAGAGAACGACCATCTTATACAAGCAATAGTACAGCACGATACACAAAAGTATAAATATTCAATCATACAGGAGGCAAAAGAAATTGAAAGAGAATTAAGGTTACCACAAGGAAATATTTACACAGATAACGAAATTAAAGAAGCAATTAAGAAGAAGCAAAATAAAGCATGGCGAGATAAACAGCTACAGACATGGACTACAGCTATGGACAGTTCCCGAAAAAAGTTCTAGACCAGGCCAACATAGATATAGAGCTTTCATTTAAGTGGCTGAAAAAACAGCAGATACTCCCTAGCATAGACTCGTCCATATTTGCGATACAGGATCAAGCCATCATGACCAGACAGCACCAACGTGATACTTTAAAAGAACCAGTAGATGGAAAATGCTGACTTTGTGCGAGCAAAGACGAGACCACGCAGCAGATCAAATCTGGATGCGACAAGTTGGCGGGGACCTGTTATGTCAAACGGCATAATAACCTCGTTCAGTACGTCTACTGGTGCCTGGCGAAAAAACACAAAATAGAAGTTTCTGACCTATGGTGGAAGGAAACCTTAATACAACCACAAGTAAAAGAAAACGATTCCACTAAAATATTATGGGAAATGCCTGTTCACACCGACGTGACTGTTACGCACAATAGACCAGACCTAATTTATGTAGATAAAATCAACAACAAAACATTTTTAATTGACATAACCGTACCATCTGACTATAACATAGGAGCTAAAGAATTACAAAAACTAAGCAAATACCATCTTTTAAAAACATAAGTGAGTCGATTTTTTTATAAGATTTTAAATTAACATGGTTATATTTATAACTAAAATTATTCAAATCGGGATATTTACTATGTTTTTTGTTTTTATTTGTTGGAGCTCGATATTTCGACATTATCTACGAATGTCTTGTTCACGAGACTGAAGTTTGCGGGTAGATGTTGATGGCATTAGAAGTATCCATATCGGACTACCTCCTTTCTCGTACGTTTGCTGCGTCTCTATGCGTTGCTATTATTATATATTGCACCAACCAACATTACACATCTTTCAGACACAATTCAAACATCTACAATTCATCAAGAACACAGGATCAGAGGAAGGGGAAGGAGAAACCGAATAAAACGTTAAATATATTTTTACCACACTTATTTACTTATAAATAGTTACCTTTTCTAGCAACCTGGGATATTGATACCCTCCTTCTCGAGGGTCTCGAGACGGGGTACCGTACCAATATAATTCCGACGCAAGTCGAGAAAACGATCCGTTACAAGTACAAAATAATATAATATTATAATATAATCAATTATAAAAATTAATAAAAATTGAAAAACGTACATACTTATTATGTAATACGTAAGGCAACGAGTCATTGGACATAGGCTAAGAAAGCGCGCGAAATTTATTTTCACGTTATTTTAAAACGCGCGATATGGCATAGCGTGATAGCGGGCGGAGGCGTACCTTTGCGGTCAACGACTCGTAGTGCCAACGCCGCACGTTATAAAATATCGTAGCGCTACTTGGCTGCGGACGTTGTGGAAAATAGATAGTTTTGCTTCGCTAGCTAGCTATCGTTGTCGCAGCGAATAGATAGTTTTATAACTATCTGTGCTATATAGCGGACATAACTACTGAGGAGACGATGTAGAATATGAACAACACATAGGAATAGCAAACGTGTATGGACACGCGTATAAACGCCCGCGTGCGCGTACACGATATGAGTGTACACGCAAACAGTCACGTTCGCTAGCGAAAATACACATACACACGCAAAAGCAACATATACATATATAAACAACAATAGAAACCAAATATAACGTGAAAAGGAAGAATAAGCCTAAGCATAGTTTCCTAAAATCATCGTCACCAAGTAGTAACTTTATTATATAGGTACATAGGATACATAAAATATGTTATTATTAACTTTAAATAATTATGTTTAAAATTTTGAAAAAGTATGCCTCAAACATGGGACCAACCCATCGCCAAATTGAAAACAACCGAGTGGTCACATAATAATTCACTTCATTGAACGAAGCTGTAGAAGCTAAATAGCAAATTATCGCTCTTTTTGAATCTGGATGTTTTCATCTCCGCAAATGGATGAGTAACGACCCACAACTATTGTCTGATCTACCTCCAGAAGATTGATTGACTGAATCGACTTCTTTTGATGATTCTGAACCAGCGACTCTAAAAGTTCTTGGATTGAAATGGGATGCTAAATCGGATGCGTTCCTGTTTGAAGTCAAACAGTCAAACCAATCGTGTACCTAACGATCAATTCCTTTGATCCTCTGGGATTTTTATCTCCTATTACGATAAAGGCAAAGTGTCTCATCCAACGATTGTGGATACTTGGCGTCGGGTGGGATCAGACTCCCCCTGAAGAGAATATTAAGAGCTGGGACAGTTATCGAGCTAACCTTTCCTGTCTCGCTGATGTCAAAATTCCTCGAAAAATCACTAGTGCAATTGCTGCCTCATACGAACTTCACGGATTTTGTGATAGCTCCGAAATCGCGTATGGAAAGATTCAAGTACGTTTAATTTGTTCAAAGGCTCGTGTAGCACCTTTAAAGCAAATATCATTACCCCACTTAGAACTTTGCGCTGCAGTCCTTGTGTCAGACCTCTACAGATTCGTGCGGGACACTTATGTTGATCGAATCCCCTTGAGCGCAGCTTATATGTGGTCTCATTCTACAATTGTATTATCGTGGTTAAGGTCTCATTCATCACGCTGGGTTATATTCGTAGCAAATCGGGTGAGCCACATACATGATATCATACCAACTGAATGCTGGCATCACGTGTCCTCGGGAGAAAATCCAGCCGATATCTGTTCCAGAGGACAGTTTCCGGATGAAATCGCTCACAATTCCCTATGGTGGGCGGGGCCATCCTGGCTATCAAAGGACCAAACTTCGTGGCCAAATGTATTTGAAAATTTATCTCCAGCTGACGAGGCAGTCGTAAAAGCCGAATCAAAGTTATCATCCAGGCTTTTAATTGAAGAGAAATTAACCGAATCTGACCAGAGTATTTTCGAAATGTTACTATCTAAATTCTCAACTTTAAAAAAATTGTTGAACGTTCTGGCATACATCAATCGCTTTATAAAAACCGCAAAACTTTCTAATCGCACTAATTCTAACTTTTATATCACTAACGTCGAGCGACATAATGCGCTTATGCAGATCGTAAAACATGTCCAACAAATTTCATTCTCTAAGTAAATCTTAAATATTAAAGCTAAAAGGCCGGTCCTTAAACAATTCAAAAAACTTAACCCTTTTTTGGACGCTTGCGGTATTCTTCGTGTTGGAGGCAGAATATCACGATCAGGACTTGAATATGAACATAAGCACCCTGCATTATTACCACCTGACCATCCACTAACCATTTTAATTATAAATTTCATTCATCGTAACTAGCTGCCATACGGGCATAAATACAACCCATTTTTTATTATTACAACAATTTTGGATTATTTCAGCAAACCGTGTCGTTCGCAATAGTTTATCGAAATGTATTTAATGTTATCGAACAAATCCAAAACCGTTACAGCCTTTTATGAGTGACCTTCCATCCTATCGCGTTAACCAAATAAAGCCTTTCTCAGTGGTAGGTGTAGATTTTGGGGGACCCTTTCGCATTAAACTCGGTTCTCATCGTGGAGCAAAAATCGATAAGGCATATTTATGCTTGTTTCTTTTTCTGTCTCGCCACGAAGGCCGTGCATCTCGAAGTAGTTTCTACGTTATCTGCAGAAGGATTTATTGCTGCGCTACGCCGTTTTGTTGGAAGACGCGGTCGGTGTAACGTGATTCATGCTGATTGTGGTACAAATTTCGTTGGTGCTAGAAATCAATTGTCGACTCTTATGGAGAGGGCTTCGGTTGCTGAGAAAATTATATTTCGATTTCAAATTTAACCCGCCCTCGGCACCTCACTTAGGTGGCATTTGGGAAATCCAGATTAAAGCTGCAAAATCTCACTTATATCGAGTTGTAGGCGATCAAGTACTCACCTTTGAAGAACTGACTACACTCTTCGTAGGTTGCTGTTGTTAAAACTTCACAAAATCCCTTGATTCATCGTCCACTTGTTAAGTTATGCCCTCTTCCAATTGAACAATAAGATAATTACAATTTTTCTTTATTAGTTAAGTCATAGGTTAAATATTTTGTTCTTTTCCAATATTATCTTTATTTAATGTACTTTATCGTGACAATTGCTCGTTCAACCTTGCTAATATCGTATTGTTCATTTAATTTTATTTTCATCGTATCGAGTCCGTTATTTTGCTTCTATTCATTTTTTTTTTGTTTACCAGAAAATACCATAGGTATTTTGGTGGGCGGGATGTTCCGTTACCAGAATAATTGCAATTATCAATCACTCAAAGCAACGATGTTCACCCAAATACGTGCATACGATGGTATAGTCGTCAAAATATAATAGGCCCGTTTTGACATTTAAGAAAGACCCTAGAATGTAACTTGTAACGAAACTGTAAGAAACAATAAAATGATGATTAATTACATAAACTGTTTTTAAAAAATACATACATTGCTGTGGCGCGTTAAATAATATGATAGAATATATTACGAGTATTCTTTTTGCGCTTAGTTTATATACTCTTTTGCAAAAAAAACGGGCACTTAAGCAAAGAACTATTTTATAGTTACTATTAGTTTGTTTGACAATTTTAGGTATTGTTATCCTCAGAATTTTATAAATTAATTAGGAAGGAATAGTTTTCATCAGTTTTATCATAACATTTTAATTAAATTATTAAGAAATAATGTTTAAGCTCAAAACACTATGATTGTACTTGCTCGCTAAATAAAAATGAAACGCGTTAATTTCTTTGTTTTTCTTGAATACATTAAAAGCAGATAAAAGTTTAGTATTGAGTGTGACCCCCTCTTGCTGAAATCACAGCTTGCATTCGTCTGGGCATGCTAGTGAGTATATCTTTTATGGTTTCTTGGGGAATACGTTCCCACTCCGCGGTAATCACATTCTTTAGCTCTCTGATGGTCTGCGGAGCCGGCTGCACTGATCTCACTCGTCGCTTCAGAACGTCCCAGACATGCTCTATGGGATTGAGGTCCGGACTTCTAGCTGGCCAGTCAAAACGACGAATTCCGACTTCTAGCATATACGCATCCACACCGCCAGACCGGTGGGCGCGAGCGTTGTCGTCCATAAAAATTGAGTTTTCGCCAAGAGCGGTTAAAGCGGGTTGTGCATAAGGAATAAGAACTTCCGTTATGTATCGGTGTCCAGTCAGTGTACCGTTTTCGATGAAGACTAACTCCGTACGATCCATAGAATTTATTCCTGCCCAAAACATAACAGAGCCCCCTCCATAAGGTGTGATTTCTTCAAAACATGCCTCTGCAAAGCGTTCTCCTCGTCTACGTAGCACTCGCCGACGTCGGTCTTCACCATGCAGAGATATCCTGGCTTCATCGGAGAACAATACCCTATCCCAGTCTTCATGAGTCCATGACACACAATTTCGAGCGAAGCTAAGCCTGGCAACTCGATGTCCACGGAGTAATTTAGGGCCGCGTGCCGGGCGATGACTGTGTATATTAGCAGCGAGAAGCCTCCTCCTGACCGTCCATAGACTAATTAGCACATTTCTTACTTCTTCGAGGGTGTTCTTGAGGTTCACATAAGAAGATTTGCGATTTCTCAACGCTTGACTAACTAGAAGACAATCATCCCGTGGTTCGGTACATGTCTTTCTGCCAGAACCAGGCCTTCTCTTGACGTAACCGGTCTCTTGATAGCGCTGCCAGGTCCTTTGAACTGTCGACCGACTCACATTTAGCCTCTGAGCCACGAAGCATTGACTGCAACCTTCTTCAAGCAGCGCAATAATTTTGCTCGCTTTTATCACTTTATCTACCATTTTCGAGATTGCTAAACAGCAATAACAATACTTTTAAATGTCAAGGACACCAGATAATTTAATAAAAATTGACAAAAAGTTAATTAGAGTCGATATTAACTATAGGGAATTCGCGCAACAAAATGTAGTTAAAAGTTATTTTCTTTGAAAACCAGGCTCAGTCAAAAATTTGAATTTGGAATGTACTCTTATAAACATTATGGCACTTTTATAACTGGCCAGTAACATGTTCAAATGATTAAAACCTTTTTGGTATTTTATTTTTTTCAGCCAGGAAGAAAATCGAAACCGCCCGTTTTTTTTGCAAATGAGTGTAGTAGCATGCAATTTCTAATTATTACGAAACGTCTCAAAAACAGTTACGTTCTAAGTCTGTTTTTTTTTTAAATACTAGTGCTGTAACCAATTAATTATTGAATTTCACCAGCTTCATTCGATTTTAATAGTAATTTAAATTTTTGTAGTGATCTTTACTGTAAAAAGCGGCCAAGTGCGAGTCGGACTCGCCCATGAAGGGTTCTGTAGCAGCAAGTAACATCATATAAAGTTCTTGTTTTTTTTTTAATATTTGATTTGATTGAATGAAAGATAAATTGCGGTTTACGATTTATGATGTATTAAAAAAAAC
This sequence comes from Euphydryas editha, assembly GCA_036937285.1. NCBI lineage: Eukaryota > Metazoa > Arthropoda > Insecta > Lepidoptera > Nymphalidae > Euphydryas > Euphydryas editha. The sequence goes on along the minus strand of JAUPFZ010000013.1, from coordinate 3,097,844 downwards.
TACTTACTAGATCTCGTTCAAACCAATTTTCGATGGAAGTTTGCATGGTAATGTACATCATATATTTTTTTAGTTTTATCATTCTCTTATTTAAGAAGTTACAGGGGGGCACACGTTTTACTATTTTGGAAGTGTCTCTCGCGCAAACTATTCAATTTAGAAAAAAAATGATATTAGAAACCTCAATATCATTTTTGAAGACATATTCATAGATCCCCACACGTATGGGTTTGATGAAAAAAAAAATTTTTAGTTTCAGTTCTAAGTCCGGTGGGAGGGATGTGCTGTGCCGCGCTCCCGGCTGCATGGGTACCACCATCTTGCTTATTTCTTCCGTGAAACAGCTTTGCTGTGTTTCGGAAAGAAGGGCAAGACAGGCAGTGTAATTACTGGCACCGAGACTTAACATCATATGTCTCAGGATAGGCAACACATAAATGAGTTGGCTGGGCTAGTTCCAGGTAAACTAGTTTATGTTAACGGGCGACGTCGACCACTTACCATCAGGTGGCACGTCTGCCAGTTTGCCTATTCAACTAACACATAAAAAAAAAAAAAAAAAAGTATGGGGAACCCCCAAAATTTATTATTATTTTTTTCTATTTTTATGTGAAAATCTTAATGCGGTTCACAGAATACATCTACTTACCAAGTTTCAGAAGTATAGTTCTTTCAGTTTCGGAAAAAAGTGTTTGTTATATCGCAGGTACGAACGTTGTTTCAACATGTCAAAAAGAGGATGTACAATTAATAGGCAGACAGGCGAATTGGTTGTTAAGTTAACCGAATACTTTAAACGCGAATCAGTTAATGGTGGACCTTTACTGCCCGTAACGCAAGTGCAAGATCGCGTCGCAGAAGCACTTAGAATCGCAAAAAAAAAAAAACTATTCGAACCATCTTGAAGGAAAAGTAGGGGCCTTCCGGTATTGAATAAAATATATTACATATGCTTAAAAAGTGGAAGAAAAGCAAGCCTGTAACAGGTATTGATATATTTAACGCAATTAATAAACGAAATGAGTGAATGTTATTGTGACGAAAAATATTAAATTAAAGACAAATTAACCTTTCGCACCATTGTATCATTTCAAAATAGCTACAATATTAAAGATCAAGTTAAATTATCTAATCAGAACTTTAATACAATGCACTTTACAATACATAATCAAATCGATCAAATACTCATACAAACTTGAATCGATTAATCGTCAGTATCGAGTACCGAGTTATATAGTTACATCGCTAGTTGCGTCGCGATGACAAATGTCAAAACGGGCCTATTAAATTTTGAGGACTATAACCACGGTCGAGACTATAACAGCTTAAATTCACAACTGTCATGTGTGACGTACTTGTTATCTGTGGTGTATCTTTGATCTATGCCAGCCGCCGGCGATCGAACATTACTAGCAAGACAATCGATTCGGACGCGTGAAACCGTTAACATTCAAATAGTATCGCTTATCGTGAACAAAGAAGCTCCTGCTACAAGCGTGTTGGAATTGCTTCCCACTTCGAAGGCTGGATCAACGTGCAGCTGCAGACTCAGGTACGTCATACATTGTACTTCGTTTGCGCTGCTTGTCGAGAACATCGTAATCACTTTATGTATGTGACTCCGCCACCCCCCAGGTGCAAGTTCCATACACATAATAAGGACGTAATATACGAATTAGATGGCGCCTTTAACGTCGGTTCGTATTCCATGAACACAGATATTTTTAAAAGCAACCTACCTACTAACCTTGAGTTTAGTTCAGCATTGCTGCAGATGCACTACAATAAAGAATAAAGATTATCATCTTTCACTGGTGAAATTATTCTATTTTTTTTTTTTTTTTATAATTTGATAGGCTTGCGTTTGACCACTATTTCACCTGATGATAAGTGAGAATGCGGTCTAGGATGGAGCACGCTTACCTAGAAATAGCCTATTCACTCGCGACTTGAAGATGCCCAGATTGTAGCTTTCGGGGAACACAGACGCTGGTAGAGAGTTCCATTCTTTGGCCGTACGCATCAAGAATGTACTAGCGAAACGCTTAGTGCGTATAGGGGGGATGTCAACCGTATAGGGGTGACGTAACGCAGAGCGTCTGGTTGTACAAAGATGAAAGGGGCAGGGGGGAATCAGGTGGAGTTCTTGTGCACACTCACCGAAGTGTATCCGATAAAAAATCGACAGACAGGCCACCTTGCGCCGATGATCCAAGCTTTGTAACTTAGCAGCGACCAGTGAATCATCACCGATAAGCCTCTTGGCTCGCCTCTCGATTGACTCGAGAAGCTCCAGCTGGTACTTGGCTGAGCCATCCCAGAGATGAGAACAGTACTCCATGCACGAGCGAACTTGAGCTTGGTATAGCTTTAAAAGCTGTTCCGGAGTGAAGTAATGTCTAACCTTCGAGAGGACACCGAGTTTTTTGGCAGCTGTTTGGGCCTTTTCTTCTATATATGAGCCAAAATTGAGGGTAGATGTTAAAGTAATGCCAAGAAGCTCCAGATGGTCGGCTATGGGCACGGATACACCCCGGAAAGAGGGAGTCAGGTGGAAAGGACTCCGCTTTGCTGAGAAGAGACACGCCTGGGTCTTAGAGGCGTTGAACTTGACCAGGTTAGCGTCACCCCAGTCAGAGACAGCTTTAAGGGACAAGTTCAGACGCTGGATCATGGCTTCCCTCAGCGACTGGATCTCAGACCCACCCGCTCGTGCGATGGATACGTAACGCTCAACAACAGTGCTGTCATCCGCATACCCAAAGATCCCAGGTTTGAGCAGGTCATTGATATGCAGCAAGAATAGCGTTGCCGAGAGTACAGACCCCTGAGGGACCCCGGCATTGATGGTCAATTGATCAGATTCACAACCGTCTATGACTACGCGGATCGATCGATCCCTCAGGAAGTCAGATAACCAAACACAAAGCGAGGTGGGTAGGCCGAATGAAGGAAGTTTGCTAATAAGGCCGTCATGCCAGACCCTGTCAAATGCCTTCGAGATATCTAGCGAGACCGCAATGGCTTCCCCGTGTCTATCGATAGCTTCACTCCATATGTGAGTGGCATACGCTAGAAGATCACCCGTGGACCGATTGCGCCGAAAACCGAATTGACGGTCGCTAAGAAGGTCATGCTCCTCTAGGTATGCCAGGAGCCGGTTGTTCAGTATACGTTCCATACTCTTGCAGAGTATGGAGGTTACGGAAATGGGTCTATAGTTGACAGGGTCTGCTCGACTGCCCTTTTTGGGAACAGGCTGCACGTTAGCTAGTTTCCAGGCTTTCGGCACATGCCCTGTCGCTAGAGAGAGACGAAACAGGCGTGTCAGGACTGGAGACAACTCAGGTGCACAAGTTTTCAGTACTATGGCTGGAATTCCGTCAGGACCACTAGCTTTGTTCACGTCTAGATTGCGCAAGGTTTTAAGGACCTCTTTTTGACGGATTCGGACTTCAGACATAGAAGTCTCGCATCGGGACGAAGTGGTTGGAGGTGTGGCGCTGCCTGTATCTAGACGTGAGGATTCCGCAAAGAGATTTGCAAACAAGTTTGCCTTTTCCTCAGCGGTGTGGGCTAGTGATCCATCGGGTTTTAGCAGTGAAGGTAGTGAGGGGCGACAGAAGTTCGATTCGACCGACTTAGCAAGGGACCAAAAGGCTTTACTGCCAGGTGGATATGACGCAAGTCTAGTCCCAATTCTGCCAATATGATCAAATCGAGCCTTCCGTAGAGCTTTCTTGCAAGATTTGGCGGCTCTGTTATAGGCCTTCTTCTTCTGACCCACGTCTATTGTCTTGAGATTACGAGCATCGACCCAGGCTAGGTAAGCAATGTTCTTTTTTGCTTCAGCAAGAGAACAGTCAGCATTATACCAGGGTCGAGTTGCCACGGAGACTGATGCGTCAGTGAATGGAATGTAGTACTCCATCCCCTGACGCAGCACATCAGCCACAGCATTCGCACAAGATGAGGGATCATCAGAGGAGAAGCAAATCTGCCGCCACGGGTACGATGCAAAGAAAGAACGCATCTCATCCCAGTCTGCTGACTTGTATCGCCATATTCGCCGGGTACCTTTGGGGCAGGGAACGGGCGGTGTATGGACAGATACAGACTTCACCAGACAATGGTCGGAGCTGCCTAAAGGCGATGAGACCGATACCGAATAGCGGTCTGGATCTGTTGTCAGCAGAAGGTCCAAACAGTTGGCAGTATGCGAGTCAACATCGGGTACCCTAGTTGCTTCCCGGACTAGCTGGGTGAGATTGAGCGCTGAGGCAAGTTTGCGAATCTCTCTACCAGCGTGGTCAGTGTGCTGGTATGGGAATAGCCACTCTTGGTGGTGGGCATTAAAGTCCCCCAGCATTACCAATTGAGCAGAAGGATACCGATGCTGAGCCGCATCAGCCGCCTCACTAAGGTGTTGCATAAGCCTGGTTGTCTCCAGATCCCCGCTGTGTGAACGGTAGACACAGACATAAAGAATTTTCTCCATTCCTGTGTCCACCAAAACCCATAGGTTGGAGAAGCTGGGGTCTTCAAGATTGCGGGGACGCCGGCAGCATATGTCGTCGCGGGTATATAAGCAAACGCCTGCGCGTGGTTTAAAGTTATGCTCTAAGGTATAAACCGGGTAACACAAGTATGCTGTGTCAGACGGACTGCCTATCTGCGTCTCCGAGAGGAACAATAGGGCCGGCTTCTCAGTCTCGAGATGGTGGTGGACTGCAACGAGATTGGAGTGCAAACCTCGGATGTTGCAGAGGTGCACTGAGAGTGAGAGGGAGTGCAACCGCTGTGCTGCGTTTTTTTTGTTCCTCTTAGTCATAAGCTTGTAAGTTGCAAGTGAAGGAAGGCGAGAAGAAGGCAGTGAAACGAGGCTCCACGCTACTAACCCCCAGACTCTCTCACCGTCTTGCTGCGCTAGACAGGGGATTGGGTTGGAGACTGCGGGGACGCCCGAGCCCCCCCGGAGATATCCACCGGGCCCTCTCGTCCGGTCGCCAACCGGCACGATGGCGCATCCCGGGATTTTTCGACAGTTGGCGGGGCAGCCTTTCGTGTGTGGCTGGCACATTAATTGGGCCCCCAACTACCTGCGGTCGGCCAGCGGTGCACCGTGCCTCGGATCCCGCTACCCTCCAGAACCAATCACCACAGCGCAGTGGTGCCAGTGCAAGTCTGACTGGTCAATTCGCGCGGAGCAACTATTTCGACCCAACTACTCAATCGGCTACACCGATCAACGTACCGAAACACGACAGTCGCTTGACGGTACGACTTTGTTCGGTGGGTGGTCACAAGCCGTCGGTCAGAGCCTACCACCAGTATGTCACCTGGTTAGCACCACCCGGGGACCACGTGTAGGGATTCACAACGGGGTTTACACCTACGGACGAGGGTGACTCAGTCCTCAACTCCCAATTTTTTCTGCCTGAAAATTACTTCCATGTACTTTTATCTAGGGGTGTGCGATAATTATCGATAATTCGTAACTACTCGATAGTTCGAAGTTTTCATTCGATAATTATCGATAATTTTGTGCGATCCGATAATTATCGATAATTTTGTGTGATCGGATAATTATCGATAATTTTGTGTGATCCGATAATCCATAAAACCAAAAAAGGTCATGCGCCATCATAACAACACTAGTTATGATGTTCTGAAGTCATAACGGACCTCTAAAAAAAACCAGCCTCAAAATCGGTGGTGGCGCGATACCGAATAATTACCATAATTGTTTTTGGATCCGAAAAGTATTGATAATTGTGATTCGATAATTATGGTACGGCGGATGACCTTTTTTTGTTTTAGATATTCGGATAGGATACTGAGGGTAATGTCGATACTGGACGGCGGATGACCTTTTTTTTAGGTATTCGGATAGGGTACTGAGGGTTATATCGATACTGGACGGCGGATGACTTTTTTAATGTTTGTCGTCCGATAATTGTACCGATAATTATCGATAACTGTCGCCAACTATCGATAACTTTTTATACAATAATTATCGATAACTGTTCATTCGATAATTATCGATAACTATCGATAACACAATACGATAATTATCGATAGTAAAATTATCGATATTTTTTTCCGATGAACATCCCTACTTTTATCTTATATCTTTAAACGAGCAATTCTTGTATATATATAATATATAATCTGAATCTCAGAAACGGCTCCAACGATTTTCATGAAATTTAGTATGCAGGGGGTTTCGGGGACGATAAATCGATCTAGCTAGGATTTATTTTTAGAAAATGTCATTTTATTCCTTTTTTTACGCAATCAAAAAGTATCATTAGAATACGAAGGTAAATTTCGCTGTCATTGATAAGCTTAAGCTTAAGCTCTGATGGGAATCGGGCAGATTCAAAATTAGAGGACCCGCGTTCAAATCCAGGTGTCTACAGACCATTTTTTTTTTTCAAGTTTCTTCTTTTGTGAGAAAAATTATTATTGAGAGCTCTTTTTATTTTTTATTTTAATAACCAGTTCCTATTATTTTACTATTATGTCGGTAAGATCGAAAATATTATTTATGGTTCATCAGTATGTAATGTATCTAAATATAATTTAACTGAGCAAAGCTCGGTCATCCAGGTACTCTACTTTACACTGAAAACTGTAACGAAATACTCCAAATATTTTATTTTAATATCACCGTCTACCTTGCTTGACGACTGAAACTAAACTGTACCTGTGTACATTTATATACTCTTTGGCTCAACTCTATATTCGAAGTGTCACCTCTTTATTATATTATAATTATTACTCTTTGATTCTGTCAATTTCTGTGTCAACAGTGCGCTCAAAGTGCGTAAATTGTTTTTACAGATTTTTTAAAATTTTCAACGATCGTAGCATAAATTAGCTGTTTAAAATGAATAAAACTATTCGTAGTTGTGGTAGAGCAGTAATATATCAAGTTTTCTTGCGATGTCTGGCCGAATCTGAAGCGGGACAAATTTTGTCTGAGATAGACAATGTTTACAATTTATGTGCGATTAGACAAAAAATCTTTTCCTTTTATATTGTGAAAAAGCAATTATTTTGTGTGTACTACTAACATTTTCATTAATTAACCAGATTAAGTACAATAAATATATTAAATACTTTTTTTAGGTGCCTACACTTAGAAATTTATTGCCTGTTGTTAAAGAGGATTTGGGTTTTAATAGAAGCTATGAACATCTGAGGAAAATATTGCACTCTCTGGGTTTCTCGTATAAGAAATATAAAACAGACCGATCAGCTTTAATGGAAAAACCTAGTATAGCAGCAAAACAGGAGCAATATCTTAAAATCATCATGGAAAACAGAAACTTTCCCCCCAGAGCTACAAAAAGAAATAATTTACGTGGACGAAAGTTATGTACACTCATCATAGAAGCTAAAAAAGTGTTGGCAATCAGTTGACATTAAGGGTGTGAAACAATATAACAAAAGGCAAAAGATATATAATTGTGCATGCTGGAAGTGAGAAATGATTTGTTCCGAATGCTTTATTAATTTTCAGTGGCAGAAATAAAAATGAAGACTACCACTCCGAAATGAATAGAACTAACTTTACTAAATGGGTCACTGAAAAATAATTCCAAATTTAACAGAGCCTTCTATTATTGTAATAGATAATGCTCCTTACCATTGGGTGGTATTGAACAAGGCACCAACCAGTGCTACTAATGTTGCTGAGATAAAGTTATGGTTACTGCAAAATAACATACAGTTTCATGATTCTCTTCGCAAGCCTGAGTTATTAATGCTTGTAAAACGGCATAAGCCAGAACCCATATATGAAATAGACCAAATTTTAGGAGATCATGGTCACACTGTGGTAAGACTCCCGCCGTATCACTGTGACCTGAACCCTATCAAACTAATATGGGGAATTGCAAAACATAAAATTGCCTCAGTCAATATCGGATCCATCGATATAAAGGTAAGAAGCCTAATTCCTAGTCCATATTTTTCATATTAATATTGCTAAGTAAGAGCCCTAATTAAATATTATTATTTCCTAATAAGTGGCAGCTGAACAAGCATTCCAAAGCATTACTGCTGATAACTGGAAGTCTCTTGCCAGCATGTGATGAAGATCGAAAGAGAATACTAGGAGAGAGGTGAAACAATATATGAGCAAATTGAAAGATTAGTCATCAATCTCAGAGATGACAGTAGCAGCGACTCATCAGAAACAGAATACAATTGCAAAGTTTCTGGAAGTTCTAGCCAAGACTTCAGCTTTTCTGGAGTAGAATATTTAGATTAAAGTGCTTTAAACTCGGATTAAACTTATGTATTGAAATATAAAAATTCATTAAAAACTTAAATAAATCATGTTGTTGGATTTTTTTTCCATTCAATTATGTAAATTGTAATACATACATACCTCACACCTGTTTTGCAGATGGGTTGGCAGAGACAACAGATCTTCACAATAATGAATCTGATTTCGGCTTTTAATTTTGGTTTTCTTTTGCTACTCATAATTATATTTTGTTTAATATGATAAATAAATTTAAAAAAAATTAACAAATAACAAAAATTAATAATCTCAAGTATAAATATTTATAATTATTATAGTTATAAATATTTATTATATATTATTTATAAATATTAGGTACTACATCCAAATACCTGGATAATAATGGTAAAAATTACAAGTATCAAACAGTGTCATGACGTTGTATTTCGGGTTGCCAACAATAAGATATAGGCGACATCATTTATTCCACACTTTTTTGCCAAGCTATAAATTAACAATCATAGGTTACATACATTTATACTAATCTTTTCGATGTTTATGTACTACCTCACTTACGATTGAGAGAAATTGACCAAACAACTCCTGCCATCTTGCTTGTTGTTGCAACTCAATTTCTCTCAATCGGAGCCTCTCTTTCTCTATCTCGTGCACATGCCTCTCCTTTTCCCTATAAAAAGCTCGCCATTCAGCATCTGATCTGGAGAACTGGATTCTCGCTAATTTTGACTGAGTGGCAGGACGAGATGTTCTTGGGGAACCATCTAATATTCGTCTCCGTGTTTTATAGAATCGTCGTCTTGGAGAGGCTTGTACAGTAGGTGGCAACGGCGGGGTGTTAGACTGGGCAGGTGGTTCAGGACTGGCTGGTAATTGTGACTCCACAGGCTGAGCTGGTAATTGTGGCTCCACAGCTGCCAGCTCTAACCCTGGTACTGTCACTGAACTTGTGCTTGGCTGACTCCTATAGGTTGCTGCAATAAGAGTTAAATATATATTAATCATATACTATATCATTGTTTAAAACATTAATTCTCTTTGGAAAAATTACTTATGTCTATGATTAAGTCGTAGTAGTAATACAACATTTGATAAAAATATACTTTACTATGCAGTATTTTTTTCTGTTTGATAAAATAACTTACATAATTCAACACTGGCCTCTTGCTTGACAACAGTTAACTGAGGTTCTAGTGGTAACTCGTTTAAAGGATTATCCTGTAGATTTGAGAACTGTTTTAGTAATAGATAATGGTATTAGGTATTTTTTAGCATTAAGATCAAAAACCTAGCAGCACGATTTTTATATAATTTCAGTAGGACAACGAGCAAGAACAAGTCAACATACTTATTACAGGAAGCTACACAGTCATACTGTTCACCTGCTTGTATTAATTATGCTTAGATGCAAAAATAAACAAGTGTTTAAATAAACTAAAGAAAAATAAATGAAAATAACCTGATGTAAGCCAATTTCCATCACCTCTGCCATCCCCTTAGCTGCTTGCGACCCAATAATATTTAGAATGCGTAATTCTAAGCTGTTTAATTTCATTTTTACCGCTGGTCCACCACCAGTTCCTGTGGCAGCTTTGTGAAGTCTCGCTGCTTTTTTTTTGGTATTATTTTTTAGGTCACTCCATACCTTAGCAACATACAATACAAATGATGTTAAGGAAAGATAATTTGAATAAAAAAAAATTAAAATAAAGCATTATAGTGGAACAAGTTTAATAAAAAGAATTTAAAATAAAGCATTATAGTGGCACAAGTATAGTTAAGAGTGGTGTAATAGTTACTGTGTTCTAGAAGTTATTATTGACTATAATTTTTTTAAATTAGTCATCTATCAAAAGGAAGGATAAAAACACACAATCTTCTAATCTTAAGAAGAAATTATAACAGATAAACAGGTCAAATAGTGCTTTTTTTAGTGCGTTTGACTTCAATCTTGTCTGACGGTAAACAACGATGAAGTCTAAGGTGAAGCACGCAAACTCAAATAATGCCTGTTCACTCTTGCCTTAAAAATCCCTAGGTTGTACGTATCGGAAAACACTGACGCAGGAAGAGAATTCCATTCCTTAGCAGTTCTAATAATGAAAGAAGGTACGAACCGGAGGAATGTCGACCACGTATGGATGGAATCCCTGCCCACGTCAAGTTGTCCGATGGTGGAATGTCCGATGCTTAACATACCTTTCTCCACTTTTCGGCTGTTTTTTTATCACCCGTACCGTCAGCATTTAGCGCTAAAGTAAGATCGATCCAATCTTTTATATTTTTTATTCGCCCTTGTGGACCATCCGTTGGTTTGCTGAGGTCCCCATTCCTAAAACACGATTTACGTGAATAAAATTATGATCACGATTTACGTAAATAAAGAAAGAAATAAAGAACCATAACACTTAAATGTACACTTACTTTTCCATATGATGCACCATAAGTTCGAACTGGGTAGCACTAGTTCTCATTTTTTTATATTTTATTGTTTAACAATTCTTTTTTTACAATGCATAGATAATACAATATAAGTATACTAGGTACAATATATTATTATAACAACATCACAAATCACAACATGATTGTTTGACAACAAGTAAAGTAACAACCAAAGAGTATAATTACAATAGTACTAAAGTTAGACATTTAAACCAGGGCTGCCAAGGGAAAAAATGTCGCGATCGTACAACAGCTCAAAAAAAAATCGTACGCCCAAAGGAATTAAAAAAAAACTAAAAAATCGTACATTATTATTTACCTTTTATTTACTGTTTATGTACAGATTTGTCGCAATAATTTTTAACCCTTTCCCGGCCAGATTTTGGTACAGTAATCGTGCCCCCACGGCCAGACAACTTTAGGTATAATTTCAAACAGTGATGGGACATCTGAATAATTTTTATCGATATTACACACATAGTTAACTTTTGTCTGCGATATCGTACGAATTTGTTTTAAGCCTATAAAGGAGATCGTGCCAATGGGCAGTAAGTAGTTATATGTATATTGACAGTACCATCAGTGGTACAATCTACCTGTGCCACGGTGAACGGAACGGAGGATATAAATTAATCTAAAATAAAACAATCATAAATAAATTATAAAAATAAAAGCCATGTAATATTAAGTATATAATTTCCCAATTTGGAAGTGGGGCTCCTCCTTGTTGAATTTTTTTTAACGTTTTTTATGAATAATAAACATGAGATAAAGTAATAATAAGGTGGCGCACGCCCAAAAAAAATTTAATTTTTTTTTTATTGATAGGTTGTTAGGTCTTTTTTTTTAAGCGTTAATTCTAGTTTTAACAAAGGCATTTAGCAAGAACTAGTTCTAACTAGCAAAAAAAAACCTAACAAGCACACTCCATCGTACACCGAATAGTGTTTTGTTTTTTTTTCTTTCAAAAATAAAGTAATGCGCCACGTTAATATTGCATTCTCTCATGTTCTTTATGCAAAACATGAAAAAAAAGTTTGTTACCCCGGTTTTAGCAGGAGCCCTACTTCCGAATATTTACCTTAACAAAAAATAAATTTTTCGCTCATAATATAATCTAATCAGCTTTAATATGTATTAACTCAATATTTTCGAGATGAACACGGTGCGATTTCTAATTGAACTTCTTCTGTTGAATTTCTTAAGCTATTTTTATACTAGTTTGCATAAGTTTCCCGCCGAATATTTTTTTTAACATATATTTATTTCCAAGCGGACGAATTTTAAAATGAAGTCTTAAATGGGAACACTAACTACTACTCGAACTTCAATTACGGTCGTTGCTGATATTTTCTTGTAATATATTAAATAATTCGTCGTCGTCCAACATAATGTTGTACAGCACTAGGCACATGAAGTTAACGTGTTATTACGGGGACGGCTCTGTAGGAACCGATGTTTACAAACCAATATGCCTACCGTGTCGCTTGCGCCGCACGGAAAATCACGGTGATGGCGGCAAGTGATCGTCTGGCATTGGTCTGGCTAACTGTATTAGTGACGTCCCAAAATAATATCGAGATCAATAATATATATTTTTTTGGTTTCGTAGTTTTCTACCGATTCTCTTTAATTGTGGTTTATTATTCAAATAAGAGGTTTAAAAAACACATTAAATAATTAATTTATACTCTAGACATGTATTAACAAGATAATTAATAGTTTTGAAGGATCTCTTCTCTATTATTTAGTTTTTACTAGCGCATCACTAGCCTACGTAAAATTACGGGTTCGGCGCTGTGTGTTATGGTTATGATAGCGCCTAATTTGACTATCGCATTTAAATTGCATTTTTATGTATCAGAATGTTAAGCCTATTGTTTTAAAGTTGGATTATTGTAAAGTACACATCCTGAAGTATTATAAATAATATAAAATTTCTTCATATTTTTTATATCTAATCAAGAAATAGACATAGAAAAAATAGAACGTAATATTACGGGCTTGGCGCCACAGGCATTAACATTAAAACACGGAATATTACGGTGACGGCCGGGAAAGGGTTAACATATTATCTGTCGGCTTAAAGTCAGTGCTATATACTCTTTGGTCAGTGCAGTTTTCGGTGGTTCTGATAACCCTGTTGAAAATGTCCAATAGAAACTCATAAAAAACGATAAGGAGTGTATGGGCTTCTATATAGTCGATCTGGAACGAAAAATTTCCCGATAGAGGTGAGGTTGAGATTAATCGGAATGTATGAGCAAATCCAGTCACAACTTTTGTTCTAATTGGAACGAATAAGATTTTAATGGTTTCGGTAAAAATGTGGATTTAATACGGAGAAAACTTATAGGAGGGTGGGGCTCAAAAAAATTGTACTTTTTAAAAATAAATTGCGGTCATCCGTTTATACTTGAATTCTAGTATTATTTTTAAGCTTTTTTCATGAAATTTTATTTGTTGGTGAATAATGAAAACATAAATAATAGTTAGGAGCCAAAAATAATCATCTAACCACCCAATTACACATTATTTTGGTATACGAAACATTAAGGCAATTTTGTTCTCCATACAAAACTAAAATGTCCCAGTGCAGTCTGAGGACAATGATTAATTTTTTACAAAAAAAATATGCTATTAATGTACTTTTTATTTACTAGCGTTGTTAGTATGGGAGCTAATTTAAAGCATTTCAAATGAATTTTAGAGAAATAGTACAATTTCTAACTAAATAACTTAATTTGAAAAAATGTCCCTTTTAATCTTCTCGTGTGTTACAATGAATGTGTTACACGATAACTTTTCTGTTTCTGTAATAGTTCCACTATGATTCATATTATAATTAGGCTAAACTTTAACCTAACATCTATGAAGTGTCAGTTTTAATGTCAGCGTTTTAGTTTCGCGGCAAACGACGCGTGATGTGCGGCGTTCGTTTTTGTCATAGAAAAAATTGGATATAAAAAGGTGAATTTTGAAGGTACGTGTTTCTCTTTCGTTATATAAAATTATGAGATTAAATAAATCCTTGTTTAAGTCGTATGTTATGGCTTTATTTCTGAAATATCTTTGAATTTGAGGTCGTTTTAATCAAGTAAAGCCAAGAATCTTCTCGTGTGTTCAGTATAGTGTGTTATGTTGTGTTACGTGTGTGTTACGAAACACACTGGATAATATTAAGCATGGTTCACAACATCTTTAAAATGGTAATTTTTTCTTTAGTGTATAACTTAATTTAATTAAAATATTTTAATAAAACATGTTGCATTTTATTTAATTTGAGGTATGGATGAACTTAAAATTGAAATAAACAAAAAAACCCAGGGATAAGGTAAAATATTTATTAAATTATTAAAAAAAATTACCTAACATTTTTAATAAATTATGATAGGTATAGTGTAATCAAGGCCTTACTAATTTCTAGTGTGTTACAATTTTTCCAGTGTGTTGCGTGCGTCTCTGTGTGTTATATTTTCTAGTGTGTTATGGTACAATTTTTTTGAGCCCCACCCAGGATTCTAATGTTTCTTATAAGGAGTTGTCTAAGATTCGAGAATTTATACGTCATTACTAATAGAACAATTGATGGGTTTGCACAAAAAAAAATGATAAGAGATGGCGCTGATTGAAATAAAAGCGCGCTATTAAAATTTATTCTTGATGATATATAGTGTATAAATAAAACGGAGGTTTTACCAGACATACCTTAAAATTATTATTAAATAGAGGATACGTTAATATCGTCGGGCCCGGCCACAGAACACTATTACTCATAGAGAAGAATAACAACTTCATTCAAAATTTGTGAGGAAAATTTTCCTTGACGTCTTGCGCCATCTATGTGCTGCCCACTCAAAACTATCGTAAATGTTGTTTGCGCGGGAAATTCAAAATTAGTGTGTAGGTATATAAATAATGTTATATATTTGCTTATTTTAATAAGGGTTCAAAATTGGAAGCACTGTGTTTTTCGCAGCGTTCCTTGAAGTTATGTGAATGCCGATTTAGGAGTCTTATTCTATAGAATATGGTTATTAATCAAATCAGCGATCCATATCTTCAGAGAAAAACTATCGAAGAACACAGTCTTAAAAGTTCAATAAAATATGTAACTTTATTATAAAAGGTTTATTTATTTGTAAACAGAGCAAAACATACATAAATAAATATGAACATCATGTGATACTTTAATCGACTGTTATAGTTCCCGACAAACTTCTTGAATAAGGAACTTATGCACAGAAGCTAATTTTGATTTTTGTTCAAGAATTTTGGTATGAACTATAAACATTCTGTTTATAAGTAGATAGTTTGAATCAATAAC
The DNA here is from genome assembly GCA_036937285.1 of Euphydryas editha. Taxonomy (NCBI): domain Eukaryota; kingdom Metazoa; phylum Arthropoda; class Insecta; order Lepidoptera; family Nymphalidae; genus Euphydryas; species Euphydryas editha. Next base: position 3,082,800 of record JAUPFZ010000013.1, on the reverse strand, counting down.
ACATTACTGCCAAAAAATGTTTGGGAGTTATTAATTATATAGCCCAAGAGCCCGTGAACGCCAGACCTTTGTTATTTTATAAAGGTTGAAACTTTCTCAGCGCATGTTCCCAACACAGGTAAGAATGATGGACAAATCATGAAGTTTGGGTCATCGTGCCTTTGGCAGGTAAACGGTACTAAAGGTGTGTCAAATAGCAACCTACTTTCATCAAATCATAAAATGTGATTTTTTGATATTTCCTTCAGAATGTTATTAAAAAACCACGTCATTCATTGGCAGACACTTAGCATCGTGGCAACCCCTTACCAGTCACCCTTAAAGTTCATTAAATTACAATCATACTTACGTTATAGTATAAAAGCAGATTTTTGTATATAATACTAGGGTAATAATTAGAAGATGTTTCATCAGCCAATAAAATAAGATCTATTATAAAGATCTAAATAAGATATATTTTTTTTACGAGGGCCATTTGAAAAGTTCGTATATTATACTCGTAAATATATTCACTATTCATTCGCACCCACCCGTATATATATTGGCTCGCGTTCGCACCTACCGCTACCCTATATTCTTGTCTGGCATGGGGTTGGAACTGTCAAAACTGTCTGGCTGATGAGGAAACATCTTCTAATTATTATTATATTATATACAATTATAATTATATATATAATAATTATAATTATAATTATATATTTTATTATTATATATAATTATTATTATATTATATACAAAAAATCAGCTTTTATACTATAACATTAGTATAATTGTAATTTATTGAACTTTAAGGGTGTCTGGCAAGGGGTTGCCACGATGCTAAGTGTCTGGCAATGAATGATGTGATTTTTAATAACATTCTGAAGAAAATATAAAAAAAAAACACATTTTATGATTTGATGAAAGTAGGTTGCTATTTGACACACCTTCAGTACCGTTTATCTGCCAAAGGCACGATGACCCAAAATTCATGATTGTCCATCGTTCTTACCTGTGTTGGGAGCATACCCGGAAAAAGTTTCAGCGTTTATAAAATAACGAAGGTCTGGCGTTCACAAGCTCTTGTAATAATAATTCTTTTATTTATGTGAAATTATCTTCATTTTTCTTTTAAGAACAGATGCAGCAGTCTCTGTGGCAAATGATCTATTTTTTAATACACAATATCTTTTAGTGCATATATAAAAAACACTGTCTATTAAATATTGTATGTTGTCATTTAAGTGCACTACGCAATTTTGGAGGAAGTCATAATTTATAGTGTTTTTTAATGTCTCTGTAATTTTTATTTTAATGCACTCTTTATATGAATTTGTTTCAAGAAAAGAATTTATTATTGTTGCACTTTTCTCAACAAAATTTATTAAGTCCTTTGAGGCATATATAAGAGAATTCTTAATATTTTCATAATTTTTAAATTCTATAAAATTATGAACTTCCTCTTGTGTGTCGGACACAAATATTTTTTTACATGCATCGCAATTATTGTTTTTACAATTTTTGACAATGAAACCACAGACATACGCACAAGCTTGCATTTCGCCATTTGCTTCCTCCATATTTTCCTCAAGGGAAGAATAAACATTTTCATCATTTAATAATATTCTTAAGGAGGTATTCTCATTCGAGACTGATATGTCTGTGGCTGGATTTAATAATTTTTTAAAATTGTCTAATATTGCCTCATTCTCATCGATTTCGCAATTTCCTGATCCAATATTTCCCATGTTACTGAGCACAGCAGTTTTCAATCCCGCAACAAATTGGCTAGTAGTGGGATTACTGTTCGATCCACAGTTTGATCTTATGCAACCAAATAAATTTTCCAGTGGATCCTGCTGTATTCGTCTCGTTGAGAGGCTTTTAATGGTTTTATGTTTTTTGGTTAAAAATTTCCAAACTATTTCTAGCCCATTAAGGGTCCACACCCAGCCTTCTTTAGAAGGTGGTGTACTCCTACATTCCAAAAATTCTAAATTTTTAAAAAGATTTTTCATCTCTTGGAAAAGAGTTAAATGTCCTGTGCTCTCTCTCATATTAGTAGAGTACTTTTTGCCTCTTCTAAGATCTGGCGTAGATGCATTTACACCATCAAACAGCATGTCCATTTTTGCTATTAAGTTAGCTGTTGCGATGGCCTCACTCGGCATGTCCCCTGAAAATATACAAATTCTAATTTAGGTAGTAGAAGCACAAGAAAAAAGTATGTATGTAAAGGTGACATATTAAAAGACATTTTGTTTCTTCTTTTTGCATGATACATAAATCCCATTTTCATATCATATACATATTACAAAATAATTTAGTCTCGGCATTGTATTATTAGATACTAGATGTTGCCAGCGACTTCACGCGGAAAACGTGCATTTTACTGCGATAAAAAGTAGTATATGTGGTCTACTCTATATCTGTGCCAAATTTCATCAAAATGGGTAGGTAAAACACATATTTCATACAATTTCAATTCTTTGATCTTAATTCAATATGAAAGTGTAATAATTTATGTAACTTATGTAAGAAAAGGCTTGTACAGTCAGGGCGACTTCTATACATATGAATAAAACTCATGATGAGTCATCAATTAGGCATGATTACCCAGCTGGGTTGGAGGATAAAAATCGAATCTCATAGGATCCTCTGTTGTTCATCCCTCTGTCACAACCTATTTTTTTGGTGTCAGAGAAACATATTATTAATTCATTCATACCTCTACAAACCAAATACCTAGCGAATTAAGCTAAGCAAAAAAAAAAATATTTTCTTACCATTAGCTATTTTTGAATAAATCCCAGCTGCAACTGAGTGACTTAAAATTTGTGCAGCAAGTTTCACTTTCATTTTTTGTTTGGAGTTAGGGTTAAGGTGTTCTTCTCTTAAACATGGTGCATAAACAAAATGTGGATTACTATTATCTAATTCATAGAACAATTTAATGTGGCTCCATTTAGCAATTCCTGAAAATAATAAACAAGCATATAAATAGAGCATTGTTAATTTACTTGCATTTAAAAGAAGTAATCAGTAAATATATGTGAACATAATCTAGTTGTTTACTTTTAGTAAGCAAAAGACCATCCAATTAACTACATCAACACAACTTTAGTAGAGTATTTCATATGTATTTATCACATTACAAACCAATTCATTCTAGCTATGGTTTCTATTATTATCTGTTAACAAATAAATAACTTACCTAATCCTTGTCTGTTTTCAGATGTTATATCAGTCGTAAATTTTATGTCGTATTTTAAAAATAAATTTCTAAAACACTTAAGGAGGTGTGGTGTGTCAAATATTGTGACAATATTGTGTTCACCCACTTTTATTACTGGATGCTCCACAGATGCTCCCAAGAGACACAGAGCTCTTTTGTTGACCCCGTCCATGTCACAAACTGAGACACAAATGTTTAAGCCAGCTTCAAAGCAACAGTTTAAAACCTGAAACAATTCAAGCATATTAATTTTTAATGTAAATTCACAGGAAAGATAAATGTACAACAGACTACATTCATAGAAAACAGTCTTTCTTCATATGGATGACTTAAAAGTTTCTGTGATTAATAATTATATTCTATAAGCTTAGTTTTAAGAGAAAATACACACTGTATTACTTTATCTATACTAATATTATAAATGCGAAAGTTTGTATGTATGGATGTTTGTTACTATTTCACACAAAAAGGCTGCACTAATTTTGGTATAGAGGTAGCAGACACCCTGGATTAACATATAAGCTATTTTACCCCACTATTCCCACTGGAACAAAAGCTGTGTGGGTGAAACCGCACGCAAATCACTAGTATTACATAAAGCATAGAATGATAATTGCTTACCTCTTTTATCAATACAGACAATCTATCTGCTGTCACAGAGCCACCTGATAAATAATATGCAACTGGCTGTTTCACTTTTTTTCGGATGCCCACTATCATGAAGACAAGTGCGTGTGAGGCTACCTGTGATGATCTCCCTTGTGTTGCATGATTTTGGAAGCCTTCAATTACATCTTCCTTTGGGTTATACCATAAATGTTTCCTGATGGACATCTCATCCCATAAAAGAGTAAATTCCCTCTCAGATGGCAGCAAAGACATCGAAAATTTTTTTAAAATGTTTAAAATTTTTTCATTTGGCCCAACATGCATTTTAAATTTATTTAATAATGATTTGAGTGTACTAGGCGCAGGTAGGCAAATCATTCTTCTTAATAATTTATAGCAAGTTGGTGACTTTTTATACAGCCTCAATGCTATTATTTTCTCCTCAGTATTCCAACGACGCCCCCTTGCTTTCTTTTTAAAATTTTGTAGTTCTCCTTGGAGTAATAAGGCAAAAGTGGAAGTCATTTTTGTTGAAAGAATTTCTGTAACTGCCTCATTTTTACTCAGTACATTTAAAAATGATTCATTTTTTAAATGCCTTATATTTCTCTCAAGTCTATAAATTTTGTTCATTTTTCTCTTCATTTTTAATAGAAGTTTTTTCATTTTGCCATCATCCTTTTGTTTGGGAGGTCCTTGACTTACTCTAAGTTTATGTTGTGCACTAGCATGAGTAGGATCTGGGATATTTATATTTGTTCCTAAAAGTGGAATGGCCATTTGAGATGTGCCGGCAATGGGAACAAACATGTCATTTGTTTCTGAGATACTGAGAACAGGAACCGTAGAATCCTGAAAATAAGAGAAAGGTCATTCTCCTACCTTTGTATGCGTAAAAAGCACATCACACACAGACATTATGTGCTTTTGTCAATGTTAAAATGGTATATGAAGTTAAATTGGATAAAAATAAATTAAATAAATAAATAAAATTGGATTAGTCATAGGAGAAGGTTTAGTCATTTATTTATTACAGTTCATATTTATGACAGAATACTGTGTTGGGACAGCTCGTTAGTAAAAAAAATTAACTGACCTCATCACTTTTTACATCAGGTACTGCTGTTTTAAACAACTTATTATTAATGAAACAAGTTGCTCTAAAATGTTTACTGCACAACATTTTGTGTTTAGTATATAGTTCCTTTTGGAACTTTGGAGAGGACCAGGCTTCATTGGGAAAGCAATACTTAGCCCATAGTTCACATCTGGAAAAACAAAAACAGCACTCTAAAACAATGTTTCCCAATTAGTTCACCAAGCAATTCTTTAATGTATTAGTGTTGTTAGTATTGAGACAGAAAACACAAGCTGAATCTTATCTCGGGTACTACAGATCATCTTACAAATGATTCATGAAAGTACAAACAAGTTATAAAACTAGTCTTACGGTAAAGACTAGTTCTTATTCTGAAGTTTTCTGACCAGGCTTGCTTACCGGGCCGGATGTGTGTCAGGCGGTTAGTACATTTTATATGGGCCTCCAGGCAGGCCAATTCTTTTTAGGTATCTGACCGGGCCAGCCTAAATAGCCGGGCGTATAAGCCCAGCCTAAAATTTTCATTACAGTAAGGAGATCGGTACTTACCGTAGACTATTCATAGGGCCAGGGTTAGGAAAGCGATACAATGTGATGCTGGGATCTTTGGCAATTGAAGACCCACATTTGCAACACGTTCGCGTGTGTTCTTTATTGGAACTCATTGTAAAACAACCAAAACAATGTAAGAGTCACTTTCTCAGAACTTGAGTCTATATCTCACAAAATAAAACTTGATTTCACCAAAACACTAGAACGGAGGAACAGAGTGTTCGACTCAACGTTTTTAATGCAGGAAAAATCAAAATTAATTTATTTGTAGAAAATAAACCGAAATCACAAGATAAAACGGTGCGCAAGCGGCGGCAGACATTTTTCTTGTAGTGTTGTCAGTAAATGAAACGCAATTTTTAATAAATGTTTATATTTTGAATTATCTTTTTTATACTGCGAATGAGATATTTTGCTCTATTGTTTAAGTATCAAAAAATAATTCATAATTATTTCCAAGTTTTTAACATAGTATTTGTAATAAAATAAAATAAAAACAAATTAAAAACTTAAGTTAATTTTTTCAGTGGTATCATTACAGCAGCCATGACAGGCAATATATCACTATTCTTGTTTTTCCATATCGTTCTCTCTGTCGATTTTATCAACCCTCCTATCACAGTTTTGTAGAACAGACTTGACTGCGACTGGTCTGCGACGTTCGACCCGACTTGACGCGTGTTGCATAAACTATTAAATTGGTCAAAATGTCTTCATGCATCGTAAAAAATTGTTCAAATCATTCTAGGAAAACAACAAAAAGTCAAGGTTTGACATTTCATCGGTAATTAAACGAAAAACCTTTCTTTTATGCATATTTATATTATTTTATAATGTCACCAGGCAAAAGCCGCGCCGCGCCATTTTTACAAGCGTCTATCATAGATGATGTAACACAGATGTGACACATTGGTACTAGTTACTACCTTCTTGTTCTATGTACCCAGAAAATTATTAACTATTTTATGTGACTAAACTCACAGTTTACGTAAATTAATCAACGGTATTATTTTATTTCTTGTTAATAATTTTTTTAAAAAATCTATTTACTTCGTAAAATAAAATAACTTGGACAATAATATTATTTCTTGTAATGAATTTCATTCTTGAACCTTATTTATTTATACTTGAATTTTATTTATTTATACTTTATTGCATAATACAAAATTAAAAAAATACTTTTGAGTCAAATTATGTTTTTACGTGTTTTTTCAATTTCATAACTATTTTTTTCAAGGTTTCTTCGGCCTGGTCATGAAAAAAGGGAGTTGTGGATAAAATTTGTCCAAACCAATCGTAACGAGGAAACATGGTTATCAACTCAACATACATGCAATTGTTAATTCCACTTTAAAGAACAAGATAAATACAATTAAAATACCTTATACGTGCTATTATAAAAAGGTACACGACTATCCGACTACACCAAGACACAAAAAATAGCTAACAGTTCGTAGCAAAAGCTCACTAAGCTGATACTGTTTAAAGGAACATAACATAAAAATATTTCTACCTACGAAGTTAATTTTTTTTTTAATTTCGTGTTTCTGTTTTTTTTTTATTTTTTTTATATTTTTATATCAGGATAACGATCGCGGTTAGGATAACGCTGACGATACGTACGGGCAGCTTGCCGAGCGTTGCCATCACACAGACCGTAAATGAAATACATTTCAGCATACTCGCGAGGAGTGTAGGTATGAGGCATTTTAAAATATCCGGGCAAACAATATCCAAATCACAAGCACATACAAGGTCCAATTCAAGCGTAAGTCAACAATAAATAAGTCGTTGTGGGAGCGAATTAAAAACACGTGTGTAGCTACGAGCTGTAAGCAAGTCTCTGGACATTACATCTAATGAGTTCAAACATAATGGCTAGGGGTAATAAAATAGACATCGGCCAATAGGAAATCATAAACAAAAAAGCGACATGAGCAAGTACAGAACAAAAGAATTCTCAGAACCACTAGCTCTGACCATACCTAAACATTTCTCCGAACTGGAGACTAATATAGTATTTTTTTTAAGTTTACTTGATGAACTGTAATGTTATTATATCTTTTTGGAATCAGTATGAGTTGTAGATATTTTTAAAATAAAGTTCCACAAGGCTGTCATACATTTTTTTTACACTAGCTTCTTTCAAACATCACGTAGAAAATTTTGTAATTTGATATTTGCACAAGATTTGATTTTTCATTTTATTTGTGGTAATAATTATGCATGAATACTGATTTATTTAGAAGGATACATGTTTTCTCAACCCCTTTAAATTGAAATAAAGTGTATAACAAAAAATATTTTGATAAAATTTGAAAGTTTTGTGTTGATAGAATGAAAATTTCAAAATATTACTTAAAACATCATATCTTTTAAACTACTGAACCTAGGACAATAAAATTTAGTTCTATAGGTAATGATCCCCTCCATCACCAGTGTCCCGTTCAGTCGCAGTCAAGTCTGTTCTACAAAACTGTGATAGGAGGGTTGATAAAATCGACAGAGAGAACGATATGGAAAAACAAGAATAGTGATATATTGCCTGTCATGGCTGCTGTAATGATACCACTGAAAAAATTAACTTAAGTTTTTAATTTGTTTTTATTTTATTTTATTACAAATACTATGTTAAAAACTTGGAAATAATTATGAATTATTTTTTGATACTTAAACAATAGAGCAAAATATCTCATTCGCAGTATAAAAAAGATAATTCAAAATATAAACATTTATTAAAAATTGCGTTTCATTTACTGACAACACTACAAGAAAAATGTCTGCCGCCGCTTGCGCACCGTTTTATCTTGTGATTTCGGTTTATTTTCTACAAATAAATTAATTTTGATTTTTCCTGCATTAAAAACGTTGAGTCGAACACTCTGTTCCTCCGTTCTAGTGTTTTGGTGAAATCAAGTTTTATTTTGTGAGATATAGACTCAAGTTCTGAGAAAGTGACTCTTACATTGTTTTGGTTGTTTTACAATGAGTTCCAATAAAGAACACACGCGAACGTGTTGCAAATGTGGGTCTTCAATTGCCAAAGATCCCAGCATCACATTGTATCGCTTTCCTAACCCTGGCCCTATGAATAGTCTACGGTAAGTACCGATCTCCTTACTGTAATGAAAATTTTAGGCTGGGCTTATACGCCCGGCTATTTAGGCTGGCCCGGTCAGATACCTAAAAAGAATTGGCCTGCCTGGAGGCCCATATAAAATGTACTAACCGCCTGACACACATCCGGCCCGGTAAGCAAGCCTGGTCAGAAAACTTCAGAATAAGAACTAGTCTTTACCGTAAGACTAGTTTTATAACTTGTTTGTACTTTCATGAATCATTTGTAAGATGATCTGTAGTACCCGAGATAAGATTCAGCTTGTGTTTTCTGTCTCAATACTAACAACACTAATACATTAAAGAATTGCTTGGTGAACTAATTGGGAAACATTGTTTTAGAGTGCTGTTTTTGTTTTTCCAGATGTGAACTATGGGCTAAGTATTGCTTTCCCAATGAAGCCTGGTCCTCTCCAAAGTTCCAAAAGGAACTATATACTAAACACAAAATGTTGTGCAGTAAACATTTTAGAGCAACTTGTTTCATTAATAATAAGTTGTTTAAAACAGCAGTACCTGATGTAAAAAGTGATGAGGTCAGTTAATTTTTTTTACTAACGAGCTGTCCCAACACAGTATTCTGTCATAAATATGAACTGTAATAAATAAATGACTAAACCTTCTCCTATGACTAATCCAATTTTATTTATTTATTTAATTTATTTTTATCCAATTTAACTTCATATACCATTTTAACATTGACAAAAGCACATAATGTCTGTGTGTGATGTGCTTTTTACGCATACAAAGGTAGGAGAATGACCTTTCTCTTATTTTCAGGATTCTACGGTTCCTGTTCTCAGTATCTCAGAAACAAATGACATGTTTGTTCCCATTGCCGGCACATCTCAAATGGCCATTCCACTTTTAGGAACAAATATAAATATCCCAGATCCTACTCATGCTAGTGCACAACATAAACTTAGAGTAAGTCAAGGACCTCCCAAACAAAAGGATGATGGCAAAATGAAAAAACTTCTATTAAAAATGAAGAGAAAAATGAACAAAATTTATAGACTTGAGAGAAATATAAGGCATTTAAAAAATGAATCATTTTTAAATGTACTGAGTAAAAATGAGGCAGTTACAGAAATTCTTTCAACAAAAATGACTTCCACTTTTGCCTTATTACTCCAAGGAGAACTACAAAATTTTAAAAAGAAAGCAAGGGGGCGTCGTTGGAATACTGAGGAGAAAATAATAGCATTGAGGCTGTATAAAAAGTCACCAACTTGCTATAAATTATTAAGAAGAATGATTTGCCTACCTGCGCCTAGTACACTCAAATCATTATTAAATAAATTTAAAATGCATGTTGGGCCAAATGAAAAAATTTTAAACATTTTAAAAAAATTTTCGATGTCTTTGCTGCCATCTGAGAGGGAATTTACTCTTTTATGGGATGAGATGTCCATCAGGAAACATTTATGGTATAACCCAAAGGAAGATGTAATTGAAGGCTTCCAAAATCATGCAACACAAGGGAGATCATCACAGGTAGCCTCACACGCACTTGTCTTCATGATAGTGGGCATCCGAAAAAAAGTGAAACAGCCAGTTGCATATTATTTATCAGGTGGCTCTGTGACAGCAGATAGATTGTCTGTATTGATAAAAGAGGTAAGCAATTATCATTCTATGCTTTATGTAATACTAGTGATTTGCGTGCGGTTTCACCCACACAGCTTTTGTTCCAGTGGGAATAGTGGGGTAAAATAGCTTATATGTTAATCCAGGGTGTCTGCTACCTCTATACCAAAATTAGTGCAGCCTTTTTGTGTGAAATAGTAACAAACATCCATACATACAAACTTTCGCATTTATAATATTAGTATAGATAAAGTAATACAGTGTGTATTTTCTCTTAAAACTAAGCTTATAGAATATAATTATTAATCACAGAAACTTTTAAGTCATCCATATGAAGAAAGACTGTTTTCTATGAATGTAGTCTGTTGTACATTTATCTTTCCTGTGAATTTACATTAAAAATTAATATGCTTGAATTGTTTCAGGTTTTAAACTGTTGCTTTGAAGCTGGCTTAAACATTTGTGTCTCAGTTTGTGACATGGACGGGGTCAACAAAAGAGCTCTGTGTCTCTTGGGAGCATCTGTGGAGCATCCAGTAATAAAAGTGGGTGAACACAATATTGTCACAATATTTGACACACCACACCTCCTTAAGTGTTTTAGAAATTTATTTTTAAAATACGACATAAAATTTACGACTGATATAACATCTGAAAACAGACAAGGATTAGGTAAGTTATTTATTTGTTAACAGATAATAATAGAAACCATAGCTAGAATGAATTGGTTTGTAATGTGATAAATACATATGAAATACTCTACTAAAGTTGTGTTGATGTAGTTAATTGGATGGTCTTTTGCTTACTAAAAGTAAACAACTAGATTATGTTCACATATATTTACTGATTACTTCTTTTAAATGCAAGTAAATTAACAATGCTCTATTTATATGCTTGTTTATTATTTTCAGGAATTGCTAAATGGAGCCACATTAAATTGTTCTATGAATTAGATAATAGTAATCCACATTTTGTTTATGCACCATGTTTAAGAGAAGAACACCTTAACCCTAACTCCAAACAAAAAATGAAAGTGAAACTTGCTGCACAAATTTTAAGTCACTCAGTTGCAGCTGGGATTTATTCAAAAATAGCTAATGGTAAGAAAATATTTTTTTTTTTGCTTAGCTTAATTCGCTAGGTATTTGGTTTGTAGAGGTATGAATGAATTAATAATATGTTTCTCTGACACCAAAAAAATAGGTTGTGACAGAGGGATGAACAACAGAGGATCCTATGAGATTCGATTTTTATCCTCCAACCCAGCTGGGTAATCATGCCTAATTGATGACTCATCATGAGTTTTATTCATATGTATAGAAGTCGCCCTGACTGTACAAGCCTTTTCTTACATAAGTTACATAAATTATTACACTTTCATATTGAATTAAGATCAAAGAATTGAAATTGTATGAAATATGTGTTTTACCTACCCATTTTGATGAAATTTGGCACAGATATAGAGTAGACCACATATACTACTTTTTATCGCAGTAAAATGCACGTTTTCCGCGTGAAGTCGCTGGCAACATCTAGTATCTAATAATACAATGCCGAGACTAAATTATTTTGTAATATGTATATGATATGAAAATGGGATTTATGTATCATGCAAAAAGAAGAAACAAAATGTCTTTTAATATGTCACCTTTACATACATACTTTTTTCTTGTGCTTCTACTACCTAAATTAGAATTTGTATATTTTCAGGGGACATGCCGAGTGAGGCCATCGCAACAGCTAACTTAATAGCAAAAATGGACATGCTGTTTGATGGTGTAAATGCATCTACGCCAGATCTTAGAAGAGGCAAAAAGTACTCTACTAATATGAGAGAGAGCACAGGACATTTAACTCTTTTCCAAGAGATGAAAAATCTTTTTAAAAATTTAGAATTTTTGGAATGTAGGAGTACACCACCTTCTAAAGAAGGCTGGGTGTGGACCCTTAATGGGCTAGAAATAGTTTGGAAATTTTTAACCAAAAAACATAAAACCATTAAAAGCCTCTCAACGAGACGAATACAGCAGGATCCACTGGAAAATTTATTTGGTTGCATAAGATCAAACTGTGGATCGAACAGTAATCCCACTACTAGCCAATTTGTTGCGGGATTGAAAACTGCTGTGCTCAGTAACATGGGAAATATTGGATCAGGAAATTGCGAAATCGATGAGAATGAGGCAATATTAGACAATTTTAAAAAATTATTAAATCCAGCCACAGACATATCAGTCTCGAATGAGAATACCTCCTTAAGAATATTATTAAATGATGAAAATGTTTATTCTTCCCTTGAGGAAAATATGGAGGAAGCAAATGGCGAAATGCAAGCTTGTGCGTATGTCTGTGGTTTCATTGTCAAAAATTGTAAAAACAATAATTGCGATGCATGTAAAAAAATATTTGTGTCCGACACACAAGAGGAAGTTCATAATTTTATAGAATTTAAAAATTATGAAAATATTAAGAATTCTCTTATATATGCCTCAAAGGACTTAATAAATTTTGTTGAGAAAAGTGCAACAATAATAAATTCTTTTCTTGAAACAAATTCATATAAAGAGTGCATTAAAATAAAAATTACAGAGACATTAAAAAACACTATAAATTATGACTTCCTCCAAAATTGCGTAGTGCACTTAAATGACAACATACAATATTTAATAGACAGTGTTTTTTATATATGCACTAAAAGATATTGTGTATTAAAAAATAGATCATTTGCCACAGAGACTGCTGCATCTGTTCTTAAAAGAAAAATGAAGATAATTTCACATAAATAAAAGAATTATTATTACAAGAGCTTGTGAACGCCAGACCTTCGTTATTTTATAAACGCTGAAACTTTTTCCGGGTATGCTCCCAACACAGGTAAGAACGATGGACAATCATGAATTTTGGGTCATCGTGCCTTTGGCAGATAAACGGTACTGAAGGTGTGTCAAATAGCAACCTACTTTCATCAAATCATAAAATGTGTTTTTTTTTTATATTTTCTTCAGAATGTTATTAAAAATCACATCATTCATTGCCAGACACTTAGCATCGTGGCAACCCCTTGCCAGACACCCTTAAAGTTCAATAAATTACAATTATACTAATGTTATAGTATAAAAGCTGATTTTTTGTATATAATATAATAATAATTATATATAATAATAAAATATATAATTATAATTATAATTATTATATATATAATTATAATTGTATATAATATAATAATAATTAGAAGATGTTTCCTCATCAGCCAGACAGTTTTGACAGTTCCAACCCCATGCCAGACAAGAATATAGGGTAGCGGTAGGTGCGAACGCGAGCCAATATATATACGGGTGGGTGCGAATGAATAGTGAATATATTTACGAGTATAATATACGAACTTTTCAAATGGCCCTCGTAAAAAAAATATATCTTATTTAGATCTTTATAATAGATCTTATTTTATTGGCTGATGAAACATCTTCTAATTATTACCCTAGTATTATATACAAAAATCTGCTTTTATACTATAACGTAAGTATGATTGTAATTTAATGAACTTTAAGGGTGACTGGTAAGGGGTTGCCACGATGCTAAGTGTCTGCCAATGAATGACGTGGTTTTTTAATAACATTCTGAAGGAAATATCAAAAAATCACATTTTATGATTTGATGAAAGTAGGTTGCTATTTGACACACCTTTAGTACCGTTTACCTGCCAAAGGCACGATGACCCAAACTTCATGATTTGTCCATCATTCTTACCTGTGTTGGGAACATGCGCTGAGAAAGTTTCAACCTTTATAAAATAACAAAGGTCTGGCGTTCACGGGCTCTTGGGCTATATAATTAATAACTCCCAAACATTTTTTGGCAGTAATGTGTTATTGATTCAAACTATCTACTTATAAACAGAATGTTTATAGTTCATACCAAAATTCTTGAACAAAAATCAAAATTAGCTTCTGTGCATAAGTTCCTTATTCAAGAAGTTTGTCGGGAACTATAACAGTCGATTAAAGTATCACATGATGTTCATATTTATTTATGTATGTTTTGCTCTGTTTACAAATAAATAAACCTTTTATAATAAAGTTACATATTTTATTGAACTTTTAAGACTGTGTTCTTCGATAGTTTTTCTCTGAAGATATGGATCGCTGATTTGATTAATAACCATATTCTATAGAATAAGACTCCTAAATCGGCATTCACATAACTTCAAGGAACGCTGCGAAAAACACAGTGCTTCCAATTTTGAACCCTTATTAAAATAAGCAAATATATAACATTATTTATATACCTACACACTAATTTTGAATTTCCCGCGCAAACAACATTTACGATAGTTTTGAGTGGGCAGCACATAGATGGCGCAAGACGTCAAGGAAAATTTTCCTCACAAATTTTGAATGAAGTTGTTATTCTTCTCTATGAGTAATAGTGTTCTGTGTCGCAGACCACAGAACACTATTACTCATAGAGAAGAATAACAACTTCATTCAAAATTTGTGAGGAAAATTTTCCTTGACGTCTTGCGCCATCTATGTGCTGCCCACTCAAAACTATCGTAAATGTTGTTTGCGCGGGAAATTCAAAATTAGTGTGTAGGTATATAAATAATGTTATATATTTGCTTATTTTAATAAGGGTTCAAAATTGGAAGCACTGTGTTTTTCGCAGCGTTCCTTGAAGTTATGTGAATGCCGATTTAGGAGTCTTATTCTATAGAATATGGTTATTAATCAAATCAGCGATCCATATCTTCAGAGAAAAACTATCGAAGAACACAGTCTTAAAAGTTCAATAAAATATGTAACTTTATTATAAAAGGTTTATTTATTTGTAAACAGAGCAAAACATACATAAATAAATATGAACATCATGTGATACTTTAATCGACTGTTATAGTTCCCGACAAACTTCTTGAATAAGGAACTTATGCACAGAAGCTAATTTTGATTTTTGTTCAAGAATTTTGGTATGAACTATAAACATTCTGTTTATAAGTAGATAGTTTGAATCAATAACACATTACTGCCAAAAAATGTTTGGGAGTTATTAATTATATAGCCCAAGAGCCCGTGAACGCCAGACCTTTGTTATTTTATAAAGGTTGAAACTTTCTCAGCGCATGTTCCCAACACAGGTAAGAATGATGGACAAATCATGAAGTTTGGGTCATCGTGCCTTTGGCAGGTAAACGGTACTAAAGGTGTGTCAAATAGCAACCTACTTTCATCAAATCATAAAATGTGATTTTTTGATATTTCCTTCAGAATGTTATTAAAAAACCACGTCATTCATTGGCAGACACTTAGCATCGTGGCAACCCCTTACCAGTCACCCTTAAAGTTCATTAAATTACAATCATACTTACGTTATAGTATAAAAGCAGATTTTTGTATATAATACTAGGGTAATAATTAGAAGATGTTTCATCAGCCAATAAAATAAGATCTATTATAAAGATCTAAATAAGATATATTTTTTTTACGAGGGCCATTTGAAAAGTTCGTATATTATACTCGTAAATATATTCACTATTCATTCGCACCCACCCGTATATATATTGGCTCGCGTTCGCACCTACCGCTACCCTATATTCTTGTCTGGCATGGGGTTGGAACTGTCAAAACTGTCTGGCTGATGAGGAAACATCTTCTAATTATTATTATATTATATACAATTATAATTATATATATAATAATTATAATTATAATTATATATTTTATTATTATATATAATTATTATTATATTATATACAAAAAATCAGCTTTTATACTATAACATTAGTATAATTGTAATTTATTGAACTTTAAGGGTGTCTGGCAAGGGGTTGCCACGATGCTAAGTGTCTGGCAATGAATGATGTGATTTTTAATAACATTCTGAAGAAAATATAAAAAAAAAACACATTTTATGATTTGATGAAAGTAGGTTGCTATTTGACACACCTTCAGTACCGTTTATCTGCCAAAGGCACGATGACCCAAAATTCATGATTGTCCATCGTTCTTACCTGTGTTGGGAGCATACCCGGAAAAAGTTTCAGCGTTTATAAAATAACGAAGGTCTGGCGTTCACAAGCTCTTGTAATAATAATTCTTTTATTTATGTGAAATTATCTTCATTTTTCTTTTAAGAACAGATGCAGCAGTCTCTGTGGCAAATGATCTATTTTTTAATACACAATATCTTTTAGTGCATATATAAAAAACACTGTCTATTAAATATTGTATGTTGTCATTTAAGTGCACTACGCAATTTTGGAGGAAGTCATAATTTATAGTGTTTTTTAATGTCTCTGTAATTTTTATTTTAATGCACTCTTTATATGAATTTGTTTCAAGAAAAGAATTTATTATTGTTGCACTTTTCTCAACAAAATTTATTAAGTCCTTTGAGGCATATATAAGAGAATTCTTAATATTTTCATAATTTTTAAATTCTATAAAATTATGAACTTCCTCTTGTGTGTCGGACACAAATATTTTTTTACATGCATCGCAATTATTGTTTTTACAATTTTTGACAATGAAACCACAGACATACGCACAAGCTTGCATTTCGCCATTTGCTTCCTCCATATTTTCCTCAAGGGAAGAATAAACATTTTCATCATTTAATAATATTCTTAAGGAGGTATTCTCATTCGAGACTGATATGTCTGTGGCTGGATTTAATAATTTTTTAAAATTGTCTAATATTGCCTCATTCTCATCGATTTCGCAATTTCCTGATCCAATATTTCCCATGTTACTGAGCACAGCAGTTTTCAATCCCGCAACAAATTGGCTAGTAGTGGGATTACTGTTCGATCCACAGTTTGATCTTATGCAACCAAATAAATTTTCCAGTGGATCCTGCTGTATTCGTCTCGTTGAGAGGCTTTTAATGGTTTTATGTTTTTTGGTTAAAAATTTCCAAACTATTTCTAGCCCATTAAGGGTCCACACCCAGCCTTCTTTAGAAGGTGGTGTACTCCTACATTCCAAAAATTCTAAATTTTTAAAAAGATTTTTCATCTCTTGGAAAAGAGTTAAATGTCCTGTGCTCTCTCTCATATTAGTAGAGTACTTTTTGCCTCTTCTAAGATCTGGCGTAGATGCATTTACACCATCAAACAGCATGTCCATTTTTGCTATTAAGTTAGCTGTTGCGATGGCCTCACTCGGCATGTCCCCTGAAAATATACAAATTCTAATTTAGGTAGTAGAAGCACAAGAAAAAAGTATGTATGTAAAGGTGACATATTAAAAGACATTTTGTTTCTTCTTTTTGCATGATACATAAATCCCATTTTCATATCATATACATATTACAAAATAATTTAGTCTCGGCATTGTATTATTAGATACTAGATGTTGCCAGCGACTTCACGCGGAAAACGTGCATTTTACTGCGATAAAAAGTAGTATATGTGGTCTACTCTATATCTGTGCCAAATTTCATCAAAATGGGTAGGTAAAACACATATTTCATACAATTTCAATTCTTTGATCTTAATTCAATATGAAAGTGTAATAATTTATGTAACTTATGTAAGAAAAGGCTTGTACAGTCAGGGCGACTTCTATACATATGAATAAAACTCATGATGAGTCATCAATTAGGCATGATTACCCAGCTGGGTTGGAGGATAAAAATCGAATCTCATAGGATCCTCTGTTGTTCATCCCTCTGTCACAACCTATTTTTTTGGTGTCAGAGAAACATATTATTAATTCATTCATACCTCTACAAACCAAATACCTAGCGAATTAAGCTAAGCAAAAAAAAAAATATTTTCTTACCATTAGCTATTTTTGAATAAATCCCAGCTGCAACTGAGTGACTTAAAATTTGTGCAGCAAGTTTCACTTTCATTTTTTGTTTGGAGTTAGGGTTAAGGTGTTCTTCTCTTAAACATGGTGCATAAACAAAATGTGGATTACTATTATCTAATTCATAGAACAATTTAATGTGGCTCCATTTAGCAATTCCTGAAAATAATAAACAAGCATATAAATAGAGCATTGTTAATTTACTTGCATTTAAAAGAAGTAATCAGTAAATATATGTGAACATAATCTAGTTGTTTACTTTTAGTAAGCAAAAGACCATCCAATTAACTACATCAACACAACTTTAGTAGAGTATTTCATATGTATTTATCACATTACAAACCAATTCATTCTAGCTATGGTTTCTATTATTATCTGTTAACAAATAAATAACTTACCTAATCCTTGTCTGTTTTCAGATGTTATATCAGTCGTAAATTTTATGTCGTATTTTAAAAATAAATTTCTAAAACACTTAAGGAGGTGTGGTGTGTCAAATATTGTGACAATATTGTGTTCACCCACTTTTATTACTGGATGCTCCACAGATGCTCCCAAGAGACACAGAGCTCTTTTGTTGACCCCGTCCATGTCACAAACTGAGACACAAATGTTTAAGCCAGCTTCAAAGCAACAGTTTAAAACCTGAAACAATTCAAGCATATTAATTTTTAATGTAAATTCACAGGAAAGATAAATGTACAACAGACTACATTCATAGAAAACAGTCTTTCTTCATATGGATGACTTAAAAGTTTCTGTGATTAATAATTATATTCTATAAGCTTAGTTTTAAGAGAAAATACACACTGTATTACTTTATCTATACTAATATTATAAATGCGAAAGTTTGTATGTATGGATGTTTGTTACTATTTCACACAAAAAGGCTGCACTAATTTTGGTATAGAGGTAGCAGACACCCTGGATTAACATATAAGCTATTTTACCCCACTATTCCCACTGGAACAAAAGCTGTGTGGGTGAAACCGCACGCAAATCACTAGTATTACATAAAGCATAGAATGATAATTGCTTACCTCTTTTATCAATACAGACAATCTATCTGCTGTCACAGAGCCACCTGATAAATAATATGCAACTGGCTGTTTCACTTTTTTTCGGATGCCCACTATCATGAAGACAAGTGCGTGTGAGGCTACCTGTGATGATCTCCCTTGTGTTGCATGATTTTGGAAGCCTTCAATTACATCTTCCTTTGGGTTATACCATAAATGTTTCCTGATGGACATCTCATCCCATAAAAGAGTAAATTCCCTCTCAGATGGCAGCAAAGACATCGAAAATTTTTTTAAAATGTTTAAAATTTTTTCATTTGGCCCAACATGCATTTTAAATTTATTTAATAATGATTTGAGTGTACTAGGCGCAGGTAGGCAAATCATTCTTCTTAATAATTTATAGCAAGTTGGTGACTTTTTATACAGCCTCAATGCTATTATTTTCTCCTCAGTATTCCAACGACGCCCCCTTGCTTTCTTTTTAAAATTTTGTAGTTCTCCTTGGAGTAATAAGGCAAAAGTGGAAGTCATTTTTGTTGAAAGAATTTCTGTAACTGCCTCATTTTTACTCAGTACATTTAAAAATGATTCATTTTTTAAATGCCTTATATTTCTCTCAAGTCTATAAATTTTGTTCATTTTTCTCTTCATTTTTAATAGAAGTTTTTTCATTTTGCCATCATCCTTTTGTTTGGGAGGTCCTTGACTTACTCTAAGTTTATGTTGTGCACTAGCATGAGTAGGATCTGGGATATTTATATTTGTTCCTAAAAGTGGAATGGCCATTTGAGATGTGCCGGCAATGGGAACAAACATGTCATTTGTTTCTGAGATACTGAGAACAGGAACCGTAGAATCCTGAAAATAAGAGAAAGGTCATTCTCCTACCTTTGTATGCGTAAAAAGCACATCACACACAGACATTATGTGCTTTTGTCAATGTTAAAATGGTATATGAAGTTAAATTGGATAAAAATAAATTAAATAAATAAATAAAATTGGATTAGTCATAGGAGAAGGTTTAGTCATTTATTTATTACAGTTCATATTTATGACAGAATACTGTGTTGGGACAGCTCGTTAGTAAAAAAAATTAACTGACCTCATCACTTTTTACATCAGGTACTGCTGTTTTAAACAACTTATTATTAATGAAACAAGTTGCTCTAAAATGTTTACTGCACAACATTTTGTGTTTAGTATATAGTTCCTTTTGGAACTTTGGAGAGGACCAGGCTTCATTGGGAAAGCAATACTTAGCCCATAGTTCACATCTGGAAAAACAAAAACAGCACTCTAAAACAATGTTTCCCAATTAGTTCACCAAGCAATTCTTTAATGTATTAGTGTTGTTAGTATTGAGACAGAAAACACAAGCTGAATCTTATCTCGGGTACTACAGATCATCTTACAAATGATTCATGAAAGTACAAACAAGTTATAAAACTAGTCTTACGGTAAAGACTAGTTCTTATTCTGAAGTTTTCTGACCAGGCTTGCTTACCGGGCCGGATGTGTGTCAGGCGGTTAGTACATTTTATATGGGCCTCCAGGCAGGCCAATTCTTTTTAGGTATCTGACCGGGCCAGCCTAAATAGCCGGGCGTATAAGCCCAGCCTAAAATTTTCATTACAGTAAGGAGATCGGTACTTACCGTAGACTATTCATAGGGCCAGGGTTAGGAAAGCGATACAATGTGATGCTGGGATCTTTGGCAATTGAAGACCCACATTTGCAACACGTTCGCGTGTGTTCTTTATTGGAACTCATTGTAAAACAACCAAAACAATGTAAGAGTCACTTTCTCAGAACTTGAGTCTATATCTCACAAAATAAAACTTGATTTCACCAAAACACTAGAACGGAGGAACAGAGTGTTCGACTCAACGTTTTTAATGCAGGAAAAATCAAAATTAATTTATTTGTAGAAAATAAACCGAAATCACAAGATAAAACGGTGCGCAAGCGGCGGCAGACATTTTTCTTGTAGTGTTGTCAGTAAATGAAACGCAATTTTTAATAAATGTTTATATTTTGAATTATCTTTTTTATACTGCGAATGAGATATTTTGCTCTATTGTTTAAGTATCAAAAAATAATTCATAATTATTTCCAAGTTTTTAACATAGTATTTGTAATAAAATAAAATAAAAACAAATTAAAAACTTAAGTTAATTTTTTCAGTGGTATCATTACAGCAGCCATGACAGGCAATATATCACTATTCTTGTTTTTCCATATCGTTCTCTCTGTCGATTTTATCAACCCTCCTATCACAGTTTTGTAGAACAGACTTGACTGCGACTGTCGCAGACTGACTAACACATTGTGGTCCACTGGACCTCAATGCGTAGCGTAACAATTTGCTTCGAGGTGTCTACTCTAGTACATTATACCTCAATGACCTAGGACAATGAAATTTAGTGTTTTCTATAGGTAATGATCCCCTCCATCACCAGTGTCCCGTTGGTCCACTACTTACGGGACAGCATATTATTTTAGCATCTAAAAGAAACTTGAGCGTGGTTCCAAAAAAAATATTCTTTCTTTGAAACGCCGGAATATATATCTTATATATATATATAGGAGACTTTCTATAGATATAGTCACTCATCACGATATCTCTGGAACTATGAGACCTAAAAACTTGAAATTTGGAAGCAATATTCCTTTTGCCGAGTAGAGGTCAGCTAAGAACGGATTTTACGAAATTCTACCTCTAAGGGGATGAAAAAGGGAGGCAAAGTTTGTATGGGACAACGTGATTCCTTGGTCCAATCTACTTCAAATTTGGCATAAATATTCTCTAACAGAATTGATTGAAGACGTGTTTCGTAAATTATCGAAATTCATTCCCTGACGGGGTTAAAAGGGGGTAGAAAGTTATTTTGATATAAATACTCCTTAGTGCTTTTTTTTTTAAATTACATATTTTGACACATGTTTGACAACTCAAGCCGTCTAATATATTTTCCAGTATTGACGCAGGTGCAGGTGATATCTTTTTTTGGGTGCTCCTGATGGAACAGGCAAGACTTTATATTAAACGTAACAAAATTGGGTTGTAAATATACCGTAACTATACCGTGTGATTGCTTTAGTGTAAAATAGTGTCTTATATAATATTTTTTAATTCAATGTTGGTGTTGTGTTAAGTCAAGGGTTTTAAACTAAATGACTCATCAGCAACGCATCTGCAGTTTACAATGATACTGATAAAGAAGACACTGAAGTGAACTTGGAAACATTTTTGAATTATACGGCATTAACGCCCGAATTAGTACAGATTGGCACCACGGACTAATGTTGGAAGGAGGAAATAAAAGCTGTCTTGGACTATTATTAAATATATAACTATTATTAAATCCTCCAGGCTATTTCAATTTATAGATAATTATTGTTAATTACAATTTACTTTGAAAAAAAAAAAACCATTACATTAAAAAATATATTAGTCCCGCTGAGTTTCTTTCGCCAGTTCTTCTCAGGTCAGAGGCTTCTTCTTTCCGAACTGGTGGTAGACTCATGACGTTCAGTAAATAATTGTAATAATTTTATGCTGAATAAAAATATTTTGATTTTGATTTTGATTTTGATAAATATATGTTTGATATACACACACGATCGTCTGTTCCTAAGGTAGGCAACTTAATGCCTGTGTTTTCGGTAACAGCCGAATGATATACATTTTTTTTTTATAAATTTACCTATAAATAATACATATAGAAATAAATAGATATTATACCCAGACTCGAGGCGGGAATCGAACCCACGATCCTGGAGCAGAAAGCAGGGTCACTACCAACTGTGCCGAGTCAATTAAAATTTAAAAAATAATTACTTGCGGGTTTATTCAAATGTAAGAGACAAAATCGTATTGACTTCTGGTGTAATTATACCTACGATACAACGACCGAAACATGGTGACCGTTCTGGTGTAGTGGTGCAAGTAGTCGCCTTAACGCCTCGCCTCAATGGCGGTGGTCGTGGGTTCGATTCCCGCTCGGGGCAGATATTTGTATTTGTGCCAATATTTGTTTCAGGTCGTGGTGTATATCTGGGTGTATAGTGGGTTTACCCACCATGCCCCGGAGAGTACGCAAAGCCGTCGGTCCCGTTTGTTATCATGGATGCCTTATAATAATTTTTACTTATAGTAGGGATATTATCCGCTAACCCTCAGTGGAGCAACGTGGTGGATTAAGCTTCAAGGCTTCTTCTATATGGAAAAAAGGCCTTCGCTCAGCAGTGGGTTATTTATAGGCTGATACAATACACTACAGTACAGGAGCATTTGTGGCCTGCAGTGACGAAACTGAGCCTTACCATAAATATAAGAGTCCATCTAAGGGGAGATGTTACAACCGGACAGTTCTCAGACCTGTTGCTTAAAAAAGGAAATGGTGATTCCCGGGAACCATATAATAATATAATGTATGAGTGTATATGAGTATGTATTTACCATAAACAAAGCTTAAGGTCAAACTCTTACTGTAGCAGGAGTATACTTAAGCGAAAACTGCTTCTCTCACAGTCAGTTGTATGTGGCATATTCCAGAATAGCCTGGTAATTCTAGCACTCCGAACGAAAAACAAAAAATATTGTTTATAAAGAAATACTATGGAAGGTGTAGTATTTCGATTTCGTTGTAAGAAGATAATACCCCCGTGTAACTTTCTCCTGATCAAAAGCAGAGATTCTTCATCATAAAACATAACAAATTTCATTTTTATTTTAATGTTTAATTAACTTTAAATTCCTACTCTATAATAAAGATTGTTATATTTTATAAGTATTCAAATATTTTAACATAATAATTTATATGTTATAACAAAATTAATAACGTAAAAAAAAAAAACAAAAAAAAAAACAAAAATCCTATTATAACCATTTTCGACTTCTGCGCGGACGAAGTCGCGGGTTAAAATATTATGTTTGATCTCAATGCGTCTATTATGAAATATATTCCAGTATCGACGCAGGTGTAGGTGATAAAAAATATAAATTATTATTTATATTATATTTTTTTGAAATTTTAGTTAAATACCCGTGCGAAGCCGGAGCGGGCCGCTAGTTATATATATTTGTTTCGTGTGATATATGCAATTAAGATTATTATATAGTCTGTGACAACAGTTTACTGGTTCTTTTAAATACTGTAAAAGTCAGTCTAAGAATAAACGTTATACTGTGCACTCGCTGTTTTATTTATCAGTGGCGACGAGGGTAAAAATTAAAAATGTCGATCGGTCGGCTTAGTGAGTTCGACGTGGACGCTGGTAATTGGGAACTTTATTGTGAACGTTTAGAAATGTACTTTACGGCGAACAATATTAAGGACGAATTGAAATTACCAATACTAATCTCGTCAATGGGGGATGTCGCGTATGAATTGTTAGTGAATCTTGCGATTCCCCGGAAACCTGCCGAGTTGACGTTTCTAGAAGCCGTTACTTTGTTAAAAGATCATTTAAACCCGAAACCGTCAATTCTTGCGGAACGGTACATTTTTCGCCAGAGAAAGCAAAAGGCTAATGAAAAAATTCAGTGTTATGTGGCAGAATTAAAGAAACTTTCGCGGTTTTGTGACTTTGGTGCCACATTAAATGACAATTTGAGAGATCAATTCGTGTGCGGGATAAGATGTGACGCTATACGGCAACAATTATTTGCGAGTGGAGATATGACATTTCAATAAACAAGTATTTTTAATAAAAAAAAAAATAAAAAAAAACCCGACTGCGTAAAATACTCTTATTATAAACTAAAAAGAATAAAACAATTTACTGGCTTTCATTTGATACCCATATTGCTACAGTAAGAAAAAAAATTCAACTACCTCCCCCCCCCCCATTCCGCCATTTGCGGGCGCCATTTTGATAATTTATATAGCCTATGTCACTACTACAATTTAGACAAATCCAACGACACCTCATATGTCAAAAACCGTCCAGCCGTTTGGGCTGTAGGGCGTGCCAAAGAAATGGACATACATACATACATACATACACACACACACACACACACACACACACGCACACGCACACGCACACGCACACGCACACGCACACGCACACGCACACGCACACGCACACGCACACGCACACGCACACGCGCACGCACACGCACACGCACACGCACACGCACACGCACACGCACACGCACACGCACACGCACACGCACACACACACACACACACATACACACACATACACACACACATACACACACATACACACACATACACACACACACACACACATACATACATACATACATACATACATACATACATACACTCGAAAAACATAACCCTCCTTCTGTCGCAGTCGGGTAAAAATGAGTGAAAACAGCATACGTATTGGAGGCGGCGGAACGAGACGCGGCCGCGGTGGAGGGGCCGGGCGGTGGCGCGGGCTCGAGTGCGAGCGCGGTCCCGTCGTCGGCGGTTACGTGTTTATCTGAAGCAGCGAGTACTTCTCGGCGTAGTACGGCGGGCCTGGATAGTGGTTTGCATATCAGTGGTGCAGATCAGTGGCTGTTGGGTATGCGGTGATTATCGGCATAGGCGTGCAGACTGTAAATTTAAGAATGTCAAGTGCAGTCTTTGCGGGCAGATAGGTCATTTGAGACGAATGTGTGGAGAGAGTTCAATGAGGGCATCGGTTGCTACGAACAAGTCTGGAAGCGAAAAGGTGGCACGTGGTCGCAGGAAAGGCGACTCGGTTACGGCGCGAAGCGACCGAATAAATAGGCGGCCAGGGGAGATGATGAATTCCAATAATCGACGGGTTGCCCACGCGCATTGGATAGAGGACCAGGAGGATCAGAAGGAGTATGAGGAACAGGAGGCGGATGAGGCAATTTATCAAATGTCTCTTAGCCAATATAAGCCGGTGAGGATTACTTTAAATGTACAAAAAGTTGATCTTACGATGGAAATCGATACCGGTTCCCCCTTGTCTTGTATTAATACAGCAATATATAAACAAAACTTATAAACATTTCATCAAAACAACTTTCACTATATACATTTTCGTAAATATTTTAAAAACTATAAGTCCTACTGACTTGAACCTTTTTGTAAATCTCGTTATGAGTCAAGACCTTTCTTTTCGTTCAGTTCGTGCCGTGCACGCATCGTAAGCGGTCACGGATTGAGTGCTTCGAAAATGTCTGTTACTAACGTGAATACTGTCAAATGTACGAGTTGCAATATTGTTATTTCGGAGGTGTTAGCCTTTATACGAAATAGACATGACGTTGTGGATAACGAGAGTCTAATTAGGATATGTTCCTCGGCCTTCTCGGAGGAAGAAATTGATGAAGCTAAGAAGTTATTATTTGTTTCCACGAAAACTACGCAAAAATTAGTTTCTAGGCGAAAAAATAAGAAACAAAAAGACCTAGAGGATATGATCTCAGTGTTTAAGACCATGGATCCTGAGCAAATACCTATATTTGTGGCGTATGATTTGCATAAACTGCCACCGATCTGTTTCGATCATGTGGATGTGACAAAACTGCTGAAAGATTTATTAGGGCCGAAACACATAACGGCGTTGCGGCGCCGCAACGCTAAAATCGGCGGTGGCGTCACCGCCAATTTTAGCGGCGCGGCACCGCCAATTCCGGCGTTGTGACGTCATACTTGTTGACCATGATTTATAGACATTTTGTGTCTATTTTTATATTTATTATTTTTTATTTTTATTTTTGTCTATTTTTATTTTTATTTTTTTATTTTTTTATGATGTACCTAAATTACAAATATGTACATTAATTTTATGCTAATTTCATCCATATGATAAATTCTAAAGTGAGTTTTTTTGTTTGTTACGCTTTTACGCCTTAACTATTCACCTGAATTACGATCATCATGAAATTCTGCATACCAGTTTTCTGGGGTACAGAAAAGTACATAGAGTACCTACTTTACGTACCGACTACCTTTGGTGCCTGTACCATGCGAGCGGAGCCCCGGACAAAACCTATTTATTTATATTTAATCTATAAAACTAATATAGTAAGATATTAATTTATGTATCACTTTGTTTCAATTTTGTTTAGGCTTTATGAGACAAAAGTTGTTTAAAATTCTACCAGCATACAAACTTGATTCACAAAATTATTTCCGGTACAAAGGATTACTTTTTATGCATTCTAATAAATAACAACTTCACAAACAATAATTAACAAATTTCACGTGAACTTAAAATAATTGAATTAATATCCACAATAAAAAATCACGAAGAACTGGTTACCCTACAACAACGCTCTTTTTCGCGGCGCCGCGCCGCAACGCCGCAACGCAAACTGCCGATTTTAGCGTTGCGTCGCCGCAACGCCGTTATGTGTTTTGGCTCTTAGTGTTAAAATCGGAAATTAATCACATCAAAGAGAGTTACGTGACAAAATCTGAGTTTGAAGAAGTGAAATTAAACAATGAACAATTAAAAACTCCGTTAAAAAATTCGAATTTAAATAATAATTTAAGAAGTGGGTATGTTGAACAAAGGGAATCAGATGATACATTGCGAACGCAGCCGACTACTGTTTGTACGATGATTCCGCCCGAGCAAATAAGAAATGCTTCAACGTACAACGCGCTCGCTCGCTCACATAGCGAACCTGCGTCTCAGCTTCGTACTATCTCAGTCACGCCGCACAGCCCGGCCGGTATTGAGAGCACTGACTTAAGGCGTGATGTTAAGAGTCAACGAACTCTGGCGCAAATTGTAAACAATAACAAAGCAGTAAATGAAAACAAAAAAGAAAATGAATGGACTTTAGTACAAAGAAGGAATGTTAAAAAACGCTTTGCTGGGATGACGGGTAAAGCAGTATCTAATACGGAAGGAAAATTCAAAGCTGCTGATCTGAAAATTCCGTTGTTTATATCACACGTCAGTAAAGAAACAACTGACGACGACATTTGTGAATATATAAAAACGAAATCTAACGAAGAAGTTATCTTGGAGAAAATAAATATGAGAAAAGAAAGGCCATACAATGCGTTTAAAGTATACATTCCGAAAAGTAAATTATCTACTTTTTTGGATGACAAGTTGTGGCCAGAGGGTATAACATTCAGAAAGTTTATTAATTTCAAAAATAGCAGAGACACCCGTTTGGTGAATGAAAACAAAGATCAATCTAACGTATAATGGATAAAACGTCTAGAAACATGAAATTTACAACTTTCAATTGTAAAAGTATCACCAGATCAGCTGACTGCGTGCGAGATCTGTACGATAATTGCGATATTATGGCCTTACAAGAGACTTGGCTTCTTCCTCACGATGTGGCGTACTTAGGGAGCCTGCATAGTGACTTTGGGTATACTGGCAAGTCTGCCGTAGACACTACTGCTGGGTGTCTACTTGGAAGACCATACGGTGGAGTGGCACTATTGTGGCGGTAGTCGATATTTCAAACGGTTACCGTAGTGTCGTGTAATAGTGATCATTTGGTTGCAATAAAAATTGATTATGTGGACTGTTCCTTTTTAATTTTTTCAGTGTACATGCCTACGGACTCTGCCGATAATTTAATTGAATTTAATAACTGTCTTAGCGAAATAATTGCTATATGTGATTCTACAGGCATTGAAATCTGTATTTATAATGGGAGACTTCAATGCACATCCTGGTGAGCGTTTTGCACGCGAATTATTATCTGTGTGTTCGGAGCAGTTGTGGTCATGTGTGGACATTGAATTGTTGCCTCGGGATTCGTATACGTTCAGCAGCACTGCGAACGGATCACTTCGCTGGTTAGACCACTGTGTGGTGAGTAGTGCTGCGAGACAATTAATTGTAAATGCCTCAGTTCAGTATGATGTATACACGTCTGATCATATTCCCGTGTCCATAGAATGTAATTTAAACTTAATCACACCCAGAGTGACATTTAAAAATATAATTTGTAATAAAGTAATTTGGGGTGAAAGAAATAACAATCAAATTATTGAATATTCGAAATATTGTAATTCAAAATTAGACTGTGTTGAATTTCCTGTAGAGTTTAATATTTGTACTAATAGTTTGTGTTCTGATTCTCATCACCTTACACTGTTAAATCAGATGTATAGCACCTTAATTAGTGTACTAAAAGATGCTGCACAAATAACATATGAAGGCAGTGAAAATGTGAAAAATAAAAGAAAATATGTACCGGGTTGGAACAAATATGTTCGTGGCGCTCACATGGAGGCTCGATTATGGTATCAAACTTGGCTTTTACATAATAAACCTAGGGCAGGTTATATTTATAATAACATGTGTAAATTTCGAAATATCTTTAAAAGTAAATTAAAATTTTGTCAAGATAATAAACAACAAATTAAAATGGATATGTTAGCTAAAAGTCACTCGTGTAAAGATTTTAAGTCATTTTGGAAGCTAACAAAGAAACTTAATCCAGGGTCGAGCCGCCCTGTGAGTGTAGCGGGTGTACACGACTCTGTTGACATAGCCAACTAGTTTCAACAACATTTTAAAGTAGAATCACCCCTAAGGCAATCGGTGCGGATGGCCGATGTTGGGTCCGCTTCGGGTGACATATCCGTCAGATTTACCGAAAAAGAGGTTGCAACGATTATATCAGGTATGAAGAGAGGTAAGTCACCCGGCCATGACGGTCTCAGCATTGAGCATTTACAACATGCAGGTGTACACCTGCCTCGAATTTTGGCTGTTTTTCAATCTTTGTATAAGTCACTGTTATTTACCTGAAGACCTTATGTATACTGTGGTAGTGCTAATTGTTAAAAATAAAACTGGGAATGCCTCTGATATTAATAACTATCGGCCAATATCTCTGGCCACAATCGTGGCCAAGGTACTGTACAGTTTGCTTGACAAACAACTACTTAAAAACATGAAACTTAATGATAATCAGTTCGGTTTTAGACCGGGTCTGTCAACAGAGAGTGCAATTTTATGTCTTAAGCAAACTGTCCAGTATTATACTGGCAGATGTACACCTGTGATTGCTTGTTTTTTAGACCTGTCTAGGGCGTTCGACTTGGTTGATTACGGGGTTTTGTGGCAGAAGCTTCATCGTGAAACCACACTACCACGTGAAATAATAAGTATCTTTGGTTATTGGTACAATAACCAACTCAACAGTGTAAGGTGGGACGAATCATTTTCCAATGTTTACCGGTTGGAGTGCGGGGTGAGGCAGGGAGGCCTGAGCTCGCCTCGGCTTTTCAACCTACAGTACGCGCGCGAGTTCATGTCCATCCTGAGGAATGCGGTAGTTCTGTGACCTATCATAATGTCGATATCGATAATCTCATTTGGTCAACCATAATATCTATTCCATATTTATTGCAAATTTAAGTAAGTAAATATTTATTTATTTATTTATTTTTATTTAATACTTTATTACACACGTTATTAAATAATAGCATTGAAGAAAAAAAATTTACAGTAAATGTGCAATGGCGGCCTTATCATGCTTATGTATTATAAAAGTTTTTTTCTATTTGAAATTGTTGAAGGCGAAGTACTCATGGTTTCGTAAAAAAAATAATACAATAGCGGTCAATAGTTTTTAGTATCGACAAGCACGCGTCACCGTCAACGGACAACACTCGATTTCGGACGAATTCGGCGAGGCGGGGCGCGCTGCTCCCGCCCTTCACCTCAGGCCCCGATGGACATGAACTCGCGCGCGTACTGTATATATGAATCATCTGATCGATGAGCTTAGTAATAGTAACATAGGGTGTCATATAGCCGGAGTAAATATTAATAATATCAGCTATGCCGATGACATGGTGTTGTTGAGCCCATCGATCAGTGCATTAAGACGATTACTGTCTATATGTCAAGTATATGCTGAGGCTCACGGACTCAAGTACAATGCCAAGAAGAGTGAGATTATGGTTTTTAAGGCGGGTGCAAAAGGCTATAAAACCATACCTGAGGTATCGCTCTGCGGAACACCGCTACTTAGAGTGACCAGCTTTAAGCTTTAAGTACTTGGGTCATTGGGTAACCGAGAACTTAGGAGATAATAAGGATATAGACAGGGAGCGAAGGTCACTGTCAGTTCGCTGCAACATGCTGGCTCGCAGATTTGCACGTTGTACAGAAGATGTAAAAATAACTCTATTTAAAGCCTTCTGCCAATCATTTTATACGTGCAGTCTGTGGACCAGCTATAGCTTGCGTGCTTACAGTGACCTCCGCGTACAATACAATAATGCGTTCAGGATACTGTTGGGGCTGCCGTGGTATTGTAGTGCCTCAGTGATGTTCGCGGAAAGGCGCGTTGATGATTTTAAAGCTATCATGCGTAAGAGGTGCGCGTCATTACTTAAGCGTCTCCGCGGCAGCCACAATAGTGTTCTGAACGTATTTGTAGATAGATGGGAGAGTCCAATGCTGCGACATTGGATTAAACTCCATGTGATATAATAACAAAATTGTAAATTGAAAAATGTTACTATTTTTTTTTTTATAATTTTTTATTGTACTAACACTAGGTAATAAGGAAAAATTGTTACTAACACCATATGGGCTAGTCCCGAAATAAAGATTATTATTATTATTATTATTATTTTAACACTAATTTTAAAATGATATCTCTATAAACAAAAATTCACTTTTTCAACTTACGTAATTATTTACAATACAAATCCTTATTATTTAACACAAAAATATTTGACAAATAAACCTTATAAAATTATTCTGACATGTCGATACATGTCAGAAGCCGATGGCTTAACTTGGGGTCTCGTCGCCGACAACACTACATCCATTAAAACACTGCATCCTTAATAATGCCGCATCCATTATAACACTGCATACTTTATTACACTGTATCCCGCACTACAATGTGTCTTCTATTTCACGGTTCCTGCACTAAACTGTATTTTTATTTTACTACATACTTCATTACACTGCATCTATTATAATATTGCATCCTTTATTATACTGTATCCTGCACCACATTGCACGAATGCCGCACCACATTCAACGAATACCGCACTACACTGCATCTATGTTAACACTGTATTCCGCACAATACTATGTCTTTTATTTCATGGTTTTTTTTTTTTTTTTTATTGGAAATTTGAGTGCGTTTGACCTCAATCTTGTCTGATGGTAAACAATGATGAGGTCTAAGGTGAAGCACGCAAACTCAAATAATGCCTGTTCACTCTTGCCTTAAAAATCCCTAGGTTGTACGCATCGGGAAACAGTGACGCAGGAAGAGAATTCCATTCCTTTGCAGTTCTAATAATGAAAGATGATGCGAACCGCGAGGTACGAACCGGAGGAATGTCGACCACGTATGGATGGAACCCCTGCCCTCGTCGAGTTGTCCGATGGTGGAATGGTGCTGGGGGAATTAATTGATGCAATTCCTGTGCACACTCACCGAAATGTAACCTGTAGAAGACACACAGACTAGCAACCAGTCGGCGATGTTCGAGGCTCTGGAGCTGTCTTGAAGTAAGCATCTCATCACCAATGAGTTTTCTGGCACGCCTGTCGATAGCTTCCAGGGCTTCGAGCTGATACCGGGCGGAACCGTCCCACAGATGGCAACAGTACTCCATGCAGGAGCGGACTTGAGCTGTATAAAGTCTTAGCAGCTGGTCCGGTGTGAAATAGTGACGGACCTTGGAGAGGATGCCCAGTTTTTTTGAAGCAGTCTTAGCCCTGGATTCGATATAGCTTCCAAAATTGAGTTTGGACGATAAGTCTATACCGAGTAGTTCAAGGTGGTTCGTGACTGGAACAGGCACATTTCGGAAAGTGGGAGCCAAGTTAAACGGGCTCTTTTTAGCGGAGAAGAGACACGCCTGGGTTTTTGAAGCATTGAATCTTACTAGATTGGCATCACCCCAGTCGGAGACAGCCAGAAGAGTAAGATTGGCACGGTAGACCATTGCTTCTCTAAGATCGTCCACTTCAGTTTGTCTTGTTCTTGCACTGGAGAAGTATCTCTCCGCGACGGTGCTGTCATCTGCGTACCCAAAGATACCGGGCTTAAGCAGATCGTTTATGTGAAGCAGGAATAGCGTTGCGGAGAGAACAGATCCTTGGGGTACCCCGGCATTGATAGTCAATAGGTCAGACGTGTAGCCATCAACAACTACACGAATTGACCGTTCCCTCAAGAAATCGGAGATCCAAGTACATAGACTGGTGGGAATACCGTAAGCAGGAAGCTTCGCAATAAGACCATCGTGCCAGACCCCGTCGAATGCCTTCGAAATGTCAAGTGAGACAGCTAGGGCCTCACCATATTTATCGAGGGCTTCCCCCCAGAGATGTGTAGCGTACACGAGAAGATCCCCAGTAGAGCGGCGTTGGCGAAATCCGTATTGCCGATCACTGAGGAGATCATTATCTTCCAGGTAAGCCAGAAGGCGATTGTTGACAACACGCTCCATTACCTTGCAGAGGGTGGAGGTGATCGCGATTGGGCGGTAGTTTGCAGGATCAGCACGACTACCCTTCTTGGGTACGGGTTGTACGTTCGTGAGCTTCCATGCTTTCGGAACAGTCCCAGATCGAAAAGAAAGGCGATACAGACGTGTCAGGACTGGAGACAGTTCGGCTGCGCAATTTCTCAACACAATAGCAGGAATACCATCAGGACCACTGGCTATGTTCACGTCCAGATTGCGTAGTGTTTTGAGAACCTCCTTTTGGTAAATGTGAATTTCAGGCATTTTGCATCCACAAGGAGGTAACTGAGGTGGAGTTTTATTACCAGCATCTAGACGAGAATTTTCGGAAAATAGAGAGGCAAATAAATTAGCCTTATCCAAAGCCGTGTGTGCCAGTGTTCCGTCAGGTTTCTGCAGGGGAGGAAGTGAGGGGCGACAGAAGTTTGCTTCAACACACTTCGCCAGGGACCAAAAAGCTTTACTGCCCGATGGATACGAAGCGAGTTTGGTTCCCACTCGGCCTATGTGGTTGAAGCGCGCTTTTTTGAGCACTTTTTTGTAGGACTTAGCTGCTGAGTTAAAGGCTTTCTTCTTATTTCGCGTGTCTGGAGCTTTGCGATTTCTGGCTTCTAACCAAGCGTGGTATGCTGACTGTTTTATTGCCTCAGCTTTTGAGCAGACAGCATTGAACCAGGGTTGAGCTCTGATGCCAGAGGGCTGGTCGGAGAATGGAATATAATATTCCATCGCCTGTCCAATAACTTCGGCAATAGCGCCAGCGCAGCTCGACGGATCGCTTGAAGAAAAGCAGACTTGCAACCAAGGGTAAGATGCTAGGAAATGTCGCATCTCATCCCAATCCGCTGACTTGTATCGCCACACCCGCCTAGTTCTTCTAGGGTTGGAGTCGCGTGGAGGACACGTGAGGACGGACTTCACCAGACAGTGGTCAGAACTCCCAAGAGGGGCTGAAACAGACACTTGGTATCGGTCCGGTTCAGTCGTCAGCAGAAGGTCCAGGCAATTTGCTGTGTGGTTCTCAACATCCGGTACTCGAGTCGCCTGGTTAACCAGCTGGGAGAGGTTCATGGTCAGGCAAGCTTGTACGCCTCTCTACCAGCATGGTCAGTTTTCTGGTACGGGAACAACCATTGTTCATGATGGGCATTAAAGTCCCCCAGAAAGACGACTTGCGCAGTGGGGTACCTTTGTTGAGCCACGTCGGCAGCCTCACTTAGATGTTGGAAAAGCCTTGTTGTCTCCTGGTCTCCGCTATGCGAACGGTAGACACCGACATAAACAATTTGTTCTATGCCGGTATCCACAAGCACCCAGATAGATGAGGAAGAGGGATCCTCCAGGTTACGGAGACGTTTGCAGCAGATGTCATCGCGCACAAAGAAACAAACCCCAGCTCTGGGACGAAAATTGTGCTCCAGGATGTAACCTGGTGTGGCGGTATAATAGTAATATTTAAATTTGTGAAAGAGAGAAATAAAATAAAAAAAATATTTCAAGTGAACAGAACTACCAACTTTATTTTATATAGAGATATTATGTTAGTTACAAAAATTAGAAATAGATTTTTAACAAGGTTTTTTATGATTGACTACGTGGTTTTAAATTTACGAGAACATGAGCACGTGGTTCGATAATTATTCCCGGTCAGGTCTGGAGGTTAACCAGACGGTCACTTAACTAAAAGCTCGCGGTGCATAGGTGCTCCCAAGCTGGTCTCCGCCTTGGTGGCTTCCAAGCTGGTCTCCGCCTTGGTGATTGGTGTCAGGAATGATGGCGCGCCGGGACACGTGGACGGCGTACCCCGTCCGTCGCTCGGCGTCTCTCGCCGTAGAACATTGTGTTCACGAAAAAGAAACCGGGTAATGTTGGGGTCCGAGGTTCCTCAGCAGTAGTCGCCTCGTGGTAAGAGACCGGGACGACCGCACCGTACGCCTAACAGGACCCTGGAAGGACACACCCTCCGGTGAGCCTTCCCATAGTCAACCCCCAGTTGTTTCTGGGTTGACATGGGAATGGCCCACAAGACAAGGACACAACCTAACACAATTTATTATATATAATAATTTAAAAACTAACACACATTAACAATAAAAGTGAATTATATAACTACTATATCGACCTACAGAGTGGCATTACAAGCTTCTACATAAAATAAATACAACAACTCACCCAACAAGTCGCACCCGGCACCGAAGAGAGGAGAAAAGGAAGATTCCAGCGAACCCGTCCTTTTATAAGGCCGAGCGGCTCCCACTCCAATCCCCGCTAACATTCTTAATAACAAATCTACCCGTAATAAAAATATGTTACAATACCCCCCCCGTCAGAGAAGAATTTTGCATCTCTAGGCAAAATTCTTGGGTGCAGAGGAGAACAGAAGGATCAAAGGGTGAGTTCAAAAGAAAAAAGAAGAAAAAAAAATTTATTTAATTAAGGTGATCTTTACTCATTAATTTTGATAACTGCTACTCGATACAGACATCCTCAAACATACTTCATCAAATAAATCCTCTTACAAATATGCGTTATTTGAACTAAACAGTTAACGCCCTCACACACCGAGTGACTATTGGTAACCATCCAAGACACTCTAGCAGCCATACTTAATTAATTAGTGTAGGCTTATTTACAGAGTCACAACCCGCTCTAACGAGAAAATTAGTGTAGGCTTATTTAAAGAGTCACAACCCGCTCTAACGAGAAAATTAGTGTAGGCTTATTTAAAGAGTCACAACCCGCTCTAATAAGACAATTAGTGTAGGCTTATTTAAAGAGTCACAACCCGCTCTAATGAGAAAATCAGTGTAGGCTTATTTAAAGAGTCACAACCCGCTCTAAAGAGAAAATCAGTGTAGGCTTATTTAAAGAGTCACAACCCGCTCTAAAGAGAAAATCAGTGTAGGCTTATTTAAAGAGTCACAACCCGCTCTAAAGAGAAAAATTAGTGTAGGCTTATTTACAGAGTCACTATCCGCTCTATACGCGCAGAACGCAAAACCATAAACGAATTAGGGCCAAAATACTATATAACTACAAATAAATTTAACATTTTAATCGCCCATACCAGAAGAACAACCCGTCAACTTCAAATCTTTGATATGCCAAACCCCCAGGTCTTTACCATTTAAGTCTTGTAAAACATACACTAATGGAGACTTTTTACCTACTATTTTACATTTAGTAAATTTAGGTGCTAATTTCCTAGTAAAATTCTTATCTTTGTCACTTAAGAAATAAGCTTTTTTATAAACAAAATCTCCCACATTAAATTCCGCCGGCTTGTGACGCAAGTTATACCTTGAAGTATTCTTTAAATGAGCGGCATAAAGACGAAATTTAACCTTATCAAAAATATTGGATAAACAACCCAGGTTCTCAGCGTAATCGTCACGCGGAGCAAAAATTAAGTTGTCTACATTATCATAATCTAGATAATGTGAACCACACGTCACTAATTCTCTGCCGTAAACTAAAAAAGACGGTGTAAACCCCGTGGTTTCATTCACCGCGCTGTTAATAGCAAATTGAATTTGAGGCAAAAACAAATCCCATGATCTATGATCTTCTTCCACAAAGGAAGCAATACATGTTAAAATAGTGCGATTATATCTCTCAACCGGATTAACCTGCGGAGTATAACGCGGAGTAAAATGAACATTAGGTATATTATATTTCTTAAAAAATGTTATACACTCATTACTAATGAACTGCGGACCGTTATCCAAAATTACCGTTTGGGGTATACCGTGCGACAAGAAAACGTTATCCTCTATCAATTTAGTTATTATTTTAGAAACCGCGCGCTTCATAGGGAAAATTAAACAAAATTTTGAAAAACAACATGTGACTACCAATATAAAATTATTTAATTTCCTACTTGTTGGTAATGGACCCATAATATCAATTGAAATAACCTGCCATGGACGAACACAGTTCTTAGGTCGACCCATGTCACCTAATGTTAAATGATTTTGAGCTTTATATTCTAGACACTTAGGACAACTACTAACATAATTCAAAACATCTTTATACATTTTTGGCCAGAAGTATTTTAATTTTAATTTATTGAAAGTCTTAAATACACCTAAATGACCCGCGGTTGGTACATCATGATTAGCTGATATAATTTCCGAACGGTGTTCCATAGGAATCACTTCCTTCCAATCAAACTCGGATGTTAAACAATTTTTACTCTTAGTTAACCTAAACAATTTATCGTTTTTAATTAAATAATTTTGAAAAGATGTTGGCTTATTAGTACAACCATTAAAAATATTAAGAAACCATTCATCATTACCTTTATATTTAGATATTGAAAATAAGCTACACACGGGAACCGAACGACTTAACGCATCAGGAATAACATTATCGCTGCCCTTGCGATGCTTAATCTCGAAGTTGAATTCCGATAACCTAGTACTCCATCGAGCCAGACGACCCGACGGGTTAGATAATGATAAAAACCATTTAAGTGCACTATGATCCGTGTAAACAGTGAACTTTTTACCATTGTCAAGATAACAACGCCAATGCTCAAC
Source organism: Euphydryas editha (assembly GCA_036937285.1). NCBI lineage: Eukaryota > Metazoa > Arthropoda > Insecta > Lepidoptera > Nymphalidae > Euphydryas > Euphydryas editha. The sequence goes on along the minus strand of JAUPFZ010000013.1, from coordinate 3,044,810 downwards.
AGCTACCAAAACCGCTAACGTTTCCCGTTCCGTAATACCATAATTCCGTTCTTGTTTAGAAAGTGACCTACTCATATACGCAACCGGGTGTTCTTTGCCTTCAAAGTTTTGAGTAAGCATAGCACCGACACCGTAACTACTCGCATCTGTGTGAACCTCAAACGGTTCTTCATAATTAGGACACCTGAGAACTGGAGCCGAGACCAAACACTCCTTAAGTTTCCTAAAGGAACTATCCGCCTCTTCCGTCCATTTAAATGGAGGTGCACCCTTACGAGAAGAAGTTAATTTATTCAATGGTGCCGCCAGAGTACTGAAATTTTTAACAAAACGACGATACCAAGATGCTGTACCTAAAAAACGTTTTAAACTTTTAACATTAGTAGGAGTAGGAAAATTAACAATAGCAGAAACCTTATCCGGATCCGTTCGCAACCCGTGCTTATCAATAACGTAACCCAAATACTTCAACTGATCTCTAAAAAAACGACATTTCTCGAAATTAATAGTAAGATTACATTCTTTTAAAATTTCCAATATTTGCAATAAAATAGAAACATGTTCATTAAAATCAGCGGTTGCAATTACTAAGTCATCAACAAAACAACAAACTTTAACACCGAAACGATTACCGAATAATTTGTCCACCAACCTCTGTTGAGTGGCGGGTGCATTCGTTAAACCAAACGCCATACGCTTGAATCTGAACGTGCCGCGCGAAGGAATATAAAAAGCGGTTTTATCTCTATCAGACTCCTGTATTTGAGTTTGAAAAAAAGCACTACAAAAATCAATAGTCGATAAATAATGCGCATCTCTCAAGTTGTCCAAAATTTCCGAAATATAAGGTAAACTATACGCATCCTTCTTAGTTACCGCATTCAGCTTACGACTGTCTAAACATAACCGATAGCTACCTGTATCTTTGCCCTTAGGTACCAATAAGACCGGAGAACTCCATTCACTCTGACAAGGTTCAATGACATCCATCTCTAACATCTTATCCACCTCTTCCGAAAGAATTCGTTGCTTTTCCGGGGACATACGATAATAACGTTGACGAATGGGTGCCGCATCCCCTGTGTCAATTCTATGCGTAACCACGGTAGTTAATCCTAAACCCTTCGACTCAAATGAAACCGAACGAAATTGATTAATGATACTATCAACTATAGATCGCTGATCGATACTCAGATGGTCATAACCCGTAATTACGTTATTAGATTCACTACAGGTAATAGGTTCTTGTTTAAAACTTACAGAGTTAATATATTTCGGACAAATCTTAAATATTTTCCAAAAGTCAATACCCAATATAATATCCGAATTAATTTCAGGAAATACATAAAATTTTACAAGGTGAAATTGATTCTCAAATGTAACGGGTAAACTTAAATAACCTAATGAAAATAACTTATTACCGTTAGCAACGACCGCTGAGTTAATATTATCTTTAAAGAGTGTATAACCACGTTTAATGAAATCCATATAAAATTTACCCCCCAATATTGATATAGACGCACCAGTGTCTAAGAGACCTGACAACTTAATATCATCTATACAAATATCAGCATAAGGCCTACTTTCGATATAATTATTATTACACAGAACCGAGTCTACTTTATACGTCTTAAAATAAATTGAAATAGTTTTAAGCCAACACTCCCACTCAATATTAGAAAAATTATTATTACTAATAGGAGTTCCAACTCGGTTCCGACTTACGAGTTTTTTGTATTTTTATCCCTACTATATTTAGATTTACATTTACAACAATCCGGACGCTTAACATTCGGCTCGCCGCATCCAAAACAAAACACTATATTTCTATCTTTATGACAATCGAAATAAGAATGAGAAAATGATTTACAACGTTGACAATAAATAGTACGATCCGAAGGGTCTTTATCGACTGCATGAATGCCAGGTTGCATTTTATTAACGAAGTTATTATTCGGTACGGAATGTTTACGCTGAGACTGCGATGATGATGAAACCTCGCTTGAGCGTTGCGAATTATAATAACCTGTGTCTCGGGGAGACGAAAATTGCCGCGAATATTTTTGTGAAAAACTATTATTACTATTATTAGAATTAAAGCTATTGTTATTTAAATTTTTATTAAAATACCTTCTACTATTAAAATTATTGGAATAATTAAATTTATTAACATTTCTAACCCCCGCATTATAAGCCAAGTCCGGGGCAACTAGGTCATCCGAAACTTTCTGTGGTTCGTGAAAAGTTAAAAGTCTACTCTGGACGTTCTCATAATTACGACAAACATTCCTAAGCTGATCAATCGATGTTATATCAGTAGATGCTAACATCCCCGCGTAACAAGGTCTAACATTATGTAATAAAATCTCTAATTTAAATTTTTCCTCCGGAGGAGTTGTTAATCTATTAAACATTTCATCCATGACCGCCAAATAAATCACAATTGACTCGTTAACACCTTGAGTCCTATTTTGAATTTCTGTTAATAATTTATAATCGAAATTGGGCTTATCAAAATCCCTACGTAAATATTCTAACACAGTCTTCCAGTCCGAAACACCCGTACAAACACTTCTATACCATTTTAACGCATCGCCTATAAATAGCTGCAAGGCTAGCGACAAAACTTTATCATCCGTAATACGATGAATAGTACAATGCTCCGAAATACGTCGTATAAAGGTACGCACGCAAGATTTACCGTCATATTTGATTTTACTTAAATCCCCCAAACTGTTATGATCGCAATGAACCGTTATATTCATGGCATCGGAAGTTGATGACGAAGAAAATGTTTGAAATGGCGATTTAATGGATATCTTTAATTTATTGACTACCCCGCAATAATTGTTAAATTGTTCAATGTACAAATCATAACTTTCCTTACACTTCTTCACCTCTCTTTCATCCAATCTACCCAATCTATGAAACAAATGAGCTAGCAAATTTTCCGCTCTTAATAAACTATTAAAATTCGGGTTTGAATTTAAAATTAATTTAACTTTCGTTAAGGTATCGCTAATACCCCCCAGATCCGTTACTACATCTAATGGACTGACCAAAATCTCCTCTGACGGTAAGGTTTCCGATAATTGAACAATTTGTTTACGCAGAGCTACTACCGAGGCTGCCGGTTCCTCGTTCCTAACAATTACTTCATATTCCAATTCAGCCTTAGGCAAAGATACGAACTTGATGGTGTGAGTCATTGTAAACGAGGTATAACAAAACAAAAAAATATATATAAAACAAACTATAAGAAAAAAGAAAAAAAAAATTATTACAATTAAATTAATATTCAAATACAAAACACAAAGCAATACACAATATTTAAATTGAGGGTGAATCGACAAACTTTGTTACAAGAAGTTTAAGAATTTATAACACTAAAAGTGGGTAAGTTTTGAAAAAATTACTAAACACAACTAAACAATATGAATGCCACGACTATGCCTGTTACAATTAATTATTTCATATATGAATGTTTTTTTTCACTTTGAAAAAAAATATTAAACTATTTAAATATCACTACTATGATTGTTATAATCTATCATTAAATGTTTTAGATTTTTAAAGAGAGAAAAAAAAAATCTAAAAAATGTCATACATTACGGTGACAATAATAATTGTAAAACGACATAGTACTAATTAGAGAGAAACAAAAAAAACACAAAAACAAAAAAAAACACAAAAACACACGGACAAGACCATTTCCCACACCCAGAAACTACCGAACCAGGAATAATTAATAGCCGTTGGGCGCCACTGTGGCGGTATAATAGTAATATTTAAATTTGTGAAAGAGAGAAATAAAATAAAAAAAATATTTCAAGTGAACAGAACTACCAACTTTATTTTATATAGAGATATTATGTTAGTTACAAAAATTAGAAATAGATTTTTAACAAGGTTTTTTATGATTGACTACGTGGTTTTAAATTTACGAGAACATGAGCACGGGGTTCGATAATTATTCCCGGTCAGGTCTGGAGGTTAACCAGACGGTCACTTAACTAAAAGCTCGCGGTGCATAGGTGCTCCCAAGCTGGTCTCCGCCTTGGTGGCTTCCAAGCTGGTCTCCGCCTTGGTGATTGGTGTCAGGAATGATGGCGCGCCGGGACACGTGGACGGCGTACCCCGTCCGTCGCTCGGCGTCTCTCGCCGTAGAACATTGTGTTCACGAAAAAGAAACCGGGTAATGTTGGGGTCCGAGGTTCCTCAGCAGTAGTCGCCTCGTGGTAAGAGACCGGGACGACCGCACCGTACGCCTAACAGGACCCTGGAAGGACACACCCTCCGGTGAGCCTTCCCATAGTCAACCCCCAGTTGTTTCTGGGTTGACATGGGAATGGCCCACAAGACAAGGACACAACCTAACACAATTTATAATATATAATAATTTAAAAACTAACACACATTAACAATAAAAGTGAATTATATAACTACTATATCGACCTACAGAGTGGCATTACAAGCTTCTACATAAAATAAATACAACAACTCACCCAACAAGTCTCACCCGGCACCGAAGAGAGGAGAAAAGGAAGATTCCAGCGAACCCGTCCTTTTATAAGGCCGAGCGGCTCCCACTCCAATCCCCGCTAACATTCTTAATAACAAATCTACCCGTAATAAAAATATGTTACACTGGGTAGTGTAGGTATGACGTATCGGCAGGGGTTGTGATTTGCGTCTCGGTAAGCAAGAGCAGATGCGGCTTGGCATTCTCGAGATGGTGATGAACTGGAAGGAGATTAGAGTGCAGACCTCGGATATTCGTGAGGTGCACTTTAAGCGAGAGGCCGTGCATCCGCTGCAGATTCCTCAACTTTTTTTTTCTTTTTATCATTGTGAATTTGAAGGGCAAGAGGGAAGGAAAGGCGAAAAGTGGCAGTTACGTGAGGCGCCAGCCAGACTCCACCAGAAGTCACAATACTGCCGCCCGGTGGGGAAAAACCTGGCTGGAGACCGCGGGGACGCCCGGACCCCCCCAGGGCCGGCTGTCGAGGCCTCTCATCCGGTTGCCAACCGGCCCGACAGAAGCAACCCCGGGATTATGCGCGCGATGGCGGAGCAGCCTTTCGCAGGTGGCTAATCTGCAATTGGGCTCCCAACTATCGGCGGGCGGCCAGCGGAAAACCGTTTCTCCGGATCCCGCTGCTCTCCAGAACCAGGCACCGCGGACGGCAACACTGTGAGCCTGGATGCGGCACTACGGTAGGCGCAACTACGTAGACCCACTTTCCGTAGGGCTACTCAAGGTTAGCAGGGTGGAACGCGCGAACGCTTGGCACCTTGATTTATACCTTGAGGGTGGTGACCAGCCACGGCCGAAGCCTACCACCGGAAAGAGTGTCGCTCTTTAGCACCACCCAGGGGTCACGTGTAGGGTCTCGAGGGTAAAGCCTACGGACGCGAGCGACAATCGACCCCCATCGGTTACCGCACTACATTGCATCCTATATTGCACCGTATTCCGCACTACATTGTGTCTTTTATTTTATGGTTACCGAACTACACTGGTACATTAATTGCACTACACTATGTAATCGTTTTCACGATTGACGCACTACACTGCATTCTTCATTATACTGCATCTATTTTTACACTGCATTCTTTATATAGCTGTACACATTAAAACACTGCATCCTTTATTACACTGTATTTCGCACTACAATGTATCTTCTATTTCACGGTTCCCGCGCACTAAATAGCATTCTTAATTCACTGCATTCTTGATTTTACTGCATCGATTATGACACAACATGATTTATAACACTGCATCCATTACACCACTACAACATTTATAGCACTGTATCCATTATACCCATGCACACACCGTGTCTTTTATTTCAAGGTTGCTGCACTAAACTGCCTTTTTATAATACTGAATTTTTCATTATATTGCACTGATTAGAATACTGCATCGTTTTTAACACTCCATCTAGTAAAACACTGCATCCTGTATTACACTTTATCCCGCACTGCATCCACTATTAACCTGAATCATTACACTATATCGCGCAATACACTACTTCTTTAATTGTACGGTTGCAGCTGGACACTACATCTTTTATAACACTGCATTCTTTAAACCACTGCAATAGTATATATTTGTAGCCTTTATAACGCTGCATACATTATAACAATGCAGTTTTTATTGTACTGTATCCCGTACTCGACTATGACTTTAATTTCACGGTAACCCACTACACTGCATGCTTTATGACACTTCCCACGGGAGTTGCTGGTCTCCTAATGGGCGCGTCCCCGGGTGGCGGATAGGGGGTACCACTCGTCGCTCATCATGAGTGGTTAGGGTCTTCGGACACCCGCGGACCAAAACCAGCAGCGGTGGGCGCGAAAGCGCAGGAGGGAGGATGGAGGGAGTTTGAGGGTACTCTCTCCTTCCACTTCGGTTGTTGGGCCGCTCCCGGTACTTCCCTGAATTAGCAGAGTGGACCGGTGAGTGGCTCCAATTACATACGGCGGGGCGCGGAGGCGCGGTGGCGTGTGTTGGCACGGAAGGTGCGGTAGGTGAGGACATGGCGCCGAGAAGGTGCGGAGAGAGGAGAAGGGGCTCCTGGTCTTCTCAGCCTCGTGCAGAGTGGACTGGTAGAGCGGTGGAGGGAGGATGGAGGGAGATCGAGGGTACTCTCTCCCTCCACTTCTGTAGTTGGGCCGCTTCCGGTACTTCTCCGAACTAGCAGAGTGGACCGGTCAAGCGGCTCCAATCATATACGGAGGGGCCGCCGAACCCAGCGTCGGGGCGTCACGGTTGTGTGCGTTTGCGATTCCGCGGCGCCCCACTACGGCGCAGACGGCCGATGGGTTTTAGTTGGTATTTTGGCTTCAGCGGTGAGAGTCAGCGAGTCCCACATACCCGTCGCCTTCGGGCGGCGGGATGCGTAAATGCATTTCCCATCGTAAAAAAAAAAAACATGCTTTATGACTTTTCAGTTTTAATAACACTGGATTCATTATAACACAGATACCTTTATTACACTGTATCCCGGACAAAATTACGTCTTTTATTTTACGGTTTTTGCATATCACTGCATCCTTTATTACACTGCATCCATCATAACAGAATTTTTAACAATGCATCATTTATAAAACTGGATCCATAATAACACTGCAGCATTTATTACACTGTATCCCGCACGGCACTAGCACAGCCTCACCCATGCTCATGTACTCGCCGTGCGCCTAGTACTGCAGGTCCTTGCGGATATTCCCGGTCGTGAAGTTTCACATTTCGACCAGCCCGTCCACGGAACCCGTCACCAGGTACAGCCCGTCAGGATAAAATCTGAAAATTATTCAACCTTTATAATACTGCGATCTTTATAACACTGCATCATTTAAAAGACTGCATCCACGATTAACCTGAAGCCTTTATTACACTGTATCACTCTTACACGTCACGTCATGCGTACACGTCCTTTATAACATTGCATTCTTTATAACTGTATCCATTATAACACTGCATCTCTATAACACTGAATCTTTTGTTACACTGTATCATGCACTACACTGCATCCTTTATTACACTGCATTTATTATGACACTGCATCATTTAAAAGACTGCATCCCCTATTAACCTGAATCCTTTATTTGTTACACTGTTACACGCAATACACTATTTCTTTTATTTTACTGTTACAGCTGGACACTGCATCTTTTATAACACTGCATCCTTTAAACCACTGCACCGTTATAACACTGCAATATTTGTAACTTTGAAGCCTATATACCTAACACTGCATACATTATAACACTGCAGCTTTTATTGCACTGTATCCCGTACTAGACTATGACTTTAATTTCACGGTTACCCACTACACTGCATGCTTTATGACACTTCATTTTTTTATAACACTGCATCCATTTTAACACAGATGCCTTTATAACACTGTATTCCGGACTACACTACGTCTTTTATTTCACGGTTTTTGCACTACACTGCATCTTTTATTACACTGCATCCATTATAACACTTTTTTTAACAGCGCATCATTTATAAGACTGGATCCATAATAACACTGCAGCATTTATTACACTGTATCCCACACAGCACTAGTACAGCCTCGTCAATGCTCATGTACTCGCTGTGCACCTGGTAGTGCAGATCCTTCCCGGTCGCAAAGTTTCACATTTCGACCAGCCCGTCTACGGAATCCGTCACCAGGTACTGCCTGTCTGGAAAAAATCTGAAAATAATTCAACTTTTATTACACAGCATTCTTTGTAACACTGCAATCTAATCAATCTTTATAACTGTTTCCATTATAACACAGCATCCTCTATAACGTTGAAGCTTTTATCACACTGTATCTCGCACTACACTGTATCCATTATAACACTGCATCCTTTAAAAGACTGCATCTACTATTAACCTGAAGCCTTTATTACACTGTATCATGCAATACACTAGTTCTTTTATTTTACGGTTGCAGCTGGACACTTCATCCATTATAACACTACATTCTTTGTAACTTCGTAGCCTTTTTAACACTGCATACATTATAAAACAAGCCTTTATTGCACTGTATCCCGTACTAGACTATGACTTTAATTTCACGGTTACCCACTACACTGCATGCTTTAAGACACTTCATTTTTTATAACACTGCATTAAGTGTAACACAGAAACCTTTATTACACTGTAACCCGGACTACACTACGTCTTTCATTTCACGGATTTTGCAATACACTACATCCTTTATAATACTGCATTATTTATAATACTGCATCCTTTATTACACTACATCCATTATAAACCTGAAGCCTTTATTACACTATATCACGCACTACAAGTATGTCTTTTATTTCACTATTGCCGCAGTACACTGCATCCTTTATAAAACTGTATTCTTTATAACATTGCATCAATTATAACACTGAAGCCTTTATTACAATGCATCCCACACCACACTATGACTTGATGATTCCACTGTTGCCGCACTACACTGCATAATTTATTACACTTCATCCATTTTAATGCCGCACCGAATATAACACTGCGTACGTTGTAAGTCCATTATACAATGTCTGCATCCTTTACAACACTGCATCCTATATATTACGACATGAGTAAAGAAACCGTTTACTCATGTGATATTACTGCATTCTTTATTATACTGCATCCTGCACTACACTGTGACTTATATTTTACGGGTTCCGCACTATATCTGCGGACACACGTGCACATCACTGTGGGGCTGGTGGTGGTGGTCAAGGGTGGGTGGCCAGTCGGGGCGGATGCATATCTTGATCTTGCCAACGTTAGAGCCAGCGATCAGCGTTACTACTAATCAGTATGTATTTAAAAAAAAATTTTTTCAGTATTGTTCATACCAGTATATTTTTTGTTGCGGGGATGGTGGCGAATCTGCAGCGATAAAAGTTGATATTCATCCAGACACTGTACAGCGAAAGTTGCTGAAACGGGTTTCGTCTTGATTACATTACACTTAAGTTACAATTTACGAAATTTGACTAACATGTTTGTAAAGTTTTATACCACGCGCTGAACACATGCACAGAATCGAACACTCGGAATTAGATCCCCGCTCGCATGCAGGTGAGCGAGAGTGGGTGTGGCGGCATGCTGCTGTCGGTGGTGCGTGGTAATTTGTCAGGTCATGGACTTCGACTACAGCCTAGACCGCTCTACGCTCATATTCGGCATCCCTTACGTTTTCACGCAGAGCCGCATCCTCAAAGCGCGCCTCTCCAACATGCGGGACCAGTTTCAAATCCGCAAGAACCACTTCCTCATCTACACCTGAAAGGTTTTTATTTATTTTTTGCTTTAAATATTTGCTTTAAGTTGAAAAAAAAATAATTTCAATCGAAATACATTATATACCAAAGTTAACCAGCGAGTATAACCTGGAAGTAAAACATATCAGTGAACATTTATATGTGGAATATTTCAGGGCGTCATTAAATTATTTCTTGCAAAGTTATGAATTCATTAAATCAAAAGAAAACAATTTAAAATAAAATAAAAAATGAGATTAAATTAATATGATATAATTTAATTAAAATTAAATTAATTATTAATTCTAAGTTTATGAAATAATTAAATCAAAACAAAACAATTTTAAATTTATAATAAAAAGGAAAGTTAATTAAATAAGAATATTTGAGAATAAATTATACGAATTTTATTTATTTATGTTTAAGCATATAGTGAAGTAGCACAACAAATTGAATTAACATTTAATACGTAAACGAATAAAGTTTTGAACAATAATGATGATGATAAAAAACGCAAGCAGAAATTAAAACATTTAAATTAATAATAATTTATCATACATACGACAAATTAAATAAAATTCGGAATTATAATTAATGAATGAAATTAAATTTAATATATAAAACTACTTTGTTTATCATGCGCACGACTTCATGATTCAATTTTATTAATAAAACAATAAAATTATTAAAATAAACCATAAACCAAAATTATAAAAAAAAATATTATTAAAATTTGGAATTCGCTCTGCAACGTCAACATTGAGGAGACTATTTAGATGAACAACACATTGGAATAGCACACGTGTAGGTACTCGTAAGTCGTATGTACACGCGCATAAACGTACGCGTGCGTGTACACAATATGAGTGTACACGCAAACAGTCACGTTCGCTAGCGAAAATACACATACACACGCAAAAGCAATATATATATATATATATATATATATATATATATGTGGAGAAGCCTTTATATCCGCTATTATCATCCACACCTATATACATAAACATATAAATAAAATTAATTATTATTTAAGAATGTCAAAGAATATCGTACGATGTAAACGTCCTCGGCCTATTGTGTCGTCACCCGAATGCATCGTACGCGCCGGTCGGAAATGATCGAGAGAATAGATAGTCAGTGTGTGCTAACGTCTCCTACCTAACGATATCATAGTTTTGTATTTCTTTAAGTGCCTGCGTGCTTAATAAGTTCGAATCATCATTGTTATTTTATATGCACTATAACGAATCCGTGTAGTGAATAAACAATATTTAAGTGCTGTGATTGAACTTTCATTCCATATACGACGACCCGGCTTGATTAAAGGTACCCGCATTATATATATAGTAATCCACTACACATACACCTTCTGAACTGCTTAATTTACCATAACTGGTGACCCCGTAGAACACAAAAATGAGTAGTGGCAGCGATTCCTCAGATACCGTCGCATCTAGAAAAAGTGAACATGTCACTATGCGTCGAACTAAAAAGAGTCGTCCTCACAGCGTCCGACACGATATATCGTATGATACGAATAAAACTAATTTTAAAGTTCCTCAATTTGCACCTGAAGATCCTGAACTTTGGTTTGCACTTCTAGAAAGCCAATTTGAAAGCTACAGTATCACTGATGATTTAATTAAATTTGCCACTGTGATCAATAACTTAGATATTACACATGCGAAGTCAGTAAAAGATATTATAATGAATCCGCCAGTCACAAATCGTTACGACAAGATCAAGAATGAAATTGTTCGACGTCTTTCGGCCTCCCGCGAACTCAAGGTCAGACAATTGTTAAGCCAAGAGAAGCTAGGCGACAGAAAACCATCGCAGTTTCTCCGCCATCTTCAAGATTTGGCTGGTACCTCTGCCACTGAGGACCTTATTAAGCAGATCTGGAGTAACCAGTTGCCCATCAACCTCCAAACCGTGCTAGTATCCCAGCCAAGTCATTCTCTGGAACAACTCGCGGACTTAGCGGATCGTATTCACGAGCTTACTATACCCTTAAATGTCGCATCTACGTCATCAAGTTCCGCACAGCCTTGCCAGCATAGTGAGATCGCGGAACTAAAACAGATGGTAGAACGCTTAGCCTTGAGATTGGAAGAGCATACTCAAGGCAGATACAGGCGTAACAGAAAAGCCAATGACTATCGTTCTAGACCACAGCAGCGAAACCGATCACCTTCGCTACAAAAATATCGGTCGAACTCCAGCTACCGACGTGATTACACCCTGTTCCTTTCACCTCCAAACTGGTGACCCTGAGCATGAACGTCAGCGCAACCTTCGCAATCTACGTCATCATGACGTCATCATCACTTCCTCAAGCTTTCGAGCAGCGAGTCATACAGCCAGCCAGCATCCACGGCTACTACGGGTATCCTGACCACAAGCATGCAGCGGACGCGCATTCCTGGTCATCACCCACAGCCTTCTCAGCGACCTTGGCACAGCACACTGCACTTCGGCCGGTCAGCAAGCAGAGACGCACTTCTCTCCTGGTCGACGCAGCAGCCAGCCACTATGCAGCACTGCACCACCCCGACTCACTGGGGCATCACCGCAGACAGTTCCGACTCACCGTGAACTATGCGGCATCTGGTTCCGACTCACTGGAACACTCCACTGGCCCGGCAATCATCACAAGATGTAGTATGGACGACTCAACCTGCTATCGACCTCCGGTCTCGGAGGGGGAGTGATGTAGCGACATCTATCTCGCCATATACGAACTACTATACTCGCCATATCGAAGATGAAACTAACGAATCCTACATCCCGCTATCGAAGTTTTCAAAGCGATTGAATATATATACAAGAACTCGACAATAAGCGTTAAGTGGCGCGTAGCCCACCAGACCCAACACCGTCTGGTCGAAGGATCCTTCCTTTTCAATGGCAGCCTCTCTCTTCAAGCCAAACTGGTGACCCCAACGTGATCAACGTCATCACTACCTCCAAACTATATATATCACGTCGGGGTCACCAGTTATGGTAAATTAAGCAGTTCAGAAGGTGTATGTGTAGTGGATTACTATATATATAATGCGGGTACCTTTAATCAAGCCGGGTCGTCGTATATGGAATGAAAGTTCAATCACAGCACTTAAATATTGTTTATTCACTACACGGATTCGTTATAGTGCATATAAAATAACAATGATGATTCGAACTTATTAAGCACGCAGGCACTTAAAGAAATACAAAACTATGATATCGTTAGGTAGGAGACGTTAGCACACACTGACTATCTATTCTCTCGATCATTTCCGACCGGCGCGTACGATGCATTCGGGTGACGACACAATAGGCCGAGGACGTTTACATCGTACGATATTCTTTGACATTCTTAAATAATAATTAATTTTATTTATATGTTTATGTATATAGGTGTGGATGATAATAGCGGATATAAAGGCTTCTCCACATATATATATATATATATATATATATATATATATATATATATATATATATATATATAAACAACAATAGAAACCAAAAAGACATCAAAATATAACGTGAAAAGGAAGAATAAACCTTAGCATAGTTGTCTAAAATCATCGTCGCCATATACATACGAGTATGATACATAAAATATGTTATTATTAACTTTAAATAATTATTTTTAAAATTTTGTTTAATCAAAAAAGTATGCCTCAAACATAATAAGAATAAGACGGCGCCTTCGACGTCGGTCCGTATTCTATGAACACAGACATTTTTAAAAGTAACCTACCTACTAACCTTTAGTTTACTTCAGCATTGCTGCAGATGCACTAAAATAAAGATTATCATCTTTCACTGGTGAAATTATTCTGTTTTTTCTGCTTGAAAATTACTTCCATGTACACTTTTATCTACACTTAAAACTTTGTAACAAAATACTCCTAACATTTTATTTTAAAATCACCGTCTACCTTGCTTCACGACTGAAACTAAACTGTACCGCACCGAGTGCTGGGCAGACAAGAATTCCGATGAAATAATAGGTTACAGCGACGACCCAGGTCGATTGTTAGTGATTTATCTGAAACAATAGATTTTACGTAGAGGCGGCTCTCGCAAGTTCATTAGTGTATGTACCGTCTATTATTCTTATCTTTAGCCCGAGAGGATAAGTAGTCGAATTAAAAAAATAACTTTTACTCCGATAGTTATTAAAATTCTTGAAAATTTCCTCAAATTTTTAAAACGTGTTTTAAATAATGAGGTTAAAATTTGTCAAATATTTTACATTAGATAATTTTATATATAACTAGCAAACCCGGCGAACTCCGTTTCGCCACCAACTTATTTTCGTGAGGGATACTCACACCACGTACTGCCGCCATGCAAAACCATATTTTGCATGGCGGCAGTACGTGGTTTGTGGCGTGTGGTACAGGTTTGTAGTACATGCTATGTATCAGAGATGGCGCTGTATGTGAAAAATGATTTTCCCTGTTTTCCTGCTTTTCTGTTGAAAATTTTCCTGAATTCAGTTTGCTATAAAGCTCATGGAGCCCGAGACCTTTCCAACGAATGCAAAACCGTGGAAATCGGTTCGTGCGTTCTGGAATTATAGCGTCAGGAAGGAAAACCCGACTTATTTTTATATTATAGACATACGTAGGTTTCCTATACCTTGACTGATCATAAGCTGGCTTTTTAAAATCTAGATCAATTTTTTATTGTACTTTTTATTTTACTTATTTGTAACATTCGATTTTTAATTGCAAATGCTATCACTTATCACCATCTTCAACTATTCCGCTTAATTTGTAGATCAGACCTGCCTGTTGCTGTTTCATACGAAATATTTGCTTATTTGGTTCGGTTCACTTATACTCGTATGTATCGTTTAGATTTTAATATAAAAATGAGGCATTCAAAGAAGCCGCACTTGTTTTTAATCTAGGCCTTCAATCTTTTAAATAAGAATCCGTTTCGATTCCTTTAAAGGGGCTTGCTAGATAGATTCCCGGTTTGAGTGAAACTTTTTGCATGCCAGTCGCTACAATTAAGTCCATAAAGAATAATTCAAAGGATTTCATCAAGGAGTCAGGGCTCGACGATGGCCAATCTTCGCTACGAATGAAGTCTGCACAATAGCCAGACAACATCGGGTATACTTATCTTTATGGCAGTGGGCAAAGTCCTGTTGAAAAACGTGGTAATTGACATGGAAAAACGCAAGCAGTAATTAAAACATATAAATTAATAAATTATCATGCATACGACAAATTAAATTCAATTCTAAATAATTATTAAAGAATGAAATAAATTTTAAAATATAAAATTAAATATTTATTGTGCCAACGATTTCATAATTAATTTTAGTAATAAAATAATAAAATTACTTATATTACCAATAAAACAAAATTATTAAAAAACAAAATTATAAAAAAATTTAAAACAACAAATATATCAAAATTCGGGAATCGCTTTGCAACCTCAACACCAAGGAGACCATTCGGATAAACAACACAGACTACACACATATACACGCGCATTTAAACGCACGCGTGCGCGTACACAACACGAGTGTACACGCAAACAGTCACGTTCGCTAGCGATATAATATAATACACGTACGCACGCAAAAGCAAAATGTGTATAACAGATATAGAAACCAAAACAACACACCAAAATATAACGTAAAATGTGAAGAATAATTTGTAAAACCCTAGTAGTTTCCTTAAATTATCGTCACCAAGTAGTAACTTTATTATATACATACAATACATAAAATTTGTTTTTTAAATTTATATTTGTACGGGTGCTTACCGCGTTTATAACTTTGTTGAGTTCCCTATATTTCTCTCTCTATTATATTATATTTCTATTCATCATGGCGATTGAAACATTGCCGAAATATAGGGAACCTATTTAATTCCTAGTTCTATATAGTTCCAAGTTTAAAAAAGTTATAAACGCGGTAAGCACCCGTACAAATATAAATTTAAATATGAATAGTGATCGCGTTAGTTTAAAACAATATAAAATTTGTTACGTGGGAGGTACCACAGATCTATAAGCGTTGGCTCCGCCAGATGACGCAGTCGTTCACGTGAGAGAACCAGCTCGGCGTGACTCAGCTTACGCTACAGCAGCTGCAATCACAGGAGCAATAGGATAAGATTGAGAAGCACGTCATAGAAAAAAGATCCGAGGCGTACAGGTTACACAGGTTAAAAGGTATCTTGGAGAAAAATTATAAATTTCAATTTTCTTCTGCTAAACAAAACTTTATTGTATCGTTATTCTTTGCTCAGAAAAAAACTTAAATATTAATAATAATCCCATAAACTCTCTTCATTAGTAGCAATGATCCTACGACCAGATATTAGATTATAAAATACGAAATGTAGGTGAAAAAAATGCAAAATAGCGGCGACCATGATTGACATGTCGTTATTTTTAACAATAAGCTCTACCTTTTGCTGCAGATACATTAATATTGCGAGTTCAACTAAAGTAAATATACTATAATTGAAACTAGTGCCTTTAAGCGGTGATTCTCTTTAAATATTTTTTCTATCTGCATGTAAATTACTTTCCCGTGCAATTTATCTAATCTACACTGTTATTTTTTTATATAAACACACTGAAAAAATATAGTCGGCATAATTCTATTCAATATTAAGAATACTTTTAAAAGTAACTTACCTGTTAAACTTTCTTTTTCTTCAGTAGGTACTGCTGCAGATACACTAAAAATATATCATCATCTTTCAGTGGTGTACTGGTTCTCTTTAAATTTTATTCTGCCTAAAAATGAATTCCATGTACACTTTTATTCACTTTACGCTAAAAAAAATTTAACGAAACTCTCCAAATATTTTATTTAAACATCACCGTCTACCTTGCTTCGCCACTGAAACTAAACTGTGCTGCACCGAGTACTGGGCAGACAAGGGTTCCGATAAAATAATAGGTTACAGCGACTACCCGGTACTCAATTGTTAGGGAACTATCTGAAATAAAAGACTTTACCTAAAGTCGACTCTCGCAAGTTTATTTTTCTACCTGCTGCCTATTGTTCTTATCTTTCGACCGAGAGAATAAACAGTCCTGTTATAAAAATAACTTTCACTCCGACAATTATTCAAATTCCAGAAAATTTCCTTAAGATTTTAAAACTTAAAAATAATATAAAGGAGGGAAGAAATAAGGTGAGATTTTGTCAAATATTCTACATCAGATTACTTTATATAAAACATACGTATGTATGTGTTATACACCCGAATTGATCACAAACTGTTACTATTCAATTTTTCACATCGCATCGCATCGCATCAGCCTATCGCAGTCGCAAGCTCGCGCCAATTATCCCGGTTTTCCACAATCCTCATAACTTTTTTAAAACGTGTCTTTGTTACAAGTCTTTATTTAACTTGCAATGTTTGTATGCTTGTTTGTATGGTCGGGTCAATTCTTGCAAATGAATTGTAAATCAGGGTACACAAGTTTAATATCGCAACAGCTTTTTTTAATTTAAATTTTGTAGGTAATGTAGTACATTGGTGGTTTTGATTTGATATAAAGTTTATATTGTGTATTTTCTATTTACAGAGCACAATGTGTGTTATCAATTAAAAAACTGCAGGCTGTAGAGGCACTATTAGGCAAAAGATTTAGACACGGAAACAGCTTATAGAAAAGATCCATACCACCGCGAATGAAATACGAGCGGAGGTAGATAATAATATGGTCAGCCGCTCAACACGGCATATTGTATTAAGAACAAAAATATGTTGCCCATGTCGGGCCGGGATGGGAACCCGGTCCTGCTAGACACGGCGTCGTCGGGACTGTTCAGAGGTGAGCCAGACAATCCCCACTGAGGACAAGTCTGGCCTTTTCGCCAAGGCCAGCCTGTCACTGGACGGATGCCTGTTGCCTGCAGATCCGGGACCCTCCAATTAAAGCAGCTAAAGGCTCCCAAGGGTTTAGTATGGTATTGCACTCCCAAAGTGCCGAGTCCGACATGGGTCTAGGACTGCCTATTCGGGCGTCCTGGATATCATCCGTAAATGGATTCCCCGGCGTCACAAAAAAAAGGTGTTCCCATCGTAAATAAAAGAAGAATTATACTTGACACTCGATTATCAATATTTAGAAAAAAGGTTCATAGCCTCTGACTTAAGATTGTATGGCGCATTTAGCCGAAATTTGGTTTTAAATACATAGATTTTTCTAGAATGTGGCTATGAAAAAAAAAAATGTCATTAGTTTTGTTGCTTGTTTTCTTATAATAATATAAGGCTCTTTTTTTTCTAATCCTTTATTATTGCGTTTTATTAACACATGGCGCACTTCCCCGATTTGTCGGCAAAGTGCGCCTGGTCAGACTATTTTCAAATTTTATGCTAAAATTCATTAATTTGATGTCAGATTCTAATGAGACGACATTGGTTGTTGTTGCAAAACATCACAGATCCTTATAATACCATGAGTTAGTGTCACTCGTGAACTTAAACACAAGTAATATTGCACCAAAGTCAACTATGAAAAAAGTATGGCGCACTTTGCCCCCGTCACCTTATATACCGTCTCAAGTAGCGTTACCTACCGTTACGCTCATGCCGTAACAGCCGCGCGGAGATCTATTCTCGTCGTTAAATTAAAAAAAAAAATATATAGATGGAGTTACCGAAGTTGAAACTTTTTTATAGGAAATTTCCCCTTCTTTAAGGGTCTTTTCCAAATTTCTTAAATATTCATAATTTTTAAGTTATTAATAAAAAACTAAATGCTATCTTTTTTTCATTTAAATTTGCTAATAAAAATTGCTATTTTTTATGTGCTAATACATATTATATTAGTATTCAATATTCTAGACGTCATTCCGTATGAGACATTGCTCATATTTTTTATACCTTTATCAAAATTTTACACGTTTTTGAACGTGTTGACTAGCCTATTGGGTTTTCTACTTCAAAATTACCGTTTTCCGATTTCTTTTAGAAAATACCTTTTTACAACCAACTAGTCTGCCTTTTTATGGTCGACTTATTAATGGCCAAATTAATAGTCAGCATATTTCAATAAAACATGACAATTACTTTTAGCAATAAGCTCGTCACCTTTCGCTGCACATGCATATTGACTTGTAAATTACATCCCCGTGCCATTTATCCGATCTATTCAAACCTTTTTATTTAAATACATAAAAAATATTCTAGTCAGTTGACTATTAAAGTCAGCATAACCTTTTTTAAAAATTAAAATTAATTTTAACAGTAACCTACCTGTTCATCTTTCGATTTTTCAGTATTGCTGCAGCAGTGTTGCTGCGAATGCACTAATACTCGTAAAATTAGTATCAGCATCTCTGTGGCGAATTGATTCTCTTTTAAATTATTTTACTGTCTGCAAATTATTTCGTGTACACTTTTATCTACTTTACACTCAAAGCTTTTTAATGAAACTAAGTATAATTAAATAACTTATAGTATATTTTAAAACTATGCACAGATCCCGTCAGTGTCTATCTTGCATTGCGATTGAAACTAAACTGTGCATGGCAATGTTAAACATGCAAAGGTTCTGAAGAAATTGCTAATAGTGTCCACCCAGGTAGTCGATTGTTAGGAATTTATCTGGAACAAAAGATTTTATGTAAAGTCGGTTGTCACAAGATTACCTGTTGTCTATTTTTCATTTTGTGTACCTGCCGTCTATTGTTATTATATTATTTTTGAGCCGAGAGGAGAAACAGTTCCATTATAAAAATAAGTTTAATTACGACAATATATCAAATATTAAAAAAAAATCTAAAAGCTAAAGTAAATATTAATGTTAGCATTTGTCGAATATTCTAGGTACATGAAAATAAAAAAATCTTTATATAAAACATACATAATATGTGTTATACCTACACCCGGACTGATCACAAACTTTTATCAATAAATTATTATATTCGTATATATATATATACAGGGTTAATTCTAAAACACCAGCAACCTCGCAGGACAAGATAGCTAACATTATGTACAACAACATTTGTTCTACGACTTTTGACATAACTCAATACATTAAGGCCAGTATATCCCAAATCACCTGTTTTTGATAGAGTTTTAAACATAGTAATATTCATTTTTTTGATCCGTTAAAAATATATGTTATAGTTTAACAAACGTTCTTGATTATTCAACGGTTCAAAACACGATAATTGTAACTTGACTCGATAAAAAAAAAACATAAAGAAAGGATGTTTTTGATTATTTTTCGAGTTTTATTCGAAGAATATCAGATTTTAAGTTACAATATTCACATGTAAAAATAGGTAATAACTTTTAGTAGAACATTTAACGGTTACTTTTTTAAATAAATGTTTCTATTTTTTTTAAATATTAAATATTTAAATTATATAAGAAAACGGCCCGCGCGCCTCGCTTTAGTTGCCTGCGAGGCGTCATCGAAGTAGGACCTGTATCTCTGCTGTCTGGCGGCGTCCCCCCCCCCTCTAAAGATTGGATTTTTTTTTATAACAAAAATATCCACGGGCTTATATTTGCCCGTGCCTTTTTTTAATTAAATGTATAAGATTGTTAATATAGTTTCATGCGTACTATTTTAGACTTACATTAGCTAGACTTATTGTCAGGATCTCTATGACGCGAGTCCGTATACTGACCATTATTTATTTATTATTATTATAATTTTTTTTAATACATATAATCATATTTACATACATATAATCATTTTTAATAAACATAATCTTTATTTACAAATATAATTTACATATACAAATATACACACATACATATATATACATATACACACACACACACATATATATTATATATATATATATATATATATATATATATATATATATATATATATATATATATATATATATATAATTTTATTTTGTCTTTTTTTTTCTTACATCTATTTACATCATGTTTTTTATTTTCTATGTACATGCGTTTATTCCTTGATCTAATATAATCTAATATTTCATTGCTTGTTAGTACATACATACCAGCCACCACATTTTTACGGCTTGTCTACATTTACATTTGGGCTCTTTATTTTTGTATTATTTATTGGAGATTCTACCGCAGCCATCCCCCGAGGGAAGCTGTTCGAGCACATCCTCAATGACGGCGGTGTCTCTTTTATGTATAGCCATCTTGAGGGTGTGCTCGAGTATTTCCTTTGTTGTGGCCTCCACCGAGGCCGACAAAACGACCGATTGCATCACCACCGTCGTCGGTGTAGTAGACACAGGTCTGGTCACCGCGACCACAGCATGCGGAACACTGTCATGAATCCGCAGCCTCCTAGTCTTTGTCTGGACGATGATGACTGCCTCGCGTGTCTGTCCCTGTGCCTCGTGGATAGTCATGACGCTCGATCCCTGTCCGGTGCCGTATCCCTTGTCTATCAACGTCTTCTTTTCCTCTTGTGTGAAAACCGATGTATAGGGTCCGGTCTTGTCTCTTAGGAATTCGAGCGCCAGTGAACCTCTCTATCCTCAGAGAATGGATAGTGTGGTTTGAGAAATAGATTGGATAATTTTATTTAGTACTAACTGTGCCCCGCGGTTTCACCCGCGTTAATTTGAGGGAAAAACGTACTTAAATATTTTCGCCTCGTTGGTCCAGTGGTACCAAGCGTTACTGCCGAGCAAGGGGTCTCAGGTTTGATTCTTGGGTCGTTCAACATAT
Organism: Euphydryas editha; assembly: GCA_036937285.1. Taxonomy (NCBI): domain Eukaryota; kingdom Metazoa; phylum Arthropoda; class Insecta; order Lepidoptera; family Nymphalidae; genus Euphydryas; species Euphydryas editha. Next base: position 3,023,361 of record JAUPFZ010000013.1, on the reverse strand, counting down.
TACTGAGTTTTTTTTTCGAAAATTTACAGTAAAAGAGTGATGTTATATTTACTTTAAAAGTGGAACTATAATTAAAAAATGTCTTGAGAAGAGAAATAATAAAGGACGCAACGGAAGCTCTCAAAAAAGATTATTTTTTCCCGTTTTTGTAACATTTCTTATTATTACTCAGCCCTATTAGTCGTAGCGTGATGTTATATAGCTTAAATTCTTCCTCAGTAAATGGACTCTTCAACGCAAAAAGAATTTTTAAATTTGAACCAGTGGTTCATGAGATTAGCGCGTTCAAACAAACAAACTCTTCAGTTTTATCTATTAGTATAGATTATTATTGATTATTTTATTAGATTAGTTTAGTTAGTACTCTAACAACGTTGGAAGTGTTTTTACTGTATAGCAGTGTAGTGTAGATATAAAATGGGGAATAAAACTAGAAATAAAAAGAAAATATCTAGACGTGAACTACGTAAGCTTAGAAAAGCGATCAGATAAGTAGTAGTTTAATGAACACTCAATCTATTTTTAGCTAGAATATAATGATTGTCATCGATATCTTAGACCGATATATTAGCATATCCAAAATTTCAATAAGTTATATTAGTATTTTCACCTAACAGCGGCTAGCTAGCAGCTAGCGGCAATTGAAGATTCTTCGACGGTCAGCGAATGGCGATGGGTCCCAACCAGGCTAAACGTAGCCGACGACGCGGCGCGGGACGTACCAGCGGGATTCAGCAGTGGTCACAGATAGTACATAGGTCCTGAATTTCCTTATCATCCGGAGTCCACCTGGCCCACGGAAACGTCCGCCTTGTCGTCGTCAACCGAACCTACAGGCGAAGAAAAAACTCATCACGTCACCGATCGTAAACAGCCGCGACTCAAAGAAGGGTTACCAGACTGCACACGGTACTCCAGCTGGAACAGACTCCGCTACACGACGGCTCGAGTGCTACAGTTTATAGAACTCTGTCGAGCCAATACACAACGAGTCAACTATAAAAGGACTAAGAAAAGCGCGTTAAAAGACCCAGACTGGAAAAGGACGAACAAGAAGCTGAAAACACGCCAGAAAATAAGAGTAGAGCTCGAAGAAACTTTGAAGGTTCGTTCGGTCTCCGCGGAACTTATCAGGAAAGCTGAAGACCTATTCATGAGAACAGTCCAAGAAGAATCTTTCCCAAATGAAGTAGAAAGCATTAAAGACGGGAAGTCGTTTACCCGAAACAGTCGCCTCAAGCAGCTGAGCATCGAGTGTGCAGAGAGAGCCCTCCGAGTCCGTAGTCGTATTAACGCCGCGGAGCAACTATCAACGCCATCTAAAAACCCGATGATACTAGATAGAAATCATCACACAGTGAAGTTGTGGATCATAGCGATGCATAGAACGAGGCATCACACGGGAGTCGAGGCGACTGTGAACGAATGTCGACAGCACTACTGGATACTACGCCTGCGGCCCGGCACAAGAACGCTCTTTCCACAGTGTCTACACTGCCGGATTAGGGCAGCGATCCCGCCACATCCGAGAACAGGAGACCTACCTGCGTGTCGCCTAGCTCACCATCAGCGACCCTTCACATACACAGGGGTGGACTACTTCAGACCATTAACAGTCACCGTGGGACGCAGCCAACAGAAACGTTACGTGGCAGTATTCACGTGCCTCACTGTAAGAACGATCCACCTAGAGATAGCGACGTCACTGAGCACAGACTCAGTGATAATGAATTTAAGAAGAATGAAAGCTCGACGAGGACAACCTGCTCAAATCTGGTCCGACAATGGGACTAACCAGCGAGGTGCCGACAACGAATTGAGACAGGCAATGGACAGAGCGACGTCCTCACCTTCGTCGCTGGGTCAACAGGCGGCATAGGGTCCTTACGTTTCGGCTGTCGCCGGTGCTTACCGGGCACGGTTGCTTCGGTAAGTACCTGCACCAAATCGCTAGGCGAGAAGCCACCCCTGATTTTGCCACGAGTGTAGCGCGCCAATCGACTCGGCGCGTCACACCCTGGAGGAATGCGCCGCTTGGGAGCCCCAGCGCAGGGCCCTGGTGGCAGTAATAGGTGGAACATAAACATTTAATACCTAAGAGAAGAAATAAAGTTTAAATCTACTTCTCTTAGGTATTAAATGTTGTAAAGTGTATTAATTAACAAAAAAAAATAATTACTGATAATTAATATAAATTAAAATATTAATAGTAATTTTTTTTTTTTAGCTATAAACCCATAAAAAATTAAATAATGGTTTTTATCTACTTCTCTTAGGTATTAAATGTTTATGTTGCATTTTATACTGTGCCTTCAGGATCGAAAACAAAACTGAATTATGAAATAACCTAAAGTAAAAAAAAAAACCTAGTAAGTTGCTGTAAAATTATATATTTATATATTTATTTCCGTGCGCCGTCGCCGCGCGCGTGGTCATCGAGAGTTCATTTGATCGGAGACTTCGCGTAACTAGTCGCGCGGGGAGGGAGGTAGCGCTAAATACCTACAACGCTCGAATATACTGGCCTTAATTAAAAATGATTTTTTAAGCTTTTATTGTACTGCTCTGAAATTTAGAGTCTATGTTTCATTCATTATCGAAAGGATGACGCGACGCTCGGGCGCGCTTGCATAATAATAGTAATAACACTTTCTCTGCCCGATAATTCTAGTTAATAAAATTAATATAAATTGCTTGGTGGGTTTGTGGGCAGTATCATAGTATGTATATCGCAGTGACTTAAGTGAATAATCAAATTTCTGTTTTGTCATGTCCCTGCAATACGTAAACTGAGTCCACAATCCCTTCATACTTTACCAGGCTTAGAACTGGCTATATTAAACGATAAAAAACAAATAAATCGTATGTATAGGAGGGCAACACATCTGCATAACCTCCAGAGGTTACAGCACAACCAGTTGTGCGGTAGACATCCGGTACCTAGTCATCAAAAGGCTTCGACTGTCCGTATGCCCGCCAATACTATAAAAATGTAGGTATGTAGATTAGGTATCTGAATTCTGAACATAAAAAAATATGTGAAAATTATTAACGTAGGTAATTATTCTTTAACGTTTACTAAAGTCTAATTAAACCAATTTAATATCAAATATTGGTAGCTAGGTATTATTCACTTTTTATTGTTAAATACAGGCGGGCATAAGTATTTCAAAAGTGAAATCAGCGTATTTACAATAATTAAAAAATTTAAAATAATTGACAATAAAATAATATTTACAAACGAAATATTACCTCTAAGGTTAAAGTAACGCGCATGTCGGTGCGTATCGCGCAGATAGCGTTCAAAATAGTCACCATCACAACCAACACACATACAACACCTAAAAATCAGCTGTTCACTAACACGTGCTAACACTTCCGAATTAGTTTTAATTTGATTGAACGCACAAATTATTTTAGTTAACCGAACCAGTTACAAAAATTTACTCGTGCTAGTTTGTCAGATTCGGTGAGTTGACATTGTCTCACGGCTCGGTGTAGGTAAGTTCGAATATCTAGCTGCATATTGCCGACAGGCTTCCGACACATTGTCATCACACTTAGCCAGTATCCTCACCATTTCCGTGTATTCGACATTAGAATAGCGGCGGTACCATGGTTATAAAATAACTTTAGTACAGGTACAATACATCGATCGATACGAATAAAATAAATACGAGTAGCACACAAAATCATATGACGCGCGCGCATCAAAGTCGCCCGCCGCCGACTGCCGCGGCTGGCTAAATAGGTCAAGTTCAAAGGCGCTAGCGCCGCCCCGTTCCTACCTTTCCCCTCACATTAGTACGTGGTCGTTATTTACCTAATCTTTGGGACGCGCGTAGAGTTTATTGCATTCGCGTAAAATTAAATTAATATTTATTTTTGTATGAAAATAAAATCTAACAAATTAACAAAAGTGGTAGAACAAATGTTGTTGTACATAATGTTAGCTATCTTGTCCTGCGAGGTTGCTGGTGTTTTAGAATTAACCCTGTATATATATATATATATATATATATATATATATATATATATATATATATATATATATATATATATATATATATATATATATATATATATATATATATATATATATATATATATATATATATATATATATTGTGTTTGACATCCTGAGAACATTATCATATATTTATAGATAAAGAATTTGCGTTCTTTACAGTGACGTAGCTTGCCTTAGATGGGCCCTGTATTAAAAATCTATAAGGGGGCCCAAATGAAGGGTAAAGATTTTTTATTGATCATAAGTACACAGATCTGTAAGATTTGTTCTAAGCGATTTAATTAAATTTAAGTCACTGAAACTTACACTAAGCTTATTATCTTATATTTCACTCTGCAAATCAGTTGTCAGCTATAATGCTCTCGACTGATGGACTACGTGAACCTATGGTTCCATAAGTAAGCACATCATAGGTAATACTTATTATGTGTTTATAAAAATCATGGCGGTATATAACCATGGCTGCATAGTTTGTTCAAATATACAAACAAAATCTGCAGCTTCACATATTGGGTAAGATGTCTGATATTTAGTCACAATAGCATTTCAGTATCGTATATATACTAGTTACTGACAAACATTACGTAATATATATTACTTGAATGCATAGTTAATTTTCAAAACAAAATTATGATTTTATCGTTATATTTGTCGCGAGCTCGCACCGACACAAGTTGCTGTTCTTCGAGATACAGGATTCTGCTGAAACGAGTTTCGCCTTGATCGATTACATGAAGGTAGCATTACAGAAATTTACTTACGTGTAACACGCTTGTGTAAAAATCTCCGAACACGGTCGCAGGCGCGGCTGCGTGCTGCTGTCGGTGGTGCGCGTCAGTGTTGAAGGGCAAAGACTTCAACCACTTCCTCGGTCGATGTGGTTGAACATGAGTTTGGCATCCCCTACGTCTTCACGCAGAGACACATCTTCAAGGCGCGGATCACGAGTGTTCATCAATTGTGTAAACACTGAAGTTCTATGGCGTCAATAAGAAGCCAGGATTTTAAGCAAAACCCATAAGCAAGAGCTGCCCTTTAGTACAAGCTTACATGAGTACTTTTATTAAACCTCAAAATGAACAAGCTGAAGGTTTTTTACTACATTATGTTATAATGAAAAATGTGTAGTATGCTAAATTTTAGTTGCAATAGGGATACATGAGCCGAGTCTGTGGTGAATCCTTTCAGAGATTGGTTTTGTGAGTAGGAGTGCGAAACAATGGAGAGCCATTCCTAGAAACTGATAAAATCGAGTAACTAGGGACAATTTATTGTTAGATTGGTGGATTTAAATTGGGGTTTACGAATGACAGTTACTACTTACAGTTAGCAGTGACCCTGCTTTCTACTCCAGGGTTGTGAGTTCAATTCTCGCCCCGATCCTGGTCGTAACAAATTTATAAACGTATTATTTATATGTATAACTATATTATATTTATTTTCGTCGCGTCTCGAGAGTATTTTATAATGTTAAGTTGATAGTTTATAAGTTTTAAGCATCGCGGATCCTGTTGCACACGAAACCGATATAAAAAGAACTTTACAAACTTTTTCTTGTGCACTTTATATTCTGTCTATATGTATTTTATAATATAATTGAACAGTAAGTAAGTATTCCTACTTATTTATGACTAAGGTTCTGGTTAAGGTTAAGTTCTCTACCTCTTCTCAACACAAAATCAAAACACTTCAGTGGTTTTTACTGTAGTCTATAATATATTACATATCATATACATATGCACTTTCTAGTCCAGAATCACTCCAAGATCTCGAATAGTATCCACTTTGACAAATCTTTTGTTTGTAAACTGGATATGTTGACATTTGTTCA